>OY728135.1:2013964737-2014564737 GCA_963277665.1 Viscum album
TAATATTCTTGGAAATTTAATGAATGGAAATTGGAGTAAGAAAATGATCTTCATAAAAAATTTCTTAAATATCTTCTAAATGGTCTATTTTTGTTAGATTCTATAATTCTTAAAAATATTATGAGTTTCTAACAAAGAATATAGTGAATATTGTAGGGTTATACATTGCTGAATGTTATGTTATAAAGGGTATAACATGTATATTTTTTCAATGAAATAAATAACCTAAGAGGGAAATTACGTAAAATTCTTAGAGCTCATCAATATATATTCATCTCGGAATCAAAATTATGTATATAAATTTTATGGAGAAAATTACAGTGGTATAACATTATGATAGAGATTCCAGAGTTTTTATTTTGATGCTTCTTATGCCATTATATCAAGGGGAATGATATAATTATAAAGGTATGATGAAACCATTTCCTAGTCTAGAATGGATGTGGGAAAACATAATAATATATTTCATTGTAGGACTCCCCAGTGTACCAAAAGAAAAAAAAATACTTAATGGGTGGTTGTTGATCTAAACAAAATATTTATTGTTTTTAATTGTATAAAGGAATATTTTTCTCTTGTTCAAAATTCCATGATATATATAAGTGATGTGGTAAAAATAAATTGAGTTCCCCTCTCAATTATATGTGATAAATATTCAATATTTTTGCCGATATTTTAGAGAAACCTTTAGAAAATGATGGAAATAGTATTGAACTTCATCACAACATATCATATTATGGTGTATGGTTAGTTTGAAATCACCATTAAAACACTATTAGATCTTTTGAGATCATGTTCGATGGACTTATAAGGATGTTGGGGAACAAGACTTCCCCCCAGTAAACATATCATATAATAAAGATTTATATTCCAGAATAAGAATTGAAAATTATGAGAATATATATTGGAAGTGGTGTTAAAATCCAACATTTTTTGGATTAATATGGAGAGTGGAGAATGTTGTGACATGATCTTATACTTGTGATGAAATAAAATGTTTTATCCATTATGCATCACATAAAATCATCATAAAGTCAAAATAAATTCTATGTAGATAATCATCAATGAGACATGTAGGTTGTGGTTAGTGATAAATTCTTCTTCCATAAATTGTCACAGATGAATTTCATGTGCTTTGGGAAGAATGTAAATCTTATACCAAGATACATCGACTCTATTTATATCCTGGATGGCTTTAGAGCAGTTGAATATTGAATATAACTACAACATATAAAATCTCATGTATGTAATATTTTTCATGTATCCATATTGAGAAATTACATAAAAGACCCCTTACATGAACTAAATCCATAGGTGGTACCATTGGATAATGGTTATTCTATAAGTGGGAATAATTTAAGATCATAGATTATAGATTAAAATTTCTATGAAAGTAGACAACTCACCAAGTCAAATTATTATGGATGAAACATATATTTGATGAATTGATATAGAAAATAGAAGAGGTGATCAAATAAAAGTATGAACACCCATGTTAGTGTATGAAAGGAAAATTTTGAAGATGAAATTTATGAAGGGGGAATAATCTAATAACCTCAATGATTATAAATAATATTATAATTATTATTGAATTATATACAATATTATAAAATGTGGTTATATAAAAACATTAAATTAATTTGTTGTATATTTATGGATGTTGAAGACCATAAAGAATCAAAACCATTGATAATATATCCTTTTAATAATCACCATATTATTAGTATATATTAATGGTTATGATAAATCTAATTGACACATATGAAAGATCTGATGGTTATAACTAGAAGGAGCATACCATTTAAAGATGATTTATCTGATCTACTATGGAAGATATATTAATGGGATTTTACCATTACTAATCCCAAGTTTATATCCAATGAATAATGTCTTAGTGAAAAAATTTATTGGGAATGTTTAATCTCATCTTGATCACAGACAAAACTACGTTTACTGGACCATCCAAAGAAAATATCGTTGCCACACATCTTACTCGTATGGTGTTCACTGGTGTAATATGGGGTTATGTACCTCCAACATAATATCAGGAATATCTATAAATTATTTTTAATAAAATAAATGTTATTTTTATTCTTGATTTTTACCTTATAAATTAATAATTAATTGTTTTATTGAAAAATAATAATTTTACATGACAACACTCGAATTGTATTTTAGAGTAAAATGAAAATTTAATTAATATATTTCATTTAATTAGTACATGAATTATTGACATAAATTATATTTTAATAATATAATATCATTATATAGTTTAAATTAAATATTAATTGGAACTATAATTTTATGAATTTACTATTTTATTTTTGTATGGGTCATGGAAGTAATTTTGTAAAACACAAAATAATTTTCCTTAAATAGAGATTTTAAATTAAAAGGTTAAATAGTGATATTTATAAAATTATTTATATAAAATGAATAATATTTTTTATATCATAAAATGAAAAATATCAAATGGTACATTATTCATAAATATTATAGATAATCGAATTATTGGATAAATATTAAATATGGTATAAATATACATTATGTATTATGAAATAAAAATAAAAAAAGTGATGTAATATATCAAATAAAATTTTTCCACTACCAAATATATATTTACCCTTTAAAAAAATTATTTAATTTTTTATTTTAGTAATTTTATAAACCCTTTATGAATCCTCCAAAACCTACTTTATATTTTATGGTTTTAAGAAAAATTCTTTGTAAGATGGAATAAATGCATCCACATCACCTGGGGTATTATTGTAATGTCAGTAGTTCATTAAATTATAAAATAATAAATATAATAATATTTGGTATACACCATCTTAAAAAACACATGGGAAGATTTTTTGTTTTGATTACTTTATTGTATAGAGTCCAAAACATATGCTTGTAAAATTAAACTAAAAATCATTATATTTTCCTATATAAACCATCCCATGATCAAATTACTCATCACTAAAAATAAATGGGTCATGAATAAACTCTTCCCATTTTATTATATATTCCTAACAAAGTTTCCCAACCCCTTAATAAGATCTTCTCAAGGGTTTCCAAAAAGACACTCAAGGTTAGATATAATCTCATTCTCATGTTTAATCAAGTACTGCCTTTATGTTATAGACATATAACCATTTTTTCCTGTTTTGGTTTGTTCTCACACATCCATTTAACTAGAATAATGTTTTACATGTTATTAGAGACCCCTTTGACTATCATTATTGTCATGAACCACCCTAGTTGACCCTGAAACGGTCACCTGATCTGATCCATGGCATGGCCTGAGATGCGTTCTCGATCCTCTCGGGCTGGAAACAACATCTAAGTGAATCATAAGAGTCAATGGTAAGGGTTTCACCCAATAAGAATAAACAATGTACAAAATAAATAATGTTTAAATCCAAATTCTATATGGTTTCCAAACATTACGTCATTCACATTTCAACTAAAAGATCAAAAAATAGTCCCAAAAAACCAATCCAATCACCCAAGACAACTCCATGTGTCCTCGGGTGTCACTCTCTAATCCACACACATATATCAGTCAAGGAACTACAAATGAAGTCAGAACCTTTAACGGAAGTTATAAACTTGAAAATTCTATAGTCAAGAGTATTAAAACTATGTACATATGTCCGATTAATTATATTAAAACTGAATATCCTTTAAATAATGGAACATTGATTACATATATAGAAATATAATATATAAAAATAGTTTTTCCACAATTGTAATTTTAATAAATACAAATCAAAAATCCATTTCCCTTAGAATTTTGAAATAAGCTTCACTCACAGGGAGAGAGAAATTCCTGGGGATGAAGGAATAATGAACCTCTTTGGAATCATTTATTTTTCATTCACGGGAAAAATAAAAAAACATTTTCTATAAATTAAATTCCATGAAACCTTTTTATCAAAAGAACACATTCAAAATTACCCAAGAATACACTAAAACCAAGAAGAAGTAACATTTCTTCACAACAAGGGAAATGGATAACGATACTAGTATTAGAGAAACATGGGAATACCTAGGAACATTGAGGGAAACGAGAAGATACAATACCTATGACTCATCTTGAATGAATTCCGTACCTGATGACATTATAATGCCAAAATTCCGGATCATCGCCCTTCCAAGTCTGACTCAGGTATCTGATCCCGTAGTAATAATAACACAGTATCCCATGATATTTTCCACTACCTAGTTCATGACCTATACTATTGCTGTAGTCATTCTCAATAATATTTATTTATATGCTAGGTTCCCAGTTCATCTTCCCAAAGGAGTTTTCTAAACATACCAAAGAAAAATCCACAAATACATTCTAACATATAGTCACACAACTAGCACCACCCAACCACCTCTAAGAGTAGACTCATGACTTGAAATAATTAAAACCCATGTGGAGCCTCAAACTGAGGACATTCCAACATGTTTACAAAAAAAGGCATGTGACCTATTCCCATAAGGGTTTTCATAATTAAACCACTTAAAATGTTCCAATTGGTCCACACATAATTTTCACATAATAATCTATTTCTCAAATAACTATACAGTAACCATTTGCAAAACCAAACACACCATTGTAAGGCCATTTAATAAATCCAATTCAACATTTGTGTCTAAAACATATTAACAAAGGATAAAACTACATTAAATCAAGGTTTAGAGTTAAAACACCATTTTGGAAACAAAAACCACAATTTTAGATATCACAAATGCACTTATAAAATAATGTCATTCCTTTAAAATCACTAACCACTTGGAAAAGCCCACCAGGAAAATTAATATTCATTTTTTGTGCAAAAACACATAAAATTCACACAACACATTAGAAACTAATGTGCCAACATACTCATTTTATATAGAACAAATAACCTAAAAATCCTACATTATTATTTATCTATCAAGGAGCGTTATAAAGATAAGCAATCAATGAAATCCTAAATTTAAAGGCAATTTGCAAAGGGATACTACCTCAAATGATGAAGAACATTGGGAATCCGATGTGAAATATTAATAATACCACAACTTCTCCCAAAGTATGCTAGATCCAACCTACAATTTCAAGATTGAACCCATGATTTTCGGATTCCTCGCTAGAAAGCTAACCCTAGCATCTAGGGTTCAACCAAACCAAAATCCCAACCAAGTGAGAAACCCAAACTAATAGAAGGAGTAAGATAATAATCATGAGAGGGGGATTCTCCACCAGAGGAGGAGGGAGTCGGTGATATCATGTGTTAGAGAGGAGGATCGTGCTAGTGGGGTCACACAATAGAGAGGATGGAAGCGTCGGTGGGGTCATGTGCTAGAGAGCAGGGGGGTGCTAGAGAGGGGGGTGGAACTTGTTGGGTTATACACTAGAGAAGAGTGAGAGGAATATGGATAGAAAAATGAAGGGGGTGTTTTCAGGTGTACGGGATGACAGAGAATAATGGGGGAGAAACATAGGTTTTTTTATTAATAACCTAATAGTAAATTAAATTAATAATAATAATAATAACATAATGAAAATAATTTTATTATTAAAAATTTTAATAAAAATTTCAATAATAATGAATACAATCATAATTTTAATAATTGTATTATTATTATCAACAAGAACAATAATAATTTTATTATTAGGGTTAAAACATTCTCTTTGCATTATTTTATTTTTTATCTCACATTATATTATATTATTTTATTTATTTGAATATTTGGAAACCTCGATGTCTACGCAAGGCGCATGTGATCGTGTGAAAATTGTGTGGTAGCTGATTTCCATTTCATATGCATCTTCATGGGTACCTAGGTGGACTGAAATGTTTCTGCTAACCATATTGTGCCTTTACAGTGAGCTAAAACCCATCAAAATTTTCAAACACCCATAATTTAAAGTAGCTTTCAAACTGAGTCCTTAACCAATCTACTAAAGAACAAGAAAATAAGAAAAATAAAAGACAATTTGAGGTCAGGGTGTGACAATAATACCCACTTCCGCCCCTTTTATCCCCTAGAAAGTCACGAAGCCCAAACATATCCAAAACTCAAATGCATGGCTAGTTAAAACTGAGAGAAACCAAGAACCACTAGGTGACCATTCACTCTTCAATTCACACCCAAAAAATCCCAAAAAAAACTATATAAATGAAAAAGAAAACATGAGATGGTTCTTCCAACCATAAGTATTAAACTAGAACTGAAACGAAAACCCAAACACACCACCCCCGAGAGGCGGCCCAATGAAGAAACTCCCAACCATATGTCAGTTGAATTCTCTAGATAAGATAAAGAACACCGATGAGAATTAAATATAAAATACCACTAAAATAATTTCCACATACTGGGTCACTAGGAACTAACAAAACATCTCCATACTAGTCAAACAACACCCTCACCGCACCAGGAACTAGGGAATTCCCAACATGAACAAATCCATTTGTCACGACACAAGAGAAACAACACCAATACCCAAAACTAAAGGATTAATACACAAGATGAGACCCGAACACTGGGGAAAATCCCTATGAATAACTCAATATAAAACTTGATACACAATTAACCACTTCTTACAAACCCTAAGCACTCACATCACTAGACATACACTACCGAAACTGAGACCTAATCATACAATGGAATTTCAAAAGAGGTCTACACCCAGGGAGACACAACCACATATATTTTAAGAAAACATGACAAATTCACATCCTTCTATCCAAGATACAATCTTACACCCACATGAGTCACAATGTGTAAATGAGGTCTACCAACATCTATCAACCAAACAAAAACAATTAAAAAATAATAGCTACATAACATACTTGGACTACCTTCATATTCTATATTGTTGAATGAAATTAAAAAATAAGTGATTAATACAACTAGTGAAATCGTTTTTGCATTCTGAATTCACTCTCAGACTTATGGCTGGAGTTATGATGTTTAAATCATCTCTTACCTCAAACTCAGGAATTAGAAACCCCTAAACATAACACACAAATCATAATTTCACATACATGATTCCATTAAAATAGATGTTTTTAAATGTTCAACATCATATGTTATAACAATATAGTATTAATGAAACACCATAAATTACAATATATATTCCTATTACATCAAAGTAACATTATTGAGATAAAACCAAAAACTGATACCAAACATTGCCCTACTCCTACGAATAGGATGGGGTGACCTTTGAAGAGTTGGGATTGGCTACATGGAACATCATTTAAACACCCCAATAGAATCAATTCTAGTGACCCAAGCATCCATATGTGTGGAATGTTTTTGGAGAACTCAGGAAGGATGACATATTGTGAACACAGTTTCCGTGATGATGAAAAATCATGATATTATTCCCTAAAGAGGTTGATGAGTGGTTCAAAGTCCCCTTAATTCCCCCATCATCCCCACCATCATCAGACCACTTCCCATTCTTCGTAAAAGCATCCGCTCAACCAATTCAAAAAACTAGTGTAATATTCTCCATCTCAAGACCCTATACTAACTCAGCTTCAGCAAAAAAGGATTGCCTCACCAAATAAGAGAATATTGTTAGGATGAGATCTACTAATTTCAATTGATTCTAAAGAAAGATCCCAAACTCTAAATGTCAATCATTCATGGGATTGTATTGTACATTCTCAAGGTCATATGGAACTGGGTCGAAAATGTATCAATATAATTCCAATACCACTCTAACACCCTATTAAATATGTAAATATTCATCTTCTTCCTCACCTTCTTTATCTCAAAGAAATGTTGTTGGATGAACAAATTCTTGAGGAACTCCAAGGTAAGGTCTTTCCAGGGATTGCATCGAGACACAGACTTCCACCATATAGAGGTTTGACATTCATGAATAAGGTTATATAATATTACATATAATGACTCTGGAAATAAAAATAAAAAGAAGTCCTACTCAATCCTTTGCAACCACTTCTCTTCCTTGAAAGGATCCACTTTCCCATGTAAGTGAGTAATATTCAACATCTTAAATTAAAGTATATAGTCTATAGTTTGATGAACTGGGGTGTTTGCTAATGGTTCCCAACCCGATGATTCCCCTTGGTGATCCATCAAATCTTTGTGGGGGAATACACTTAAAAAGGAAGAAATAACTCAATCCTAACTACTCCAATAATACAAATTATCTATTTCAAACACCACAAACGAAACATCACTCCCAAAATAAAAGGTACACACCACACCATTATAATATATCAAAACATTATTTTTTCTATTTAATTTTCTTTTAAAAAACCATCAATATTTCAGTATTGAACACACACAAATGGTATTCCATGGAGCCTCAAACATGCGCATCTTCATGCCATACAGGGAACCTGTCCACTTTTCACATATGTCAATGCATGTAGTCAATCACATGATCACCAATTGTCAATAAAAAAATTTCAACCTTTCAAAAAAAACATCCAACCAATTGGAAATCACTTATAATTACACAAGAGACTGTACTTCATAAATACCTATTTGGCTAAAACTCATTTATTTTCATTTAAAAAAAGTTTCAAAAACACATTTCTGAAAATAAATTCCCATTTTATGAGCAACTAACTCTTGATAAATCATAATATTTTTATAAAAACCTAATCTCATAGAATCTTTTCATACTTTTCACCATAAAAATTTCATGATAATCCACCCTTCCAAAGTACCATTCTAAGAAATTCATAAAATCCATTTTATACATTTCCATAAACATTTTTTGTTGCCTCAAAATCATGATTTCATAAATAAAAAAATGTGGGTATTCATATCCACCAAATTCAAAATTCATATAAAAAATTGAAACTACTGTTAATGGGTGACCTGGTAATATGGTTGCTGGCCATATTCCAATACCACCACCACTAGAGGGAGTATAATCATACCAGTTCACCTACTCAATATAGATTTATAGGACCTCCAGGTTACTGAAGTCCTCTTTCCCATTTCCCTTTTCATTTCCCAGCACCAAACACTCCACAAGAACCAATGGTAACCCACAAAACTAGACATAACATGGAAACCTGAGGTTAGGAATGATCAAGGGTGGATGATGTCTATACTATTATTTTATATTGAGCCTCAAAAATAATAATATTTTTACCTTGACATCCCCATGTTTTGACTGAAACTCTTAAGAAAAAATTATTTTATAGATCTTATATTCCCTGCCACCATTTTTTCACAAACCAACTAAGATCGGCCCTAAACCGATCACCAAATCTGATCCATAGGAAGTCTCAATAGGTGTTCTCGATCATCTGAGGATGGAATAGGTTCCAAGGGAATCATAAGGGAGAATGGTAATGGCATATCTCAAAAAAATAAATAAGTCAACTAAATAAACAAAAGGGATAAAAAACTCATTATAGTTTCCAAACATTATATCCTTCAAACTTCTACAAAATGTTAAACAAACTATTCCAAAAAAACAGAATTTATCCTCACACCCAAGACTATTAAATATGACCATAAGGGTCACTCTACAATCCAAAGTCACCAATCACTTTTGTCGATTCAACTAAAACCAAATCCTATAAGTGAAACTAAAAACTATAAAATACTATAGGTGTGTGTACTAAAACTCAGTAGTCAAGTATGAAGAATTTTATTTCCAATATATATCCTTTAAAATAATAAAACAATTGATTAATAGACAAGAAATAATAAATATAAATATTTGTTTTCCACCATTTTTATTTTAAATAATATAAATCACAAATCTATTACCCTCATAATTTTGAAATAATCATCACTCATTGGGGATACTAAGGTTTATATGGTGGAAGGGGAGACAGAACCAATTTGGAAACAATTATATTTCATGCAAGGGAAAATCAAGAAACACTTTTTCTTTAAGAAGTACTTCTTGAAACCTTTTTAACAAAACCTGACATTCACAATTTTTAAATAAAATACCAAAATTAAGAAGAAGGAATATAGCCTTACAATGATGGAAATGGGAAATGATAATAGTATCAATGAAATAATGGAATACCTAGGAACTTTTAAAAGAACAAGAACATAAAATACATATGACTCGTACTGAAGGCATGACTTACCAGATGACATCATAATTTATAAATTCCTGATCATTTAACTATGTTCAATAATTGAGGGGCCCAATACAATAATTATAGTAACACAATATCCACTTACTATCGGACACTAGATATTTCATTGCCAAGACTTGTGCAGTTGTCACGACCCCCTCCCCACAAAGTGTACCCCTCCTGGGCCGGCAATGTGAGAAGGGAGAAAATGACCCCCGAGTCCCGCCTCCAGTAGGCCCCGGGTTAGCGACTAGCACCAAGGGTATAATAAACATACAAATGGGAGGCATTACCCTCTAAGAGAACACATGCAGAAAAGAGAGAGATATAATAGACTCCAATCAACTCCAACTCAGAACTGAGATATAAAAGAAATCCAAGTACATATATGAAATGTCATGCAAAAGTACTACAACTGAAAGGGGAAACTAAAAGTACCCAAAAGAAAGTAAAACGGCAGCGACCACAATCCCGAACAGCTCCTCCTCCAACCGCAAGCTAGTAGTAACCATCTTGATCTCCAACCTACTCCAAGTGACCTGAAAACAGTTTATATGTACATAGGGTGAGTATAACAGTATACTTAGTAGGATCCTCCCCAAGCCTCTCGTGAAAAAGTAAAGAAAGCATGCTAATGCCCAGTGAACCATAAGTGAAACTAACTCATCACCTAAACAGATATACTAAGTTCCCAACCTCACCATGGCTAATCTCATGAAGTAATGTATACAAGAATATAGCATATAGTAAAGAATATCAAGGGTACCCCGCTACTACTTCCCCGCTGTTTTGCCGCCTTGCCCCAACGACATACGTCCTGTGCATCTCTCTCCAAAAGTTTTCCCGCAGACACCTGGGTGAAGCACCACACCATCCCCACAACCAAAAGTAAATAGGTAAGTTCTGAAAGCCACCACATCCCACATAATGTGTATCATACATCGGGTATTATACCTTAATCCATTATAGCCCATACACTGAGTAGGGATCCTCAAGCCATCACAACCTATACACGTTACACCTATAGTAGTCCATAGGATACTATATCCAGAATATATGTGTGTGAAATAACCACGATCCATTACAGCCCTCTACACACATATATGGGTAAAACTAACCACTATGCCTAACTGCACCAAGATCTACCAAGAGAAGAGAGTGGGGTCAAAGGGGGTAGTCATCCATTCAACCACCCATCAGAATGTTGGGGAAAACACCCCCTAGGGCTCAGAATCCCTGGAGTGTCAGTTGCCCTCACCGACAGGGTGGAATAGCATATAGAAACACAAAAATTATAGAATATATATATATAACTTTCATCCACACTATGGGAATTACCTAGTCTTCTAGATACAACTGCAGCTAACGTCTCTCAGACTCCAGGCTGCTACTTCTAAGACTAGGTATCCTATAAGTACACAACATTTGAAGAGCTTTATGAGATTAATCCATTCTCATTTTATCAGTTCCACTATACGTTAATTTAATTCTTTAAACATTAATTAAGAATGAACAATTCCACATTAAACTAAATTGGAATCACATTCAAAACCAACTGATCTTTTTAAGATTCACATCTCCTTTAAATTCCAGTATCTCTATCCCCGTGGATTTTCACCATTTATTTAAAAATTCATTTTAGAGTTACTTTCCCACATTCCCATGCATTCTAGAAAAGCATCATATGCTACTAAACACAAAGGAGGCTCAACACGGTGAGTAGATATACTACCCGTAGAGTCTTTTCCGCCTATAGAAATAGCACAGACCCATTTTCCCTTGAGTGGCTAAACACGGAAAGCACGTGGCATATGCCGCGCGTCTTCGCCTCCTTCGAAAGAAGGGTAGCGAGACCAGCTGCCTTGAGCAGTGGGGAAAAGCAAAGCAGATTAACATTCCAAGAGAACCAAAAGAATCCAGCAACCTCATCCATCCCATTCCATCACCCTGGGTGTCCTCCCCAACACCCACATGCATAACTGATGCATATCGCCACTCTAGGAATCATCCACTTCCATAACCACAAGGCCTCCACACCTCTACATATCACAACAGCCATCCAGGCTCACATCACAGCACAAGCAGCAGAAAAACAACAATCACAACCATGGCTCTTGACCCTTTAGAGAACAAGAGGGTAACTCAGAACCCCTTTAGAAATTCCCACATAATCTATTCTTTAATCCATATTGAATTGGCAGATTTGTTATTCGTAGGTTCCAATCAGGGATACCTAATCAGCAAGCTATCACAATTAAATAACCATGCTTCCTTCCCTAATTTGATTATCCTCAAATTAGAACAACTACAACAACGGAAATAACCAGATTAATTTACATGCCTCTTTTTCTTTAGCCAATTAATTAACAATTAATTCCGGTTTTACGTTCATTATCAATTTATATCATGAATGAACAAAAAATCAAAGAAAACATAGATATCACTATATCTAAGAAAACATGAGGGAAACCGTTATCACGGTATAAAGCAACAACATGCGATCAACCAATTCTTTTAATCTGGTTCAAGTATTTGATTAGCTCAATTTCAATGTGATTCAAAGGGATAAATCATGCTAATTCTACGATTGCACATATACAATTAGAGAAGCCATGAATCCCCTACCTCAAACAGTTCCTCACGTTCTTTATCCACACAACAGGTCACGATCCTCCCCTCGCGACAACTGCATCCACCGGAGGATGCTGCAGTATGACAGTACCAACCAACCCCAAGAAAACCCATTAAAATCTTGGAAATTACGTGGTACAATTATGGAAAGGAGGATAGGATAAGATAAACCCCAAAAAACGACGATACAACATACCTTATATCGAAGATTGATCGACACGGCTCAGTTGCATCCAAAACAGAGCAGAACCAATCCTAGGATTAAAGATTGATTGTGCAACTCCTACTGAAAGGATTGAAAGGTTCTAGTGCCTCTTATTTGAGAACAAAGGGAAAGAAAAAGGGAGAATGATATCTCATCCCTTTTTGACGATTTAATGGGGCGACAGTTTATGATCCGGTTAATTCTCCATTAAAAACGGATCGCATTAACCCACACGGTTTGACCAAGTAAATAAATCCTAGCCTTAGGAATATTTAATATAGGATTTATGGCATTTTAAACGGCCTTAAGAGCCCTTAAAATAAGGCTTTAAATGTATTTTACGTCAAAGAAAACATCAAAAGGGGCAAAACTGTAGGAATCTGGAAACACTGAGCACATACTCAAAATTTGGCAAAGGAAAGAATCGGTAGCTCTTAGAATTCTGGAAACACTATTCAAACGTGAAATTTGGCAAAGGAAGGAATCGGTAGCTCTTAGGATTCTGGAAACACTGTTCAAACGTGAAATTTGGCAAAGGAATCGGTAGCTCTTAGGATTCTGGAAACACTGTTCATAGAACTAGAAATTTGGAAAAGTGTTAGCCGTGCTACTGCTAGACTGCAGCTACCGGTAGACCGAGCGACCAGTAGGCAGCGGCTCCGGTAGACCGAGCTACCGGTAGGCTGTAGCTACCGGTAGACCGAGCTACCCGTAGGGTGCGGCTGGGGGATAAGTCACCTTGACCTCCCGGAACACCTCCAACACCACATTTTCACAAAGTAGTGGACCGGAGAGTTCCGGGCCATTACATTAGGTACCTCTCAAAACATTCTCATCCTCAAGAATTAAAAACCAACTCAGAGGAAAAGAGGGGTCCGAACAACCACCCCATAAGATACCTCTCAAGGGAAAACAACCATGAGTTGTTCGAAAGCTGGAACAAAACTACGACATCCGAGAATATGGAAACTAACAATCCATATCCAAACAATTCAATCATAACATCACACAAAAGGTACATAAATAAAACATGAATGGTATAACCATCAAGGAAACATCATTACATGAAAAGAGTTAAACATTAAAAAACTCTGGGTACTGAGCATGTATCTTTGAATCACGCTCCCATGTACTCTCCTCCATGCCACCGTGTCGCCACAAGACACGAACTAAGGGGATAGAATGCCCATGTAACACCTTCTCCTTGCGGTCTTGGATCACCATAGGTCGCTCCTTGAAGGTTGCATCATTATCAATATCGATCTCTCCCCAATCGATAACATGAGATTCATCATGAAGGTAACGACGGAGCTGTGATACATGGAAAACCTCATGTATCCGACTCATCTGAGGGGGAAGTGCTACTCGATATGCCACAGCTCCAACACTAGCTAACACCTCGAAAGGCCCAACAAACCGAGGAGAAAGCTTACTTCCACAACCAAACCTTCGCTGCCCATGATGGGGAGTCACCTTTAGAAACACATGATCCCCAACATTAGACTCTAACGGTCTCCTTTTTTGATCAGCATATGATTTCTGACGATCCCGTGCTGTCTTCATCCTCTCACAAATCACCTGACCAATCTCTGTTGTATTCGGCACTAGTTCTGGTCCGAGAATTGCTGACTCTCCGACCCCAGTCCAGCACAACGGAGAACGGCATGGCCGGCCATACATGGCTCCAAATGGCGCCATACCGATGGTAGAGTGAAAACTATTATTGTAAGTGAACTCTACCAAGGGTAAGTGTTTCATCCATGAACCTCCAAAATCAAGAACACAAGAGCGCAGCATGTCTTCAAGTGTCTGGATGGTTCGCTCTGTCTGACCATCCGTTTGAGGATGAAAAGGAGTGCTAAGGCACAGTTCAGAGCCAAAAGCATGCTGGACACCTCTCCACAGTCTGGAGGTAAAACGAGGATCTCAATCAGAAATGATCGTCCTAGGTACTCCATGAATCCTCACCACCCCCTCAAGATACTGTCTCGACAGAACCTCCACTGATCTTGACTCCTTGATCACTATGAAATGGGCCGACTTTGTTAAACGATCCACTACCACCCATATAGAATCATGTCCTCCTAGAGCTCGAGGTAAACCTGTAACGAAGTCCATTGAGATGTCCTCCCACATTCACTGAGGAATCTCCAATTGCTGGGGAAGACCACCTGGAACCCAGTGTTCGACCTTCACCTTCTGGCAGACTAAACATCGAGACACACATTCTGCAACCGTACACTTCAGCCCAGGCCACCAAAACTGACTCCTCAAGGATCGGTACATCTTCGTCACAATAGGATGTACTGACAAGGGTGAACTATGGAACTCTCGGAGAACCGTCTCGCGCATCAGCAAGGGGACAAAAAGCCTGCCATGATACAACACTTGGTGTTGTTCATCCTCCGACCAACCATCAAGGGCCTCACCACAAACAACTCTGTCTCTCCAGACTTCCACCTCTAGATCACCCAACTGAGACTCTTCCACCTTCTACATCAGGGATGACTGCACTGTCATCTGGAAAAGACAACCTATACCCCCATCTTCTCCCATATCAAGATGAAAAGCTGATAGCTCTTCGATCACTCTCCAAGAATCACCAGATTCACGCACAACATCATTACGTGTCTTTCAGCTTAGTGCGTAAGCTACAACATTCCCTTTTCCAGGTGTATATGATATTTCAAAGTTGTATTCCTGCAAGAACTCCATCCACTGACGCTGCCTCAAGTTCAAGTCACGTTGGGAGAAAACATACCTAAAACTCTTATGATCGGTGAAAACCACAAAGTGCTCACCAATGAGGTAATGTCTCCACAACTTTAGAGAAAACACCACGGCTGCCAAATCAAGATCATGGGTGGCATAGTTGCATTCATGGGGACGCAATTGCCGAGACCCATAAGAAACAACTGACCTCTGCTGCATGAGAACACAACCTAGCCCCAGATGTGAAGCATCATAGAAGACATCAAACTGGACTCCCTCCGCTGGAAGACAATGGACTGGAGAACTTACCAACTTCTCTTTTAGATACTCGAAAGTTGTCTGAAACTGATCAGTCCATTTGAACGCTTGATCCTTCCTCGTCAAAGGTGTCAGAGGACTTGCAAATTGGGAGAAATTGGATACAAACCTCCTATAATAGCCTGCGAGACCAAGGAAACTTCGCACCTCTGACACGATCTTGGGGGCTGCCCAAGACACTACTGCTTATATCTTCGATGGATCCACAGCTACTCCCTGTTGGGACACAACATGCCATAAGAAACGAACTTCTCGAGCCCAGAACTCACATTTGGACAACTTCACAAACAACTGATGTTGGCGAAGAACTCCAAAAATGGCTCGTAGATGCTCTGCATGCTCTTCTTCAGATGTGGAGTACACAAGGATGTCATCGATGAAAACCACAACAAACTTGTCCAGGAATTCACGGAAGACAGCATTCATCAACCCCATGAAAACAGCTGGAGCATTCGTCATGCCGAATGGCATTACAACAAACTCATAATGACCATGACGACAACGGAAAGCAATTTTTGGGATATCTTTATCCTTTACACGCATTTGGTGATATCCTGACCGCAAGTCGATATTTGAGAACCAACATGCACCCTTCATTTGATCGAATAAGTCATCAATCTGTGGGAGAGGATATCGTTTTTTTATTGTCACTTTGTTTAATCGATGATAATCGACGCACAACCGCAAACTGCCATCAGCCTTTTTCACAAACAAAACTGGTGCACCCCAAGGTGACACACTTGGCCGAACAAAACCTCACTGCAACAGACCATCAAGCTGAATACGTAGCTCTCGAAACTCAGAAGGGGCCATCCTATACGGAGACATACAGATAGGATACGCTCCTGGCTGTAACTCGTTCCCAAACTCGATCTCTCATCGAGGGGGTAAGGATACAACCTCTCCTGGAAAGACGTCAGGGTACTCCTCTACGATCATAGGGAACGCCAACTGTTGAACCTCTGAAGAACTCAAAATCATCCCAGCCATCCTGGATGACAAGGATGGAACTCATCTATGACTCATTCTAGGATCTATCTCACCAACAAACACCACTTTCTCTCCATCTGCATCAAGGAAAACGAATTCTTCTTGTAGCAATCCACAACAACCTGCACCGAATACAACCAATCCATGCTGATTATGACATCATATGGTTGTATTTGCAAACATAAGAAATCTCCCCAAGAGCGGTGTTGCCCCAACACTAGCTCACAATCTCTACATACTTCAAACAAGTCAGCTCGACCTCCAACTGGCGTAGTCAACGCCAAGGGCACTGGAAGCCTCTCTACCTCAAGTCCCAAAGCATGGACAAGGGTAGGTGATATGAAGGAGTGTGTTGCTCCTGAATCAAACAAGGCATACACCAAGGTAGAAAACAAGCAAAGGGTACCTCGAACGACATCTGGTTCGCCTGGGGATGGCAATGCTAGAGCATGGAGCTGACCACAACTCCTCCACGGCCTCTCTGACCCTGATGACGACCACCACTACGGCCGCGCTCTGCTCTCTGAGGACGAGGAGCGTCATGGGGCTGTCCTCTGCCTGCTCCATCTACCCTCTAGTGATCTAATACTAGTGCAACCTGCTACTGCTGCCTCGACTGGAACTGCCTCAATGGAGGAACCTGGAGTGGAGCGCCCAGTTCACGATGATTTCTCTGAAAAGTCGGGCACTCCCACTGCTGATGACCATGACCACCATAATAAAAACAAGCGCCTGATCCCTTGTCATAGGCCTGAGAGTTGCTGCCTCCGGAGAAACGATATGGGAAGGGCTGAGACCTACCCCCAGGTGAACAGAAACTCTTCCTTCCTGAAAACCGGGATCCCCGGACCACAACTCTGCTTCGTGAGGAATCATGATGATTCCCCTCTCATGACGATCCAGTCCTGGCCAAAGTCCTCTCAACAACCTCTGCCCTTTCCCGCACCTCAAGATATGTCTTCAGCATAAATGGGGTGACCCGGTGCTGGATCTCTGGACCCAAAGCCTCCTCGAAATGCCTCACCCTGGCCTCATCATCTGGTAACAGGTCTGAAGCATATCTTAGAAGGTTCCTGAAACGGATTCCAAACTCTTGAACACTGGAGCTCCCCTGTCGAAGGGTGAGAAGCTCCTGGCGACTGGACACCTTCACAGTCGACGAAAGAAACTTGACTCTAAACCTATCTCGAAACTCCTCCCATGAGATTGTTGACTCCTCATGATCACCGAGGAACAAGAACCACCACTGCCTCGCTGCTCCACATAGCATCGTCACAACCAAGGACACCCAGTGTTCCTTCCGAGCATGAATCAAACTGAATCCTATCTCGATCTCCTCCAACCAGTCTTCTGTGACTGCATCTGAAACGGAGCCCTCGTACTTCTGTAGACTCTGGCGCTGACACTCTCGAAGTGTCTTCCTCCAAGTGTCATCTTCGTCAACCTCTACTCGGCGGTGATCTGCTGGAACAGCCTGCTGGGCATCTTTTGCGCAAACCTAACGAGGACGTCGACCTGGAGCCATACCTATAAAATAACAACTGTTAGAACTCCTAAGCCTGGAATATGGAAGACTCACATTAATTAATTAATTGTTTTGTTTTATTAATTTAAGGTTACCTATCCCAAGGTCTACCCATTCAAACACAGGCGCAAAGAATAATGATGCATGATCCTTTCCTAGGTCTCTATCCAACAACCAGTATCACTTTGTTTAGTAGCCATCATAAACATAAAGGTCCGTGCAACAGATCATAGGGGGCCCTGAACGCCTATATCTCTGCCGGTCTCTAGTGTTTACCCCACTTGCTAAACATGAATGACACAGTTGCCCTACCACCCCATTAATCCTCACTTGTGCCTAACTCCAAACTCCATCCTATCTCTCAACCAGACCACTGATACCACTCTGTCATGACCCCCTCCCCACAAAGTGTACCCCTCCTGGGCCGGCAATGTGAGAAGGGAGATAATGACCCCCGAGTCCCGCCTCCAGTAGGCCCCGGGTTGGTGACTAGCACCGAGGGTATAATATACATACAAATGGGAGGCATTACCCTCTAGGAGAACACATGCAGAAAAGAGAGAGATAGAATAGACTCCAATCAACTCCAAATCAGAACTGAGATATAAAAGAAATCCATGTACATATATGAAATGTCATGAAAAAGTACTACAACTGAAAGGGGAGACTAAAAGTACCCAAAAGAAAGTAAAATAGCAGCGACTACAAGCCCGAACAGCTCCTCCTCCAACCGCAAGCTAGTAGTAACCAGCTTGATCTCCAACCTACTCCATGTGACCTAAAAAACAGTTTATATGTACATAGGGTGAGTATAACACTATACTCAGTAGGATCCTCCCCAAGCCTCTAGTGCAAAAGTAAAGAAAGCATGCTAAAGCCCAGTGACCCATAAGTGAAACTAACTCGTCACCTAAACTGGTATACTAAGTTCCCAACCTCACCATGGATACTCTCACAAAGTAACACATACAAGAATATAGCATATAGTAAAGAATATGAAGGGTACCCCGCTACTACTTCCCCGCTGGTTTTCCACCTTGCCCCAACGACATACGTCCTATGCATCTCTCTCCGGAGGCTTGCCGCAGACACCTGGGTGAAGCACCACACTATACCCACAACCAAAAGTAACCAGGTAAGTTCCGGAAGCCACCACAACCCGCATAACATGTATCATACATTGGGTATTATACCTTAAGCCATTATAGCCCATACACCGAGTAGGGATCCTCAAGCCATCACAGCCTATACACATTACACCTATAGTAGTCCATAGGATACTATATCCAGAATATATGTGTGTGAAATAACCATGAGCCATTACAGCCCTCTACACACATATATGGGTAAAACTAACCACTGTGCCTAACAGCACCAAGATCTACCAAGAGAAGAGAGCGGGGTCAAAGGGGGTAGTCATCCATTCAACCTCCCATCAGAATGTTGGGGAAAACACCCCCCAGGGCTCAGAATCCCTGGAGTTTCAGTTTCCCTCACCGACAGGGGTGGAGTAGCGTATAGGAACACAAAAAGTAGAGAATATATATATATATAAATCACATCCACACTGTGGGCATTACCTAGTCTTATAGATAAAACTGCAGCTAATGTCTCTCAGACTCAAGGCTGCTACTTCTAAGACTAGGTATCCTATAAGTACACAACATTTGAAGAGCTTTATTAGATTACTCCATTCTCATTTTATCAGTTCCACTGTACGTTAATTTAATTCTTTAAACATTAATTAAGAATGAACAATTCCACATTAAACTAAATTGGCATCACATTCAATAACAACTGCTCCTTTTAAGATTCACATCTCCTTTAAATTCCAGTATCTCCATCCCCGTGGATTTTCACCATTTAATCAAACATTCATTTTAGAGTTACACTCCCACATTCACATGCATTCTAGAAAAGCATCCTATGATACTAAACACAAAGGAGGATCAACACGGTGTGTAGATATACTACCCGTCGAGTCTTTGCTGCCTGTAGAAAGTGCACAGACCCATTTTCCCTCGAGAGGCTAAACACGGAAAGCACGTGGCATACCCCGCGCGTCTTCGCCTCTTTCGGAAGAAGGGTAGCGAGACGAGCTTCCTTGAGCAGTGGGGAAAAGCAAAGAAAATTAACATTCAAAGAAAACCACAAGCATCCAGCAACCGCATCCATCCCATTCCATCACCCCTGGTGTCCTGCCAGACACCCACATGCATAACTGATGCATATCGCCACTCTAGGCGTCATCCACTGCCATAACCACAAGGCTCCACGCCTCCACATATAACAATAGCCATCCAGGCTCACATCACAGCATAAGTAGCAGAAAAACAACAATTACAACCATGGGTCTTGACCCTTTAGGAAACAAGAGGGTAACTCAGAACCCCTTTAGAAATTCCCACATAATCTGTTCTTTAATCCATATTGAGTTAGCAGATTTTTTATTTGTAGGTTCCAATCACGGATACCTAATCATCCATCTATCACAATTAAATAACCATGCTTCCTTCCCTAATTTGATTATCCTGAAATTAGAACAACTACAACAACGGCAATAACCAGATTAATTTACATGCCTCTTTATCTTTAGCAAATTAATTAACAATTTATTCCGGTTTTACGTTCATTATCAATTTCTATCATGAAAGAACAACAAATCAAAGAAAACATAGATATCACTATATCTAGGAAAACATGAGGCAAACTGTTATCACAGTATAAAGCAACAACATGCGATCGACCAATTCTTTTAATCCGATTCAAGTATTTAATTAGGTAAATTTCATTGTGATCCAAAGGGATAAATCATGCTAATTATACGATTGCACATATATAATTAGAGAAGCCATGAATACCCAACCTCAAACAGTTCCTCGCGTTCTTTATCCACACAACAGGTCACGATCCTCCCCTCGCGACAACAGCATCCACCGGAGGATGCTGCGGTACGACAGTACCAACCAACCCCAAGAAAACCAATTAGAATCTTGGAAATTACATGGTATAATTATGGAAAGGAGGATAGGAGAAGATAAACCCCAAAATAACGATGATACAACATACCTTATATCGAAGATTGATCGACACGGCTCAGTTGCATCCAAAACAGAGCAGAACCAATCCTAGGAGTAAAGATTGATTGTGCAACTCCTATGGAAAGGATTGAAATGTTGTAGTGACTCTTAGTTGAGAACAAAGGGAAAGGACAAGGGAGAATGATATCTCGTACCTTTTTGAAGATTTAATGGGGTGACAGTTTAAGATCCGGTTAATTCTCCATTAAAAATGGATCGCATTAACCCACGCGGTTTGACCATGTAAATACATCATGGCCTTAGGAATAATTAATATAGGGTTTATGGCATTTTAAACGGCCTTAAGAGCCTTTAAAATAAGGCTTTAAATGTATTTTACGTCAAAGGAAACGTCAAAAGGGGAAAAACTGTAGGAATCTGGAAACACTGTTCACATACTCAAAATTTGGCACAGGAAAGAATCAGTAGCTCTTAGAATTCTGGAAACACTGTTCAAACGTGAAATTTGGAAAAGGAATGAATCAGTAGCTCTTAGGATTCTGGAAACACTGTTCAAACGTGAAATTTGGCAATGGAAGGAATCAGTAGCTCTTAGGATTCCGGAAACACTGTTCACAGAACTAGAAATTTGGCAAAGTGTTAGCCGAGCTACTAATAGACTGCGGCAACCGGTAGACCGAGATACCGGTAGGCAGTGGCTACCCGTAGACCGAGCTTCCGGTAGGCAGCGGCTACCGGTAGACCGAGCTACCGGTAGGCTACGGCTACCGGTAGACCGAGCTACCGGAAGGGTGCGGCTGGTGGATAAGTCACCTTGACCTCCCGGAACACCGCCAACACCACATTTTCACAAAGTAGTGGACCAGAGAGGTCATGGCCATTACAGCAGTAATCATTCTCAATAAACCTTGTAGATATGTTACGTTCCCAGGTCATGTTCACAATGGGTTGTTTCAAAAAAAACCAAACAACAAGCCAAAAAAGCATTAAATCATGTAATAACACAACTAGAACCACCCCACCAACCATGATGAGTGGACCCTTGACTTAAAATAATTATCACACATGTATATTTCTATGCTAAGGACATTCCCACATCTTTACCAACCCCATGGAATTTCACCTATTCGAAGAAGGTTTTTTGAATTTAATCCCCATAAAAATTTCCAATCTGGCCTCATATGATTTTTACATAATAATCCATTACACAAAAAAACCATTCATAAAAAAAATTCAAATCCAAACACACCATTAGAAACCAATTTAATCAATCCAAACCACTATTTATGTCTCAAACATTTTTAAAAAGTCCATTGGGTAATTCTATCATTAATTTGGTGTTCAAATACAATTTGGTAAAAACTAATCACAATTTTGGATCTCCCAAATTGACTAAAAATATAATTCCATTCTTTTAAAATTAATAAATTACATGGAATGTCTATCCTATCAATTTAATAAACATATGGTGTGCCAAAACTCATCATATTCACACCACATATTCAAATTTATTGTTCTAACCACCTCATTTCACATAGAACTATTTACCTAATCATCATAGATTACTATTTAGATAGAATCGAGGGTTATAAAAACAATTAATAAATGAAATATTAAATTTAATGGAAATATGAAAATGTAACCTACCTCAAATGAAAAAAATTATGTTTTGTTTTGTAAAATTTCAATCTCACATCAACTGAACTTAATTGGAGATAAATCCAACCCAATACAATAGGATTAAACACAATATTTTATAATTAAACCCAAAAATAGAAACTTGGCATATGGGGTTCAGCAAAAAAACCCAAAAAGGTATAACCCAAAACCAGCAGAAGGAGGAAGGGAATACTCACTAGGGGGTTCCCACCAGAGGAGGAGGGTTCTAGTGAGGTCGTTCACTGGAGATGAGGGATTCACTGGTTGGGTCGTGTACTAGAGGGGAGGGAAACACAAGAGAGGAGGGTGGTTGATGGAGGGTTATGCACCGTAGAGAAGGGTGACACACAGGGAGAGGGGAAGGATGGGGAAACATGGGGGTGGTGTCACATGGTAGGGAAGGGGGAGAAGGACGGGGAGAAACTTAGGGAATTTTTTCTATGTATTACAACCCCAAATAAAAAACAATGTAAATAATAATAATAATAATAACACAATGATAACAATAATATTCTTAATAATATTAATAATAATATAGAAAATAAAATTTTTAATAATATAATTTTTATTATCCCCAACAACAACAACAATATTATTATGATTAAAACGTTTTCATATTTTATTTTAATTATAATCTAATTTTACATTGTTTTATTCTTTATATTTGAATATTGGAAAACTGTGAGGTCTACACACATATTAATAGATTGTGTGCAAACCTGGTGGTATATTGTCTCCATTCTAGAATGGCTAGATGGGTACCTCAGTTAACTGCAATGTTTCTACTAACCAGGTTGTGTCGTACACATACCTGATATCCATCAACATTTCCAAATTTAAAAAATTTATTCTGGGTCTCAAAACGAAACCATGTTCAACCAAGAAAAAAGAAAAGATTAAAAAAATAGTATATGAGGTTGGAGACTGACAATTAATCCCACCCATGATTCATTATACACCCCTATTATTCTACCGAAATTATCATGTGGATCCTCCATAACAAACCGTTGTATTGTTAATTATATACCCATTTCAACTCTTTCATATTCAATTATTCATACTTAACCTAATTTTATTTGGTATTTCCAAATATTTATTATATATTCAATAATTTTGGAATTAAATGTTATTAAATATTACTCTATGATGAATGATCTATGTAGAACACTTATTTATGAACATGATATGAATGTGACAGGTGGACAAGAAATTATATAGTGCACTGATGCATTAATAAATGTTTCATTCTCTAGATACATCATGTATTGGAATAGGGAGTAAAAAACTCCGTTTTGTAACTTTTCCCACAATTTTATTATGTCTGTGGTTATCCCTAATCTATGTTTGTGATGTCATGTTTGCTGTTGTTTTTATATTCCCATGTTGTGTTTTTGTAAAAATGTTGTTTCATGCCTCATTTTTCATGATTATTATTTATACACCTTTTATGTCTCATTTAAATTAATACGGAATAACATATAATAACATTTTCATTTTATAACCTTTTTATTACTTTAATAGGATTTATAGATCAATGTTTCTTATATTTTCCCCCATTTTATCATTAGTTTTTTAAAATACTATAAAATTTTAAAAGAATTTTAAAGATGTTTTCAATAATGTTCATGTATCCATCTATTAGGTTGTGGTTCTATGTACCTCATATCTCGAAGATAATATTTTTTTGATTTTTTGTGTTTTACTATGTGTTTTTTCATATAATATATTTTGAAATAAATTGTATTAAATATATTTAATGTATTAATTATTACATGTGGAATGTATTTGAGTCACAAACCACAATTATAGACTCTATAAAAGTTTTATTAAAAAAAATCATGATAGGTAAAAAGGGAAACATATCTTTTAATTCAACATAATATGATATAATCATCATATAAAATTAAAATATCAAAGTATATACACAATTAAAAATGGAAAATGTTTTGAATCATAATAATGTCTCAGGAGATTCAAATTAGAGACAAAGAAACCCTTATGAGGTTTGAAACCATCCAAACAAAATCCCTTGAAAAGGAGGTCATACAATATAAATTAAAATACCATTATTAAAATATAATTCAATATATTATATATAAAATAAGAAGTCAATACACCAATAAAATGGAATTTTTTGAAAATATACAACATATCTCTAAGAGATAAATTTTGGGATGAAAACCCCATTCATTGTTTCATTTTGTAGTAGATTTAAAAAGATCCTAAAAAATAAACATTAATAAATTAAAATACCATTATAAAGAAAATTATTATTTATATTAACCTTTTAAAACCCATATTATAATTATTTATCATTGGTACATTAAACAATTATATTGTATGGTGACCATTTTGTGTTAATAACTTTAAATTTTTTGCGCATTTTTAATAAATTTAATATTACAAACAATAATATGATACTAACTTCATTTTTTATATAATTTAATATCATTAGATTTATAAATCGTATTTATATAAAATTATATATATTTTTAATTTTATATGTGTGTTGGCTACGATATGTGAAAACAGAAATGATATCATATTATTTAGGTGTTTTCATTGAATAAATATGATACATTAGTTATAAGTTAAATAATTAAAATATTAGTTCCAAAACCATATAAAAATATATATTTTAATACAATATAATAATAAAAATAATAGTATTCATGTTTCCATTTTCATCGATAATTAGATTTTAATGCATTGTTGTTGTTGTAGTTAAACTAGCCCACACTTGGACATTATTTAACTCATTTTCTGGGTATGTTATAAGAGTTTTATATTTTTAAATAAAATCATTATAAAATAATAATAATGATATTATATTGATTATTTTTTTATATTTATCCATATTTTAATATTCTAGGATAATTAATGAAAAACTAGAAGAAAATTGAAAATAAATCCACATGGAGGTGGTTGTCTACACACATGCATGCTTGATGTTTTTTTGTTTTTCTATGTCGATGTATAGGAATAAATAATGGTTTCTCAATTCAAAATAAAAAAATTAAACATAACAATAATAATTTTTTCACTATTTTATCTGGGTGATAATATATTTTTAAGAATAAGATTAAGAAGAAAAACATTCGAAGGAGATAGCACTAACATTGAAAACATGAATTCCCCATTGACGTTCCCATGAAATTTAAAGTATTATGTAGACTATGAGTGAAGATATGAGTCATTTGTTGGATATGTTTATAGAGATAGTAAAATTGAACTACTTTAATAATAAAATATATGTTTATGTGTATATTTAAATGGTTTAAGTTGTATCTTTTTATAAGAGTTTAAAAACAACACTTTGGGAAGAGTAATCATTTATCTATATGTCCATGACAACATTAATGGTATAATGGTTAAAAATTAGTAAAAATTGGGGGCATGGGTGTGTTTGGGATGTAAAAATATCTACAAAATTTTTTCATAAATGATTTAAATGTGTTATAGTGTTTTTAACATAGTGTTTTTTATATTTTATAATTATGTTTTAAATCTATGTAACTAGTTTTTAACTGTGATATTTTAGGCTTTAATAAAAATATAAAATAAAAAATATCTACATTTTATTTTTTATGAAATATATTTCGACTTTATTTAAAATAATTTTTTAAAAAATATTAACTTTTACTTTTTAATTGAAAATGATATTGTGTAGGATAACTTATGTAGTAACAAAATAACACTTTGACCATTACATGTTCATAATGTTATTTAATATTAATTTAAAATAAAATGAGTGTTAGATTATTTATTTATTTTATTATAAATTATATTAGATATATTATTAATTTTTTTATTTGATGTATTTGATGTAAATTCCAATTTGTTAAAAAATTATATTTAGTGTTTCACATTTATCATAGTAATTGGATTCAACCCAAAAAATATTAATTTCACACAAATATATGAAACAATTCATGTTTAATAATATGAATCTTATTATATTCAATATAATAATCATTAATAAAAATAAATTTCTACGTGTAGGGAATGTAATCCTAAAATTAGCACATATAATGCATTTAAACGATTTTTTCTTCTTCTGGAAAGTTTATTTTTAGGTATAGTGTTTATGTGTAAAAATAAATTAATAGATTTATTTATTATAATATTAAAAATATTATTATGAATATTTAGGTAAATGTATTTTTACATTAAAATAAACCCAAAACATATTTTTCCCTTTGATAATTTTAATTATATAAATAGAAGAAAAATAGATTTCATAAATAATTCCTTGATTAACTGAAATGATATTCCTAGGTTTTATAAATTTCATATTGTACATTTAAATTAATTATTTTAATTTATAAATATATTTTATGTATAATATTTATTTGAAAAACATCTAAGTCATATAAAAGTGACAGCATTTGAAACTTTTATATTGGTTTACAATTCACCTGAAATCAATTATTTTAGAAAACTCTGAAAAATAAATCCTAACATAATTTTTTTGTAGAAAATTTAAAAATAGAATTTACTTTCTAAAATTTGAATATGAAAATTTAATTATTCTTCCTTGTGAAATAAATATAAAATATAAGGAAAACAAAATTTATTGGAAATTAACTTATAAATATTTTCTCAATATATTTATTTACCTTCTAATGTTAATTGGTATTAGTGGCCTACAAACATAGTGTTTACTATTGATTTATTAATAATTTATTATTAATTTTTTTTGGTTTGTTTATTTCAGGCATAGTGGGTGACCCATTTTATAGAACATGCTATATTTTTAAAGGAACTAAAATATTTTCTTGTAACATTCTACCACCATTAAATAATTTGCTTAATTGAAATTTAATTACTATATAAGAATAAGAATAGCAAATAGTTATAAAAATATTTAAATTCCTCATGATATTATATCAATTGAGATATGATATTCAATATCATAAGGATTATTAAATACACTTAGTTTCCCCATACCATTTAGGGATGTGTATCTCAAAACATAGTATTATGGCCTATGTAAAGGATTCATATCTCTTCACATATAATTAATATTTTTCCACACACAAATATATGGTCATACATAATTTATATGGTGTTCTCAGATATTCTATAAATTAATTTGGATTCAAAATGATGATATAAATTCGATTTTAAAGGTGAATAAATTTCTTTTGTTGATGAAATTATGATTTATAAAAATATTTACATTATATGTATTCCATAAAATACAAATCTCTTATAGTGGTTACTCTACGAATCCTTGATTATGGTTGGTCATTTATTTTTTTCAGTTATTTTCTTTGGCGGTTTAGATGGATGATCAAATTGATTTCTCTACTCAATATTTTTAGTTTTTGTGTTTTTGGTGAATTTTTGGCATGTTCACTGGTAGTGTATGGTTAGTAAAAACCATGGGGAAGGCCTTCGAGTTAGAAAGTGGATAATGTATGTTTTTATCATAGTAATTCAAACTATAGGGGTTAGAGGTGTAGTTGATTCCTTATTGTGTAGTAGCTACCCCATGGTTGGGGCATTGTTTGAAAAACCATGCGGAAATATTGTGTAAGCTCCCTAGCTTCTTAAATATGTTGGTTTACTCTTTTTCCCATCCCTCATTTTATCCCATGTTCTGGATTCAGCCCCCTATTTCAGGTTTTACGCATGAAGGGCTCCCAAACACCCCTTTTTTTATCTCTCTTCCCTTCATGGGTGCTCTTTCAAATATCTAAGTTGTGTTTTTAGCTTTTTTGGCCTCTTTACCCATCTTCATATTATCCTTTACCTATTTCTTAGTTATTATATTGTGGGATCTATCTTGGTCAAACCATAGATGTGAGAATTTTAATGTAGTTATACATCCTTGATGTTTAGGGTGTGTAGATTGATCATCAGGGTGTATTGTTCGATCTCATAGAGTTTCGCCACATTCACAGACCATTGCGGATGGTGATACTATTATTTTCATTTCTATCACAAACTATTGATTCTTTTGTGTTTCTATGTAATTTATAAACATATCTCACTTTCTTATGATGTATTTGGTCAATTTATAATGATGTATTCAAGTTGGTAAAATTTGATAAAAATTTTATTTAAAGAGATTATTTCATTATTATTATTAACATGTGCACATAATTTATTCTATGAAATGTCAATTAATTTTAAATGGATTTTCTTGAACATACATATATCAATATGATAGTAAGGTATTTGATAAAATTCAATTTAGCCTTTAAAAATAAATTAGGATATTTTGAATTGATTTAATTGTTGTTATGTTTTAGTGGGTTGGTAATTCATTACATAGGATGTTGTGGAATTTAAATTATAACTTCACGTTAGGAGTATTATGTTCCAGTTCTTATGAATTGTGTATTTTACAATATGGTCATTTTCTGATCTTTTGGTCTTCCAGGAATGTTCCATTGGATGTTCATTCAATGGAAGATATAACTCTAAAAACAAAGTTATTTATTGAACCTGAATTTATCAAGTAGCACTTTTAATGGAAGTTGATTTCTAAATGGAACGAGAGACTATTTTGAAAATTTGGAAATTTTGTGTATTTTGCTTTTGTTTTGGGAATGGTGTGGGAAATAAAATTGGGATTGAAAAGTTATGGACATTTTTTCATTGTGAAATGATAGTGTTTGTCTACATTGACATTGAAAATATATGAGTCATTTTCATTGTATATTAGGAACAGATAATATGGAAGTCCATGTTGGAACTTTATGCTATTTGGTAAATTAAATGTCATTTTGAAAGTATAAATTCCTTGTTGGAATTTTAAATGTTTTTCAGAAATATCTTATAAGGTCTTGTGATGAGAAATCATAGATATAACTTATGAATGATTTGTTCTATGAAAGTCGCCAATATTGAGGATTTATCTATATGGGTTATCTTATAGAAAATGTCTATGTTTAGGGTAGGTAATTATGGTAACAGTAGGTAAGGTGAGTCATGCATGTAAGGGCCTCCTACACACACAGTGTACTATTACAAAGGATTTATTTCATGTCTTTAGAGGGGTGGTTGAAAGTTAAATATCAAACCCAATTATATGGGTTGGTAACCCTTGTAATGATTAGAGGACAAGTGGGTAGTTCCTTTGGATTATCTAGTTTAGAGTGTCATGTTTGTTTAAGACTATGGCGCTACAGTACACGTTGCCGGGTTGGTCTGGTTTGAGTGTGCCCAGGTATCTCTTTAGAGATTTTTATGAATTCTCATTGTTTACTATTTATATATTTTTGTTACAGTCTACTATATTTGGTTTCTTTTTATATTCTACCTATTTATTTTTTATCTTTAATTGGTATCATTTATTAATGTTTTTCCGTTTTTTTATAAATTGGTAAAATGTTTTCAAACTAGTTCTAATGGACTATTTTTGGGAAGTGAAATGTATTTATTCTTTGGTGGTTTTTTACTAAGATTTAAAACTCACATCAAACTTATATCATTTGGTTTGGGTAGTCTCGAGTTATCTTTCATGTTCTTCTTCTTGATTATGTTTTATGTTTTTAGTGCTCATTGGTGGATCGAGTTTCTTTTACGGTTGGTTATTTTTTGAATTTAGGTAACCATGAGGCGACATGTAGATCACCTTGGTAGTTATTTTGTTTTTTTTATTAATTTTCAGTTTGGTTCAGTTGTTTTGGTACCCATATTTAGTTTGTATATTTATTTTTATCAGTTAGTTTGGTTCTTTAATATATTGTTTATTTCCACATCCTTGTTATTTATTGGGATGAAATCATTAATTTTTTTTATTTCCTGATAATATTTTCTTTCCTTTGGGGATCAAGAAGCCCCTTTGGTCCATTCCATAGAACATGTTGGGTGTCAGGTTGGATAACATCTTATCCTAGTCCATGATAGACCCAATGTTCTTAAAAATATCCCTAGAAACAATAGTGTTAATAAAACTAGAACTCATCAACTAAACAATTGTAGAGGGAACGTGAAACTTAGTTACAAAACTCCTATTAATGAATAATCTTGCAAGGGTTATTTCATTCTCCCTTAATCTTCAGTGTTATGAGTTCCTACCATTTATAGAAATTATTCGATTAGGAAAATGGGTTGGATAACTCGTAGGTTATTGACACATAATACATTAAATGGATGAGTTCTATCAGCATTACATATGTTAAATAAACTCTTTATGTTCCCTCAAAAGGATTATGACTGATGGATTCCTTTACCTCAAATAAAGCATCATAAATCTTCTTGAATAAAATCCCTTGGGAATTATATACATGTTGATACCATAATTGAAATAGAATTTTTTCTCATTTATCGTCAGCATATCTTGTTATTTAATAGGAATCTATAATTATCTTAATTGGTGTTTTTGAAATTTATTCTATGTTCAAATTGATATAAATATTTTTATAGGTGTTTTTTTCTTAATCACAAGGTTTCCAATTCTAGTACAAAATGTTAAAGGGTAATTCATTATATAACCATTGCATTGTTTCTCACTCCCATGATTCCTTATATTACCATCCATTATAACAACCAAAATGGATGACATGAAAGAATAAAATTATAAATGGAATGAAAATTATAAACTATGTTACAACCATAAAATTTCATGTTATTTTACATTATCACATTCGTATATAATTCAGGTTGATGAACCTATATCGATTTTAGTTTATCATAGGAAAAAATAGGTTGGGTTATATTATATGTCTCAACAGAATACATAAAAGTAACTCAGAAACCTATCCATTATAGTTGTTTAAAAAGAGTATATGATAAAAAATAATATCTATCATGATTTTGAAACCAAGTGTGACGGTATGCCTTTTTTGTTGCATGTGGTAATGATTCAATTAAGTCCCAATTCCCGAGGTTATTATACCTAGGTACATATATTCCATAGGCCAAATCCACTTGTATTTTCCAAAAAATGAACTATTTCTAGGGAAAAAAATAATATAATGAATTTATAAATATTTGTAAATATCATTAGATACAATGGTTAATATCTAGGGTTTTCACCAAGGTACACCAATGTTAAAATTAATGTTAACTAAGATAATATTCAAAATAAACAAAACCAAATCCAACATAAAGAAAATTTTCTAATATAAACTATAATTACCCATGTTGATGTCTACTTAAATAATAAATTAAACTCATATGATAAATATGGCATCTCACAAGAAGATCCAACACATAAAAATGAAACACTTATTAACATATTTATTATATGTAAAGAAACCTTATTTTATGGTACATGTTAAAATTTCTCTATATTCATTATCCTTTAGACCTATTTTCTAGAATTATAATATCATATAACCATCTCAATAACATTTGGATTAGAAAAATATGAAATTGATGATCACAAACTCTTAGTAAGAGAAAACATATTACTGATTAATTGAATATATATGTGGAGGAAAATATGATGATGGAATAAATATCCTTTTAAAGGACCCTAATAGAATAAATATTTATTATAAATCATCTTAGTGAAACATAATATTATTAATGGATAATTAGATAAACCCAAATAAAAAACATCTAATATGTGAACAATAATTAAAGGCATGAAACGCTAAAATGTAATAATTATTGACATATGTAATTTCATAGAAATGAAAAAAGTCATCCACTTTTTTCTTTAATTGATAAAAAAATATTTAAACAACCTAATCTGTTGATATAAAATAGGAAAATGTGGCACAACCATATGAATCGGGAAGAATGTCTAAGAAAAATTACTATACTCGTCATTATATAAACAAACTAATTATGTATTTGCCTAAAATTTTGGGGAAATATATTATACCCATTACTATGTGAAAAAAATGATTATTCCAAAGACTGAATATCTCAGGATATATAAGCATAAACAAATTCGTAGGAGGTTTATATTGGACCCAACAGTCATCTTTCATTCATATGAAAGCCACTAAAAATCAATCATCATCATAAAATTAACAACCCAGGGAAAAAATTATTTTCATAAATATTCAAATAAAACATACATAAGAAATCATAGGAAATCAAAATATCATTTCATAAATGTATTAATAACATGATATCATTTAGAGGATGATCAAAAATCACTTCCAGGGAGGTACATCCTGGAGGAAATATTGAACTGAAAATGACAAAGTAGCCACAAAACTATTATAAAAATATATTTTAAAGATAAAGTGTAAATTACAATCAAAAAAATTTTTGATAAGGGAAAGAGAATAAATATTGAAATAATTTTAATAAAGAGTTCTAAATAAATGATCATCAGAAAGATACAAGGATTCATAAAAGATAAATGAATAAATTTTTAAAATTTTTACATTTGAAAAGAATATTTAATAACCAAGGATTCCAAAGAACATAATATTTTCATAAAGGAGAATTTAAAATAATTTCAAAACATTTCATTTTAAAAATATTATTTTATAATTCAAAATTTAATAAAAAATAATTCTATTCATAAAAATGTGTGGGGGTGGATGATAAAACAATTTATTTTTAAATAACAAAAAGCATTTTGATCATATTGTACTAACATTATTCAAACCCAGTATCCATAAAAAATAGAGAGAAAAAGTTGTTTTAAAGTGAAAAATTAGAAATAAATTGACTCTTAAAATAAAAAAATGTAGTTTTCACATTTAATATAAGATCCATTGTGGTATGAAACAACAAAGTCATAAAAATAAAATTCTATTAAAATAAATTGTAATTATTCTTTAAAATTTATATTATAGAAGAAAGAGAATCATAAATGTACAGTACATTTGTGTGAAACATTATTTACCCTTAAAATTACTTATAAATATAACATGAAATAATCACAGGTCATAATATATCGTTATTGAATTATTATAGTGAAATAAATGTTATTATGAACCATGGAAAATATTAGAGTCCAAAAATCACCTTACAATATTTGGCACATTTAAATCTAAACCCTATGATAGATATAACAATAAAATAATGATTTTATATCCAAAAAATTAAAAATACAATTAATAATAGATAAAAAATTCATTTTATTTACACTATTTATAAGGAACAATGATTATAGTTTAATCATGTTTCACATAAATTAAATTTGAGAAAAAAACTCTTACAACAAAAAAATTTAATCAAAATATATTAAAAAATATCAATTATATAAAAAAATAAAATTAAATGAAAAAAATAAATTTCAAGAAATGATTTCAAAAATAGGAATTATATACACCACATAAATTCAATTAGTTGTGTAATACCAAACACATCTCACTGTGAGTACTTTTGAGACAAATAACCGTAACCATATTTCCCTTATTAATAAATCACTCTCTAATATATTTTAAAACAATCATAAAAAAAATTAATATCCTTTTTATAAAATTTATAATAAATTTAGCCATATTAAAATACATATTATAATTATTTTCAATACTAAATGAAACATTTATAGCATATTATGGTATTCAGGTTTTAAAAAATTTAACTATTTCTCTCATGTATAATAATTTTGATATCACTATCCATAATTTTCTACAAAATACACCATTGATATATAATTAATGATCTCTAATATATAACATACATTGATTTAAATTAATATTATTTCATTCTATATGGGTTTTGGTTACATTATTTGAAAATTAAATGGATAGTAAAAATTGTTGGTAATTCTAGTGAATGAAAATTGTTCATTAATAAAAAATTAAAATAATTAATATTATACATACATAATTATATAAGAACATTATTTTTTATTAAATTATTATAATAATAGTTTTAATATTCACATAGTTATAAAAAATTGAAATTTAAATCATTTTTCATATTGGTGGTCAAAATGACCCAAACACGAACACACTTTAACTCATTGGGTGAGTATAGTTAAGGGGGTGTCTATTTAGACCTAATATCATTATAATATAAGCATAATGATTTTTTTTATTTTTTATTTTGTTGAATATTATTATAATATTTCAATATAGGTATTGAAAAACATGAATAAGAAAGAATGAAATGATTCCTTGCGGGGATGATAGTCTACACACACATTAGATGTTTTTTTATTTTCCAATATGGATGGAAATGATTAAATAAGGGTTTATCTACTAATATTATAAAATATCAGTATTATAATGATACTAAATTAATAATATTAATATAAAGAAAATATATTTTTAAGAATAGTATTATGAAAAAAATATTGAAAAGAGAAAATACTTATATCAGAGACATGATATTTCCTTGGATGTTTTAATGAAATTGAAGGGCCTATGATAAAAATGAGTTGACAATGGATTATATTTATTAGAGGAGTTTATAATGAGAGTAAAAAATCTAGATTTTCATGTAATAATATTAATGAAATAAAAAACTTTGTATAGTGGAAGTTGAATTCTTTTATTGCAAGAAAAAATAAGCACATTAGTGTCACACATTTCGAAGCATCTGTGAACCAATTAATGGTTTGTTACTAAAAAATAGATAAAATTTGAGTTTAAGGGTATTTATGGGTGTATAAAGCCTCAAATTCATTTTCCTCACATTTTTGAAAAATCTTAATGGGGTTTTTAGTATTTTTTTTATTTTACTATTTAACTTTTGAAATAGGCTGCCAAATTTTTTAACTGCGATTTTATATTTTAATTAAAATATAAAATAATCCATTTGTGATTTTTTATGTTAGATTATCCCCTATTTAATCAAATATAATTTATAATTATATAATATTATCATTAAAATTAAATCATATGAAGTGTATGAAAACTTACCTAGTAAAAATGATAGTTTATAATATTTCATTTCTTAATTTTATTTATTATTTATTTGAAATTAAATGGGTGTTAATATATTTAATTCTGTGTCTATAAATCATATTAGAATCATAAATTAATGGTATTTAACTTAATTTATTTGATATAAATTACCTCATATTAATAAATCGTTCATTTTATAATAATTGTTTGATTATTATCATGGTAATTTTCATTAAACCTAATAATCAACATTTAATACCAAAAAATAAAACGTTCAAAAATAAATTATATTTATTATTTCATATTAAATAAAATATAAATATAAACAAACCAAATTTTTATACATAAGAAAATTAATTCTATCGTTAGCGTATGTGTCACTTAAAAACCAATTTATGAGAAAATGTTTCTTTTATGTGTAAATTTTATTCATAGAAAAAATTATTAATATGATTCATTAAAATTATATTTATACGATTATAATTTATTATGGATGAGTTATATAAAATTAAAATAATTTGAAAATATTAATTCATCCTTGTATAAATTTAGATAGAAAAACTGATAGAAAATGGTTTTCATAAAATATTACTTTATTTTGTAAAATTATATTATCATGTATTACGAATAAAAAAGAAAAATTTTAAATATCTTTATTTTAAATTAATAAATTTATTTTTTTTATTTCATAAATATTTTAAAAAATTATAAATCATATAAAACTGATGGAATATGAAAAATTTCAATTTTTAACCATTCACCTAAAAGTGATTTATTTTAGAAAAACATAAAAAATTTATCCTAAGATAATTTTTTTGTAATGAATTAAAATATAAATTTTACATTAAAAAATTAAATATCTAAATATTAAAAAAATTAAAAATAACATATATGATCTAAATAAAATTAATTTTACTTGAAATATCCTTTTATATAATAACTATTTTAACTAGTTACCTTATAAATTTAATACCCATTAATGGTTTTACATCTTATTGTTCATTATATAATTTTTAATAACATATACCTAATATGATATTATATTCTTACATTAGAAAAGTCATGTTATAGAAGTTATAAAACATTTTATGTACTTAATGAGTCCAAAAAAATTAGTTCCTACCCAAAATAAAATCTCTACACATGTATTCAATAGGTTTGAGGTATTTTATTATTAGTTTTTTTACTTTTTTATCTTTATATTTTACGGTTATAATTATATTTTTTCCAAAAGTTACCCATAATTAACAACCAAAATAAAATTAATTTTTTTTATAATTAATTCTGAGTATTTAATAATTTGAAATACATTTAATCATATTTATTTATAAAAAGGGACAAAAATTAAATTTAAATTAATGATTGTATAACCCTTTAAAAATAATAATTATTATTTTTAAAAATATAACTGTTGATATAAAATGTTAAATATGTGTTTAAAAATTAAAATGAAATTTTTTAAATATTTTAGGTGAAATTTAGAATAAAAATTCAATCTAATAAAGGGGATCTTGAAATTCATATTCATAATTATATAAAAATATCACAATAAATCATGTTATTGGTCAAAGCTGTATTTTCTTCAATTCACCATGAAATAAAACATTTTAGAATAATCTAAAACGTACATATTAAGATAATATTTCCATATTAAATACAAAAAATGAAGCTTATTTTTTAAAATTCACATAATAATGTTTAAAAAATTTATTTCTATTTAAAAACATAAAATATATAGAAAAACGTTTTTATATGGAAAAAATATAGTTTTTCTAAAATATATTTTTAACTTTTAAATTAATATTAAATTTATTATTTATATATATTTAAATAGTATAATTATAATAATAATAGTTTTTTTGAAATAAAATTCAATTTTAGATAATGTATTTTTTTATGTGTAATATAAATTATTCATAAATGAATTTTTTAAATGAATTCCAATTAAAGATACATCAATACATATAATAATTCATCTTGACATAATCTTAGTATCTATATAAATAAAAACATATGGGATCCATGTGAGACCTATACATTAGTTATGATATTGTTGAGGTCCGCGGTGGTGGTTCAACTGACATATATCTCCAGGAAGTCTCGATGATATTGAACATATCATGTGTAATTGTGTTCTAAAACCATTATTTCTTGAGTTAAAGATCGAATTTTTATAAATAAAACTTTAAAATGATACATCCCATTGATTCCAAATAGTTGGGATAAAAATGAATAATTCTACTTCGAGAAGAAATTTGTTCCTAATTCTATAATGATTTTCTGATATGGTTACATCAATTTAGACCATCTAATATAAAAACCATTTTTAATGACTAAATTTAATATAAAAAATATGTTATGTTTCTATTGCCTTTTGATTGAATTTTTTTTAAAAGATGATATTTAATATATTATTTATTGATGAATAATTTATAGTAAAATATCAGCTTCTTAAATCAATGTCATGAGTTTATTAACAAATAAAATTGTTTTATGAATGTACGGAATACCTCATTTGTAACATGTGGTTGGATGATTTTTATTGGGAATATAGAATATTGAAATGTTAAAAAGATTTTATAGATTTTTTAGCATCTTTTTATGAATATATTTATAAGATGAGATAATACATTAAAACATATTTTTATGAGTGAAATATCTTCTGTGTATAATTTGTCTCATGAATTGATTTTATTGTACATTCTACCACTAATATTCATAGAACCATTATTTTTAAATATATAATGGTATAAAAATATATTTATATTGAAAATTTCAAAGTACCAAATAAATGACAAAGTGAAAGGGTCTTTTAATAAAATACAATTTTGTACATAATGGACGTGGCATAGTGGGATGTCCATGGTATTCTCTCAAAGGATCCAAGAAAATCACCCAAAAACCATCCTACAATATTAAATATTATTATTATTCTATTATATTTTATCAGTTAAAACAATATTAAATATATTACTGAGTCTGAAGAATTAAAATAATAAAAGTAAAAAAAACTATGAAAACATAATTTGTGAGAAGGATTAATAATAAGTTAATAAAATAAAAATATATTATTCTTCTTGGTACTTCTACATATAAAATATGTATCTAATACACATATATTTATAAGGTTAATGTCATTAAATAATGATACTATTGGATCTAGATGTAGAAAAATATCCTATTTAGGATATAAAAAACTCATCTTTTGTCAGATTCGAAGGATCTGATGTATTGTAACATGAGAATGAATATAATAACAAAGAAAATATTTTCTAATGACTATTAATAAATTATACTAATCCAAAAAAAACTTTTTCCCAAAAAATTTACAATCAATTTAATAGGAAGAAGAAATACATCATTTTTATTATAATTATTTGGTATAGTTATTTCTCATCTATTCATCATTTTGTGGAACATTTATTTCCCTTATGAGGACCCAAATTAGACCCATTTAACATTGATCCACATGTGCTTCTTTGATATCAGAACATCACTAAAGGTACTTGAAGTGGTGGTTTTTTCTACCAATCATATAGTTTCACTCTTTTTCTCTCCCAATGATCTCGTTGAAATTGGAGGATATTCTCTTAATATCCCATGTTGGAGAGGGATGTATGGAGGAATTCATAATATCTCATGAATGAAAAAATCATTAAGTCGTTCTTTGTTGAGTAAGAATTCCCTATAAGAGATAATATTGTTCATAATGGCCAACCACTCAAAATTCACATTGTAGTATATTTATAGAACATGGGTTAGGGTTTAATAAAGTTATTTAATTACATAAAGACCCTTAAAAATATATTAATCCCATAATGAATACCATGCAGTGTAAAATGAATGTAAAAAAATTATATTTCATGGTATGTGAAAAAATACACAATTATAATTATTATTTTATAGTCTCGTAAATAAATAATTATCCTTAACAAAAAATAGGTCTTCTCATCATCCTCAAATTTTGTTTAATTTCTAAATAAATACACATTATAAATAAATATTATATTCATTGTCTCATGAATGAAATAATTATTTTATCATTCACATAACTAAATAAATTATTTATTTAACATAATTAATTATTAAACTCTGAATAAAAATAAAAATAATATAAAAATTCACAAAATAAATCAATACTATATTTATTGAGGTAATAATAATTTCTGATTCCAACCCATCACCATATCATGCCCAATGCATTCATGACAAGAGTTAATAATTCCATTCAGACTATTCCTTAAGGAAACTCTTAATGAATAAATATTCGATTTACATATTATGACAGAAATATAATATCTATTAATAATAAAATACATTAATAATCAACATAAATCAAGAATATAAATACTTTTACCAATTTAGTAGAATGGATTAATTGATCATAACCTACCATCGTCTAGAATATGTGTAGTCAAAAAATACATATCATATTTGAAATAACTATCATTATTAGAATAAAAACATATTGATTGAAAACACTTTTCCCATGTCAATTAAAAGACATTGGGCCTAAGTGAAAATCCTCTTAATTGAAAATTTAAAATTAATCATTCACACCATATATGTTTATATAAAAGAGTCAATGACCCACGCAACCAGATTCAGTATTAAATTCGTAAAATTTATATTTTTAGATTTGATATCAAAGAAGGTGAAACAAATTTTTCCAATAAAAACATACAACAATACTAAAAAATATTGGATTAAATAAATAAAAATAGACATTTTTGGTTTAGTGTTTTATATAATTAAGACATACTCATATCAACATCAGTTTATGACCATTCAGACAAGATGATAAACATTTTATCCCTTTATACCCTACTTTTCTTATTTTCCATTAAGTCATCGATATAATCTATATGAAATCCCATCTAAATAAAATTCGATCAAAATAATTCTTTATAATGTTGGTAAAAAGAAACACAAAAAGTGTGATATAAAATTCTATGTTGTGTTAAACATAAGAATTAGAAATTGAATTTCATTAAAATTCATAATGTGATAACATAGGTATGATAGCATAATAAATGTTTATCTGTATTATATAGTAATATTCATTCCCATAAATACATAGATCATCATCATGAAAACCTAATATAGGGATTTAGAAAAGGAAATTGTCAAAAAAATCAATAATAATAATCCTTGTGATATCAATCCTGATAAAATGAAACATCATAAACACATATCAAGCATCAATAAAACATATTTGTTTCTTAGAACATCATTTCATAGAACCCTTACAATTATAATAACCATACTAATGTATTCCAATATTACTATTTAGGTAACATACTCATTACCCAAGGAATTAGAGAACTATATGGGTTCACTCATCAAATAATATATAACTGTGTCAACTACTACTATCTATATCCACACATTATTTATAATGACTAATAAATGAATAATTATTATATCACATAAAGAATATTTTCCATCATAACATAATAGAACAACCCATTTTAGTTTCATAACATGATTAACTCATAGAAAGGAAATATTTTCCATAACATTATATTAAAATAATGGTTTTTCCATATAGAGGAAATGATTTCAATTACAATATCTTTGAAACATTATTAAACCATGGAAAATAAAAGGGTTTTGTAATAATCACTTTGAATCATGGTTAACCCCTAGAAAATAAACATGTTCCATAACAATCTCTTTAATGAAATCTCATTCCATCTAGAGAAAGATTGAGTATGTTATCAATTCCAAATATCCAAAGTGGAGTATAAATAATTAAATGTGTTTACTGTTTTTATGAATGTAATTACCATCAAATTATCATTAAAATAACTTTGAATAAATCATAACATTTGTTTTTAAATCAATATTTACAACATAAAAGAATCAAAAAAATCAATTTTATTAAAAAAAAAATGAAATCATTTAAAGTTATTATTTTTGAAAAAATAAATTATTTAATAAGGTATATTTATTTTTTTTCTTTTATTTTTTTAGGATTTTCAGATTTTTTTTAAAAAAAATAAGTATTTAATGAAAAAAAAATTCGATAGAAGACAGAAATAAGTTGGAATTTTCAAATAAATAATATATCAAAAATTTTATATAAATAATAGTGGAAGAATTATTCATTATAAGGAAAATATAATGATAAAATAGTGGGGAATATAATTAATGAGAATTATTATATTTCTTCATTGGAGGTATAATCCTAAACAATTATGATAAACTATCATATTGTAACAAAATACTCTTATAAATTATTTTTATTGGTTTTTCAATCACTATGATGGATAAAATTAAATTAAATAGAATCGTTAATGAGAAAAAATAAATTCGTACACATTTTTTTCGAATGGTATGTATATATATAATGTTGAATTGTATTAGTGTATATTATAACATACCTCTCCAAGAAGTCCAATTAAGAAAAAAATCCCTTAACAATTTAGTAACATTGAAGTTGTAAACCCCATAGAAAACATATTCCCAATTGGATATTTAAATCTTAAAAATTTATCAAAAATAAACATAAAATACATTCATTGGTAGTAAATTTACCACACAAAAAAGTATTGAAGATGACATATATATTACAGAAAGAAAAGTGAGACGAGAAAAACCAATACCTTTAGTCATATTTTCCCTGCTTAGTCATTAAATTTTAAAATAATAAAACTATGTTAATTATATAACATATTGAGAACATTTTCCATGATTATTATGAAATTTAATTCACATATAGACATGTTTTTTATAATTAAAAAAATAAAATAATTTTACATCAATTATTTTAATGATATTCCTCTTTTATGTAACATAAATACTTTGGGATGTTAATGATGGCCAGATTGGTCATTATTTGAACATATTCAGAATAATAATAGTGATGTTATTATTATAAACAGACGAAAATTATTATTTTGAAATCAATTATGAAATATTGTTTGGAAAAATAATTAACATTTCAATCATGGAGATGGTGGGTGATACATATGATTGAGTTCCATTTCAAATTTTTCAATTGATGAATAGGGAATGAAGGTATGTGATGTTTATCATTATATAATAAATAATATATAATAAATAACATATTTTTTAATTATATATATATATATTTATATATAATTTTTTTATGATGTGGTTATGAAAAAAGAAGAATCGCATCGCTTCCTCCAAATTAATTGTTTTTCAAATAACTTTTATGGGGGATGTGAGAACCCACACATTAAAATAAGATCAAACATTAAATGAGACTATTGACTTATTGAATACAAGGTGAAGATATTTGTAATCACATTACCTAAACAGTTTTTAGGGAATAGATTTTACATAATTGTCCAGTTCATTGTATAAAAAATAATTAAAATAATTTTCTAGATGATCCCAAGCTTGCATTTACACTTATTTTTTAATATTCCCCATATTGAATCCTCTAACCAAAATGAGGTTTTTATTTTGAATAAAAACATCCTTCTCCCTGGTAACATCCACTTGGATAATTCTTTCCGTAATTTGATCAATATCATCCCTTGTCTCTTTAATCACTAAAAAAACCTCTACCATTTCTTCATGAGAGTGCATGAGTAGATCCATCTTCTTATCCAAATCTGAGTACATTATATGCAATTGACCTTTAGGAGACCCTACCTCTATCTGGAGACCTGGGAAAATGAATTCCTTACACAATTTTTTTTCCTCCTTGAGTTTTATGTAACGACCTGAACTTTTTAATAATATATATTTCCTAAATTTTTGTGTTATTTTATTTTATTATCAATAAAACAATATCCGTTAATTAATGAAGTGAGTATAATTAAATGAGACTATTGAGTTTCAAATGATATATGGACATTTGTCAATATTACCATTGGAAACTAAATTCATAATGTTACAATTATTTTTTATTAATTAAAATGATAGTGGATAATTAATACAGAAAGAAGAGTTGATGACATGATCCAGTGGACTCGGTCCAAATGAAGCCTATCTATAGGAGCTTGGGAAGGAGGTAGAATCACTGGGCATTGCTCTAGAACAAGCCCATGCCTAACTTCAAAATGTGATACTTGAAAAAAATCCCCTAAATGAGAAGTTCAGGCTGATAGAAATCACCACTCGGGAAATGTTGTCCGAGCTACCCCAGTATTATATCACTATATCACACCTTACACTTAGGTCGTATGCAGGTGTTATACGGGCCTATGTAACAAAGGGTTAGTTACTTTCTGTAATCATTTGGTATAAATAAATTTTTTTACTTCTTCTTATAGTCATATTTTTGAATTTCAAATGTCCAGATAAATATAGGATGAATTTATAGATTTCCCAAGTTATTGATTAATTTTGGAAAAGGGGGTATTTTAAAACATTTTATTATTATTTAAATAATTAATAATGATAATTTATATTAAAAAAATGTTATTCTACAGTTGGGTTAAGTAGGAAATTTAGAGTCTAATAAGATCAAAAAGAAATTTAGTGAATTTTAAGGACCCATAAATTCCGTGGATTTCTTTTTAAAATACATGGGAATTTTTAGAGTCTCTACTTTCTGATAGGGCCTGATTCCGAGGCCTGGTGTACCTGGAATCAATTTTTGAAGTTTTTTTCGGGTACGTTCAGTAAACGTATGAATGGGATTTTATATCTTTTGAACCGGTGCTCAGAATTTTAATCCGAGGACACCGTTGAACTCGCATCGCCAGTATTCTCTTAAGGAGATCTTTACCTCAGTTACATTCTATCAATATTAGATGTTAATTTTTTGGGGTTTCTAAATAAAATTAAATAAAAATATGTGTAAAATATTTTTATTTCAGTGGTGGCTTAATCATACAAGGGGAGGTTGTAGGTGGATCCCACCCGCACATAACCTCCCTTGGGAGATGATTATATGGTGGGACCCACATGAGCATCAAACCCCCTTAACCCTCCTTTATCCGTTGGAACTCCCAATTTTTTGCGGAGCCTCTTCACCTTCCTTCATAAGTGTGCGAAACCACAAACTGATTAATGACATAATTAATTAATTTGAAATGTTTTGAGTTATTTTGAATGTATTATACCATAATTATAATAAGAGATCATATTCTTTTATTTTGGTGTTGGGATAATATTTGGTGGAGCTTTGGAGGATCTTGGAAGAATTTCATCCTCCAAACGAAGAACACTCCTCTTCTCCAAAGAACGATTAACACCGTCCTCGATCTTTGACCAAGATAAAAGTGAAGGAGCTTCATTCGAAGAATTCCAACAACGCTTCTTCCTTAGACGCTCCCTGATGAAAATTAATCGACATCCTCCCTATTTCCATGACTTCGTCAACGTTCATCAAATCGAGGTAGGGGTTTGAGTTTTACTCTCCATTCTTCATTGATTAAATTGTGGATTGAGAATTACCTTCTATTTATCATCATAACGTGGAGGGTGCGAGCCGAATGAACACGGCCGGACTTCCCTCCATTTATCATCTCTTAATGGTGATGGAGGCGGTTCTGCAACGCGCTGGAGAAATAGGCCATAGCCAACGTGTTGTGGTGATATGCATGGAAACTGAAACAAGCCCACTGCGAGAAGAACCAGCGACGCAAGGGCCGTAGGGTCGCTAGAGGAACACAATGCCATTGAACCGCGTGGAAGATCAGGTCGCGGCCAAGTGGTATATGGCATTTCTAGAGGGGCGTGGTGCCATCACACTGCGCCAAAGAAAGAAGCCGCGACCACGAAGGCCACGATGGTCAGATGTAATGGGCACGGCACCGTCATGCCATGAAAGGGGGGAGCTGCGGCCAAAGGCTATGGTGGACTAAGGATGGAAACTGGCTAAGCCGCCCGCCGGCAGTGCCCCACAAGGTAGGACACTTCGTGTCACGTGGAACTCCGAACCGATGCTTAGCTCCGGTTCCCTCGGAAGCTGGGAGGTGTGGCACCCCCCCCCTGTGGCATGGCCAGCCTAGCCACGCAGGCCAGCCAGCCTATTGGGCTACCCTTGGTCAAGCCGCCCCTCAGTCAGGCCGACTTTTCGAGCCGGGTCATCCCCACAACTCAGGCCGTTTCTTGGGATCAGGCCGGACCCTGGTACGGACCGGGTCGGGCCTTGTCAGTCCGACTGGGTTGGACCAGACCCAGACCCGTTTGGCCATTTACACCTTTTAGCCCGTATTTTGGGCTATGTGTGTCCGAACGACGAACCGTATATGGTGACAGAAGTCTTAGAGTAGGAAGGATGTTTTGGCATACCCCACTTGAGGTTTGGACGCAGTTGGGGTATGTCCGGGTTGGTTTGAGCCTAAAACCCAACCGGGCCCCTCGAAAGGAAATGCCAATATCTCACAGATCATGTATCTGATTGACACGTCGTCTATCGCGTTGAATTCCTTATGATGAGATAGAACTACGAGATACATCAACTCAAGAATTCATGGTAGTTGATGTATCAACACTTGGCTCGAGGAATGAACCCTCCCAGAATCGAGCATGCTATGTGCGGGAACCCTATGGCTGGCTGCGGCTGAGATGATAGGATCCTACATGGACCTACTACTATACCAGGATCCTTCGTGGGTTCAACAAAGATGACTTCTGTACCAGGATCCTCTGTGGTTTCGACAGTGATGATTTCTATACAGGGATCCTCCGGGGGTTTGACATTGATGACTTCTGTGCCAGGATCGTTCGTGGGTTCGACATCGCTGATATTGTTCCAGGATCCTACATGGGTTCTATAGAGAAGATGATTCAGAGGCTACATCTAATCATCTCGACCCATATTCATGATTTGTATAGACTGTGTGAGCTGAGTCTTGTCTTTCAGTTGTTATCATCGAGGTGATTGACTTCACTTCCTTTGTAAAATGGGTTATGCATGGGCTTGAGTATTGGAGCTGGATTGTGATTGGTAACTTAGGTATATGAATGGGCATATACATATGTATGGGTGGTTAATACTTCGTGATTGTATATTACTACTGGGGTTTATCCTTAGTGGATTCTGGGAGACCTTCAGGGGACTCGGGGTCCCCTACTGAGTATTGTTATGATCACCCCTACACGGGCTTCTCCCACACCTTGTTGTGTTCTTTGCAGATGAAGGTCATTACTGATCGAGGATTAGGGTGATGGACGGGAGGCTTCTAGGAGTTGTACTAGACGAGACGTACCTCAGAGATGAGTTTTTTGAGATTTGTACCTACCCTTCAGGTAGGATTCCCCAGAGGACGATCCAAGAGATATTTTCCCTTATTACTTGTACGTGTACCTATTATTCAACTGGGTTTATATACTGGCCCTCTTACTTTCAGCAAACCATTATTTTCTATTTTATTACTAGTTTCATCTACTGCTTGTGTTCAGACTATGTGAGTTATATGATTAAAGGGAATGCCTTCCCTTTTTATCAGGGATTCTCCTTTGGTGCTAGTCGCCAGCCCCTGGCCTATAGAAGACGGACATGGGGTGGTCACGACATGGACCTCGAGGACATGTTGTGACATGAATAGTAAAGTATAAATTGTAACATACCCATATGAAAAATAATTAATAGTAAATCGACCAAAAAAACTAAAACTTCACCCATGAATATATTAATAAATTTTAGACATCTTAAAAGGGAAAAAAAACTATCATAGTTTATGTTTTGGTATTTTTATATGTCATAAATATTTTATTTACAATTTTATAATTAATTTAATAATTTAAAATAGAAATTGTATGTTCATAAAATGTAATCATAAATTGTTACATTATTTTCTTATGGTTATATGATATTTTTATGGGACCTTGATTTCATTCTTACGTGTTACAAAATGAGTTAATGTTTTAAAGTTGTATTTTTTTAATAAATAATTATTTTATTTAAAAATTAAATTAAAAATATTTATAAAATTATATTAATAAAATTATTTTCAATTTTTAATTCAGAAAATAAATATTATGTTAGTGTCAATTTTTGGATTTTTTCTGAAACAGAAGATTTTTCGGTGAATAGTAAATATATAGTTTTTGAGTTTTGGGTGTTTAATGGCATCACTGATGATGTAATCATGATGTAAATAATCTTGTTGAATTTTGAATAGTAATATATGTTATCATGTGTCCCAACTGGATAACACCATGGGCAAATTCCATGGGAAAGCCCATGGTTTTTCAAATACCATCGATGAGGTGTCCCATGGAAATTAATAATTTATTCCCTAAATTTTCCAACAAATACCACCCAATCCCCTCATTATTTTTATTCCAAAATCCTCCTCAAAAAATATTTTGTCTTTTAACTTCCCAAGTATTCCTAAAAAGGTTCCCTCAATCCTCCCAAGGTCCCTACCTTCAAGCTTTTGATGTTACTCTTCAAGGTAAGGGAAGCTTTCATCATGCTCGTTCAAGTCATGACTTCTTTTATGTTATGTCTTATATTTTCCATTATATTATGTGGGGGTTTATTATTATATATCCCTACTACTATCCATATCATTTTACATTGATGAGAGACCCTTTCCATTCTCATCAACTTGTTTCCTGGATGATTATGTGACGCCTTTAGGCTGCCAAATTTTGAGTAAAAGAAATCACATTTTCTCTTTTCATTAAAGTTTCCTTTTAATGTGGTATGTCATTAAAATATCCACACAATTATATTATGTCTATTTTATTATGTCCCTCAATTTAAATATTATTAATTTATGTATGGGAGACCCTTTTCCCCTTTTTTATTGTTTTCTAAAACCATGTAATATAGCCGTTATGCTGCAAAAAAATTGCCTCAATATTTCTCTCTCTTTATCTCATGAAATTGTCTTATCATATTTTTGGGAATACCCAAAATTATTTAGTTTGTTTGGGTGTTCATAAATACATATAAATTTTATTCTTGATTATTTAATTTACAAAATCATAACCCTCATTCTCTTTCCATGAGTTATAAATGATATAATGATATTATTTTTAATCACTTTTAAAATGTCACGATTTTGAAATGAAACCGATATATTTTATTCTATTTGAGTTATTTATGAAATGTTTGATTATTATCTATGTGGATCACATGAAAATAAATACATATTATTGGTGCGCCTTGATATCACTCCAATGAATTGGGTAATGAATTTAATCTCTAGAGATGACAAGTTTCATGATAGCTTGGTGAATAACCTTAGTAATTTTTATGACACCTTAGGGATAAGACTTGGTGATATGTTCATGAATATCTAAATTAAATGTTGTAGCCACATATTCATGTTATGGTTAAAGTTATTTTCATCATTAGATTCCTATACTTTCATTTCGTAGGACTTTATGTTTTCATCATGTTCTTATTGATTTCACAAGTAAACTAATTCCCTTGTTTTCCTTACTAGGCCTTCTGCCAACCATTTACTTTGATGTATATATCCAGGTTATGAGATATAGTAATTCTTCATATGATGAACCTATGATTAAGCATTTTATGTGTATTAGAATGATTTTTATGTTTTTTTCATGTGTTATATTCCTAAATTCCAAGACACTAGTCTTTAAAGATCCTTTGAATGTTAAATTTAATGAAAGTTATGTAATAAAATGTTGGGATTCCATAGTTGGTTTTAGAGGATAGTTTAGTTATTTTTTAAAATTAGGCCATGGGAACTTTAGTAATAATCCTATAAAAATGTTTTAATATAATAAAACATCCTAGTATTTTTATGAGTATTGAGTAAGTGGTTTATCAATAAAATACATTCCTGTCTGGATACAAGAAGCTAGTGGCAGCTCTGGCATAAAGGTAACTTGGATTGAAAACTTCGACAAGGAGTTTTGAGATTGAGCCAGAGTATCATGGTACACAACTATAGGCCTTGGCTCACTCTTGGTTATGACAATCTTGAGGGATATGTTTGGTTAATCATATGATTTTTATGAATCATTATAAAGGATTTATAGAGAAATGTAATTGTTTAAATATGTTTTAAAACATAAAATCCTTTATAGTTAAAAGATTCAAAATGAAATAATTTTCTCACTAATGTTTTATTCTTTCAGAAAATAGTGAGAAATAGGAAGAAACGTGAAAATGGTGATCGAAATGGACTTTGCATTGATGGCCCTCCGATGGAAGATGGAATGGAAACTTCCATGAGAATGATGAACCAACTAACTCATGTTATGGGAAATAACATGAATCAAGTAGGTAGACTGATCTCACCATGAACAAAATAACTTTATGTTGAATCCTTTATGCATCAACGACCACCAACCTTAAGTGGATCTACTGACCCATTGATTGCTGAATAGTGGATCAGGTCTATCGATAAGTTCATTTATGTGTTCCAATGATCTGAACAAGAGAAGGTTACCCTGGATGTCTATCGCTTAGAGATAGAAGCTGATCAGTGGTGGGAACTGATAAAAAATAGAAGTCCAGGAGTGGAAGTTGAAGCTATGGAGTGGGAAGAGTTTAGAGGTATATTCTTCAACAAGTATTTCCCTCGATCGATGAGAACAATAATGAGAAGAATTTTCTCAAGATGAAGCAGAAGGAGAATGAATCTGTGGGAAGCTACGAGATGAAATTTATAAGTCTTTCACAACACCCTATACCTTTGTCATGGATCCAAATGGTATGGTTGATAGATTCTTCGATGGATTGAGGCCTAATCTTCGGAATAATCTAGCCAACCGAGACTATGATAGCTATAAAAACATCATTCAGAGTGCAATGAAAGTCGAGCTGGAGTTTGGTGAGACACAGTGGTCTCATAAATCTAAAGACAAGAAGAGATCGATAGAGCCTATATTACGGAATACCTTTGATTAGGGAAGAGGAGGCAAGCAAGTTTAATGTCCCACATGTAATAAATGTGGGAAGAAGAATTCGGGGAACTTCCAGCTCAGGCGTGAGAAATGCTACAAGTGATGAAGAGAATTCCATATTGTGAGGAATTGTCATGGTGAGGTGTAACCTTGTCTTCCAAACACTAATGACAAGGGGAAGATGGTGCAGCCCCTACATAATTTTCCGTGCTATAAGTGTGGACAACTTGTGCACTTTTCCAATCACTGCCCAAATTTGAGGGTAGTATAGGGGAACCATCATCATCCTCAGTAAAGGCTAAGGGAGCAAGGTTTTACTTTTTCAATCACGACAACTGAAGTTGAGGCTTCTAAGGATGTAGTAGCATGAACTATTGTAGTTCTCTTCAAGCTAGTAAGTACTTTGTTTGATACTGGTTCTACTCATTCCTTTCTTTCCTCCAATTCTTCAATGAATTTAGAATCTACCCCTGATTTTCTAAAAGTATGGTTATCAGTTAAGACCCCTAGTGGGATTATCCAAGAATCATCACTATTTAGAAACACTATTATTTACATTAGTGATCACAATCTTATCGAAAATATTGTAGTCATTCCCATGCTGGAATTCGACATTATATTTGGGATGGACTGGCTCTCAATGTATAATGATAAGATCAAATGCAATAGAATGTAAATCTCATCAGTTTTGAATGGATAACCTATAGTTATCTTCTAAGGAGAGATATCTGAATCTGATCTTTGTCTATAAGATCCACTTATATCCTTCATTATGTAGTTGATCAGTAAAAAAGAATATGTAAATGAGAGTTTGAGGATATAAAATGTCCCCATCGTCTAGGAATACGTTGACGTATTTCCTGAAGAGTTGCCTATACCTCCCCTAGAAATAGAGGTAGAGTTCAATATTGAACTCGTACGTGGATCTCATCCAATATGAAAGACCCCGTATAGGATGAAAATAGTGGAGCTGGAGGAATTAATGAAACAACTCCATGATCTTTTTGATAAGGGGTTTATCCGACCGAGTGTGTCTCCTTGGGGATAATGTGTTCTCTTTGTGAAGAAGAATGATGGAATGATGTGTCTATGAATTGATTATAGATAATTGAATTGGTTCATAGTAAAGAACAAATACCCTCTTCCATGAATTGATGAATTATTTTACCTTCTTCATGTGGCTCAATTCTTCTCAATGATTGATCATTGATCTGTTTATCATTGATTGAGGGTGAATAAAGATGATATTCCAAAACCTACCATCTGATCAAGATATGGGAATTATGAGTTTGTTGTTATGCATTTTGGGCTGACTAATGCACCTACTATTTTTATATATTTGATTAATAGTGTATTTAAGGACTACATTGATAAATTTATGGTAGTTTTTATTAATGATATTCTGATATATTTCAAAAGTCACAAGGATCATGAGGATCCTCTAAGGGTTATTTTGCAAGCCCTATGGAAGGAGAGGCCTTTTGGGAAGTTCAAAAATTGTGAATTCCAGTTACAACAGGTTGCATTCTTGGGGCACATTGTTTCCAATGAATGAATCATAGTTGACCCTAAAATGACAAAACTTATAGAGGAGTGGCCTCAACCTAAAAAAATAACTGAGATTTGTAGTTTCCTTGGACTAAGAAGATATTATAGGAGGTTTGTGAAAAAAATTTCAGGACTTTATAATCCATTAACCAAGATAATTCAAAAAAGGGTCACGTTCATCTAGACAAATGAGTGTGAGGAATGTTTACAAGAGTTGAAGAAGATATTGGTTACTAAACTCATGTTAACTCTACCCTCAAGTGGATAAGGATTCATTATTTTTAGCGATGAATCTCTGAAAGGGCTTGGGTGAGCCCTCATGAAAAATGACAAAGTCATTGCTTATAAAAATCGACAGTTGAAGACTCATGAGCAGAACTATCCTACGCATAATCTAGAGTTGGTTGCAGTTGTTTTTTCCTTGAAGATATGGAGGCACTATATCTATGGGGAGAAATGTAATTTATACACAGATCATCAATGTTTGAAATATATTTTCACACAAAAAAAATTGAACATGAGACAAAGGAGACAGTTGTAACTTCTCAAAGACTATGCTTGTTTAATTCATTATTATCCTAGAAGAGAAAACAAATTCATTGATGCATTTAGTAGGAAAGACCCAATTCTTCATTCCACGATGAGGATTCAAATAGATCCTTTGTTCAATGACTTAGTAAAACTGGACATGGTAATTATAAGGTTAGGAACATCATCAACCCTATCACAAATGGTTTATCAAACATCATTTCTATAGAAGATAAAGAAATCTAAAAAAGAAAATCCTTTGTTATAGAAGAAGTTTGAGGCTGTGAAGGATGGGAAGTTTCCTGAGTTCAATATTGATCAAGAAGGTAAACTGAAATTTCATACAAGACAATGGGTTCCATCTACCTGGGAAATATTGAAGGAGGTGATGGATGAAGCTTGTAGCTCTACATTCTCTATAAATCCTTGAACCAAAACAAATTATAGGGACCTTCGTGATCATTATTGGTGGGATAATATGAAATGGGAGACTGCTTACTACATTTCATGGTTCCTAGGATGTCAGCAAGTGAAAGCATCGCGACAACTTCTTAAAGGGGTATTGCAACCACTACCCATACTGGCATGGAAGTGGGACAATATCACTATGAACTTCATCCCCAGTCTCCTGAGAACATCCAAAGAAAACAATGTGATATGGGTTATTGTGCACAGTCTCACCAAGACTGCCCATTTTATCTATATTTAGGATGATATCTCTTTTGATCAACATTCCAGAATTTATATGAAGGAAGTATTAAGGCTTCATGGAGTTCCACTTTATATCGTATCTGATCATGATACAAGGTTAACATCAAAATTCTGGAGGAGTATTCAACATGCTGTAAGAACTAAATTAAATTTTTGTACGAATTATCACCCCCAAACTTATGGCCAACTTGAGTAAACTATTCAAACCCTCGAGGATATGATAAAAACATGCCCAATGGAATTTAAAGGTGGATGGGATCAACATCTCCCTTTTGTTGAGTTCTCTTACAAACACCGCTTCCACTCAAGCATTCAAATGGAACCATATGAAGATATATGTGGGAAGCGACGTAGATCTCCTACTTTTTGGGATTATGTTGGTGAGAGAAACCTTCTTGTGACTGATCTTGAGCAAGAGATGATAGATAAAGTCCATTCCATCCAGCAACATATTAAGGCTGCTCAGAGTCGGCAGAAGAGCAATGCCAAAAAATGTCAAAGGGACATGGAGTTTGATGTTGGTGATAAAGTCTTTCTTCGAATTTTCCCTTTGGGGAGACTCATTAGTTTTTGGAAGAAAGGGAGGCTCAGCCCTAGGTACATTGGTCCCTATGAAATCCTAGATTGCATAGGATTTGTGGCCTATTGGCTTACACTTCCTCCAAATCTAGCACAAGTTCATGATGTATTCCACATATCCCTCTTGAGAAAGTACATACCTGACCATTCACATGTACTAAATTTTGAGGTGGTACAATTGGAACATGACCTCTCTTATGAGGAGAAGCCGATGGAGATCTTGGATCATAGAGACAAGGTTCTACGCAACAAGACTACTCACCTTGTTTAGGTGTTTTGGAGGAACCAAAAATGTGAGGAATCCACTGGGGAACTAGAGGAGTCTATGAGGCAGAAGTACCCAGGCCATTTCTCTTCTTAGGGAACAAGTTAAAATATTGGGGATGGAATTTCTTCAGGTGGGAAGAATGTAATGACCTGACCTTTTTAATAATATTTATTTCCAATAACTGTGTGTTATTTTATTTTATACTCAACAAAAATATATCCATTAATTAATGAAGTGAGTATAATTAAATGAGACTATTGGGTTTTAACTGTCACATGTCCATTTGTCAATATGACCATTGGAAATGAAATTCATAATGTTACAATTATTGTATATAAATTCAAATGATCTTGGTTAATTAATACAGAAAGAAGAGTTGATGGAATCATCCAGTAGACTCGGACCATATGAAGCCCATTTGTCAGAGCATGGGAAGGAGGTAGCATCACTGGGGTTTTCTCTGGACCAAGCCCAAGCCAAATATCAGCATGTGAAGCTTGAACAAAATCGCATAAATGGAGAAGTTCAAGCTGATAGAAATCACCACTCGGGCAATGTTGTCTGAGCCACCCAAGATTCAATCACCGTAGCACACTCTACATTTAGGTCATATGTCAGTGTTATAATGTTCTATGTAACGAAGCCTTAGTTACTTTTCATAATCTTTTGTAAAATAATATTTTTTACTTCTTCTTTTGGTAAAATTTGTGAATTTCAAATGTCCAGTTGAATATAGGATGAATTTATAGAAGTTCCATATTATTGATGAATTTTGGAAATAGGAGGTATTTTATAATATTTTTGTATTTTTTAAATAATTAATAATGTGGATTGATTTTCAAAAAATGTTCTTTTATGGTTGTGTTCAGTAGGAAATTTAGAGTCTAATAAGATCAACATAATTTTTAGTGAATAGTAAAGTAGGATTAGTAAAATACCCTTATGAATAGTAATGAATAGTAAATCGACCAAAAAATAGAAACATCATCCATGAATGTATAAATACATTTTATACATCTTAAAAGTGAAAAAACGATCATAGTTTATGTTTTTGTATTTTTGTATTTCATAAATATTTTATTTACAATTTTATAATTAATTTAATCATTTTAAATGGAAAAGTATTTTCATAAAATTTAATCATAAATTGTTACTTTATTGTCTTATGGTTATACAATAATTTTATGGGACCTTGATTACTTTTTTAAAGTGTTATAAAATGAGTTAAATTTTTAAAATGGTATTTTTGAAATAAATAATTATTTTATTTGAAAATTTAATTAAAAATACATAGAAAATTATTTTCATAAAAATTTATTTAATTTTTATTTCAGATCATCAATATTAGTATATAGTGAATTTTTGGGATTAATCTGAAACATTAGATTTTTCTGTGAATAGTAAAAATACAGTTTTGAGTTCATGTGTTTAATGACATCATTGATGATGAAATCATTATGTAAATAATCTGTTCGACTTGAAAATTGTAAGATATTTTATTAGGTTTCCTAAGTGGCCAATAACATGGGGAAATACCATGGGCAATCCAACGGTTTTGAAAATACCACTGTTGATTTGTCCCTTAGAAATTAATAATTTATTCCCTCACTTTTCCTATAAATACTAAGCCATTACATCATTCTTTTCATTCAAAAATTCTCCCCAATGAAGATCTGGTCTTTATACCTACCAAGGTGCCATCAAGCCTCCCAAGGTCCCGACATTCAAGATTTCGACGTTACTCTTCAATGTAAGGGAACCTTTCATCCTCCTCTTTTAAGTCATGAAATCCTTTATGTTTTGTCTTATTATTTCCATTTTTTTATGTGTGGGGTTTGTTCTTTTATATCCCAACTACTATCCAATTCATTTTATATTGATGAGATACCCTTTTCACTCCCATAAACTTGTTTCTTGTATTTTTAAGTGACGTCATTAGGCTGCCAAATTTTCCACAAAAGAAATCGCATTTTCTCATTTCTTTGATGTTTCTTTTTCATGTGGCATGTCATTAAAATATCCACACCATGATCTTATTTATATTTTATTATATCCCTATACTGTAAATTGATTATTTTATTGATGTTAGTCCCTTTTCCCCTTTTTTATTTTTTTTCTGAAACCATGTTATACAGCAGTCATGCAACAGAAATGTCGCCTCCAAATTTCTCTCCCTTTATCTTAAGAAATTATCTTATCTTATTTATTTAAAAACACAGACATATTCAGTTTTAATGGGTGTTCATAAATATATAAAAATTTTATTGTTGATTATGGAAATTACATACATAATACCATCATTCCCTTTCCATGGGTTATAGATGACATACTGATCTTATTTTTAATCACTTTTAAAATGCCGTGATTTTGAAATAAACTCATTTATTTTATTCTATTTGGGTTATTTATGAAATGTCTGATTATTATTTATGTGGATCACATGAAAATAAATATATATTAAGGGTGTGCCCTGATAGATCTCCAATTTACTGTGTAATGAATTTAATCTCTAGAGATGACAAGTTTCACGATACCTTGGTGAATAAACATGGTAATTTTTATGACACCTTGGGGATGAATCACAGTGATATGTTCATTAATATCTAAATTAAATATTGTATCCACATATTCATGTTATTTTTCATGTTATTTTAATTATTAAATTCATCTACTTCCATTGCTCATGTATTTATGTTTTTATCAAGTTCTTATTTATTTCATAAGTTAATTGATTCTCTTGTTTTCCTTACTGGGCCTTCTGCTAACCCTTTCCTTTGATGTATGTCACCAGGTTATGAGATGCAGTAATTGTACATAGGATGAACCTAATATGATTCCATAAATGTGTATTAGAATGATTTTTATTGTTTTTTTCATGTATTATGTCCCATATTTCCAAGACACTAGACTTTAAAGATCCTCTAGATGTAAAATGTAATGAATGTTATGTAATAAAAAGGCGGGATTCCATATTGTAGATGCAACTCCCCTTGTCAGTCCTCCATTATCATGAAGGCAGTTCCTTGGGGGATATCCAAAGCTATAGATGTACCATATTCCTTAAAGTCCTCTTTGAATGGATCTTGAGACTCTGTGTATCCCACTAGCTGGATCTCCATACGTGCCACTATTTGGATCTTGTGAGCGTTGGGAATTCCATATTTTTTTATTGACCAAGTCTCTATCAGCCTAGTAAGTGGTGATATTATACACATCCACAAACAACATTATCACTTTTTCAATGTGTGAAATAGTAAGATAATAATGATATATTATGTTGAAAAAATATATTTATATAATTTACGTCATAATGATGAAATATATATCATATATATTTATTATATCTACCCTTATTACCTTCTAATTATTATGATAGTGAAAAATGGTTCAAATCTCTTCGTGAGGCTACAGTCCACCACACACATGAGTGATATTATAACATTTTTTTTTCTAAAAGGGAATAAATAAATATTTTATATCATATAAATAATCTCAATGTATTATTATGTAATATAAATAAAAAATATCATATATAAATAGTAATTTCCCTCATTATTTCCAACCATGTGAGCTGGTAATGGAAGAATGGACAACATCTTTTCATGATGTGGTAGTTCATCAGACATGTGAATGATGGTTTCATAAAACATTTGATGGACGTGTGTGTGGTTATATGTCTTAACATTTTAATAAAAAAAATATCTATATATTTATTACACTAAATTTATTATATTTTCAAGGAAATAAAATAATTTAATGTGATAGTGAAATAAATAAAATTGAAATTCTCATTGGATAATGTTACCTCTTCTGGGTGTATCTCCTTTTGAAATCAAACAAGGTATTTTATTGGTGGTATTTATGACCAATGAAATTACTCTTGGAAGGTATAAGAAGAGTGAATAAGTGATTTGGATAGGTCTTGGATGAGTGAAATCTCTTGAGTGGTCTGAAGAAAGGAGGATTGGTGGATGACTTATGTAAGGGAGCTCTATGAATGTTTTTCCCATTTCAAGTGGATCCAATAATGAACCAAAATCAGGCACCAAAGGTATAAGGAATAAATATGGACATAATGTCTTCTAGATAAGATTCAAGTTAATTTCAAATAATATTTACTGTTTTTAACATTGTATACTCATTTTTTCTTTAATCATTAAGATTAATTTAATATTTATTCACTAATCACATTGGTAAAAAATATAGTTGAACTTATAGACATTTTGAATTATCCTGAATCTAAATGTAGAATATATTTTGTCAAATTAATATAATATATAAATTTTAATTTAATATTAATTTCATAGTCAATGTGATTCAATGGGGTTTTAATAAGATTATTTTTTAGAAAAAGATGATTCTCTATTAATTATAAAATTTTAAAAAATAAATATATAAATGTAAAAAAATATTTACGAATATATTGGAAATAAATTATATTTAAAACATTTATCATTAGTTATTATTTTAATTAATTAATAAAGGGAAACATTATGCACTTCAAAATAATTTTTAGGGAAAATTATCTTTAACCCCAAAAACGACTTTTACTAAATACAAATATAACGTTGATTCAAAATAAATTAAGTGGAATAAATATGAATAAATAATAAATATATTATATTAGATAATACTCAAAACTAATTGGTACTTTTAAATTAATTAATTTACAAAATGATATGACTTTTAAAGAAAATTCATATTTTCCACTATTCACTAAAATAGAATATTCTTCCAAAAAAAATTCAAAAAACCCCAAAAGTGACTATTGATAATACTATTCAGAATAAGTAGATTATTTTGAAATAATTAATTATAAGTGTGTTAAATTTATTTTAAAATAAGTATCCTATAAAAATAATACTATATGGTTTTCTAATAAAATATACAATTCTGGACTTTAAATTGGCTTTATTTATATATAATATCTAGAAACAACATGAGATTAATGATAAAATTTATATTCAATATGTTTTATATAAATTCAATTGATATAATTAAAAGGGTCACTTGTTTAATATTGTGTTATATATTAAACTTGGGTTAATTAAAATTTTTTTCAGAAAAAGGATTTTATTTTTTCTTAATGGTTTTAGTTTCATTTATAATTTTTTGGTCACCATAGATTTAGTTTTATATACATGGATAAACCATATTTTCCTAATTCAGATAATCTATTTCATTTCCACCATTCCAACTTTAATGTTATATAGGAAATATATATCATGGTTTTTATATTTTTTTTCTTTCATGTTGGATACACCATTGAACATAAAAAAATATCATTTTTGTTTGTAACTAAAGATAAATTGGGTGTTTTGTGTAACACATTATGAACATAAGTTTTTATTTACTTTATGTTATCGAGCATTATTTTCTTCTTTTAAAATATTAGGGTGTTAAATTATGAGTATATGCCGATTTCAATTATTTAATAACATTATCATAGTATATCTATAGAAAAAATGTGGATGGATTAAAATGAACATATCCCTTGTCTAAATTATTTATAATTAAAGGGAGTCAAAAAATGGAAAATACCCACATAGAAAGAATTCGTCAAACGGTATCACAAAATAAGGGATCAAGAAATGATTTTTTACACCGAGGGTTTAATAACTGAAATGATAATATATAGATATATATATATATATTGACAAGGTTAATGGAATTCAAAACATAATTTTTATTTTATATAACATTTTTAATATTAATTTTTTTTCCAAAATTAACATGTCTCTTTTGATGATAACATTTGTAAAGGTTATGTGAAATAATTTTAATAAAATTACTTTTAAAATGAATATAAATTAATGGATCTTAGAAAATATATAATATTCCAATTGCATTCATGAGTATAAGAAGACTAAAACCAAATAATGTTAAAGAAAATATCATTTTATTATATAAAAAATAAATCTATTTAAAGCATACAATATAAGAAGAGAAAAAAAATATCCATTTCTAAAAAAACATAATATTATCAAAGAGGGTAATAAAATAACATATGATTGATTTTAGTGTCAGAGAAACCTAAGAAAGAAAAAATTCAATATAAAACATTTTATCGCATTGAAATGAGTTTTGAGTAATCAACATCAATATTACTCAATATACTACTTTAATCATGATCCCTTTGGAAAGGGGACTATGTGGAAAAATTGTATTTACAGAGAGAATAACATGTAGAAAACTGAAATGGTATAATGTACCCATATTATATGAGATATGTTCATGTTAATTTTCAGAACCCAATGAATGAAAGTTGATATTCAGAATAATCGTAGGACTAATTTAGCACTTGATTTAGAATGCATTGAAAGAATCAAAATTAAAAATTCCTTTTTTTATCCCTAAATTTCATGAAAAATATTTATATAAAAATATTTTAATATTAAATTAATAGAAATACTTTCATATGAATTTCAATTAATTACATGTTTAATGTCATAATGAATTTGAATTAAGGCCAAATAAATTGTACATCTTGAGGATCACCTTAATCCTAATCCATTGAAAGAGATGGATTATAATTGAAATTATAATACAATGACTAAATATTATTGATGAAGTGATATATCATAATGGATATATATACACCCCTTAATTGACATAAGGTTCATAACTATAATGGCTTGGTTATTGATGTTTAATAATTTATACTATTTTTATAAATATTTTTAGATCCATGTGTTGAGTTTGATCATGATTCCGAGTCCTGAAGTGACTCAGTATTAATATATTAAAAATATTAATTTTACTATATTTGGTCAAATTAATTTTTAGGAAATAATGGAGAAACACATGAATGGAGTCTCAAATGGGAAATATGTTACAACAGATTATTCAAAAATGTTGGTTTTATGCTATGCATGACATAATGTTTCTTTGTTTCATGAATTCGGTTGAAAACATTCCTTTTATAGTGTGTTAGTAATTTAAACAAATTATTTATTTAATTTTATAAATTAATAAAAAACCATACCCCCCATCTATAAATATTTTATATGGAAATTTGCTAGGGATAGATGAAAAATATTAGGAGCTTAGAAAGGTGGAGGAGTATTTCTCTATTGTCGTTGATAAACCAATAATGGTGATCACTGTCAGAAATAAAGGAAATATTGATGATGGAGGACAAATATATTGAGATCACTAATGAAATCTTTAATCAGTGTGTTGTTAACCAATGATATGTTCATTCATTCACTATGATGATTGATTTTTTGGTTTAATTCCATTTTTTTATTATAGAATAATGAAAACTAATTCACAGATCACACTTATTTGTTTCAAAAAGGTTATTTTATTCTATTAAAATTAATAATTTCATAATAATTTATCATAATTGATTTTTTTTATTTGAAAACCCTGGTTATTGGATTTCATCAATGATTAAAAAATTAGCATGACAATAGATATAGTGTCATTTTTTTTACCTTTCTCCCAGCTTTCATGGCATTAATAATAAATATATTTTTTATCCTTTGATTCGATGATAAGAAAGAGAACTAATATATGTGTGTTAGTTATATGAAATAATAGATCAAGGTTATGGGTTGTGATTCTGGTTTAGGAAATGATACATAGGTGTAATCATGAAAAACGAAATCTGGTTCTAGGTCATGTAATCATTGATATACCACAAGATCAACAATATATCACTAGGGACAATGTGGATGGTGATTCCATGCATCAAGATTCTATAATCTGTCTTTCAATTCAAGTAGGGTTTGATGAGGCGTAGCTAGTACTTTTACATCAAGATGGCCCGTGTGGCGGATCAGGATGTGATGTTGAGGTGCATGATATGGGGAAGCACACCACATTTTTAGGAGGACAACCAAAGTGGTTGTGAAGGTTTCATAGAGGTGAAATGGTCGCTAATGTGTTCTAGAACATGTAAACAATGTGTGATATATGTGGTGTCTGTTATGGAGAAGGATCCCTTATCCTTCTATATAAAATGTGGGATAAATAATATGATATGTTAGTGTAAAGAAATTAAATTTAAATAAGAAATAAAAATAAAATAAGTTGAAATGAGGGGTGTGGGTCTCTTTATAATTTCATGACGAGGGTGGTGGGCATATATTTTTCCAATAAGTCATTTGAATAAAAATTTACAATAATAATTATATAATTTATTATTATTGTTATATATAGTTATGGAATAAAATTACACTCATAACTTCTTAATATGACATCAAAATGAAGAGGAATCTATGACATCAGGACCCTAACATTGATGTGGCCAATTGAAAATTGATTTTTGGTACCTTTTCCAACTCATAGCTTAGGGTCATAAACCGATGTATATATATGTTTTAACGAAATTCATTTTTTGATGTGGTATAAATGTTGGGGAAATAAGTATACAACCGTAATATTTTATCCAAGAGGATTTTAATTACATGGTCTGTCTTTCAATTCATAGATATTTCCAGTGAAATATGTTTATATTTATGATGTAACCTTATAGATTGATTATTATCCTTTTTTGATCATTAGTATTTTCTAAATATCAGATTTTAGCTCGTGATTAGCCTTTCCTAAGGAGTTTTCCACGTATAATGTTATAGTGAACATCCTTTTGGAAACATATATGTGATGTGAGGTGTTATGATCATACTAATTCATTCAAAAATTATTTACCAATGACGTGCTCTGATGTGGAAAAAGATATATAGGGGTATTTAATCCACTATCTCGCTTGGTTGAGGGTCTCCCATGCTCTTTTGCAATGTAGATTTGGTAAACCTCCTTAACATAGTAGGGAACAATTTCACTATCTATGGAGTGGTACCCCCTCATCTTCAAGACCACATGGGGAGTGGGTCCTCCAATAGAGTCTGGTAACCCTTGACAATGGAGTGTAGTTGTGACATATGGCTCCCTCCAAACATAGAATAGTGAGTATACAAAGAAATCAAGACCACAGTTGTGGCTCCCTTGGTTGTGGGGAGCAACCGTGAAGTGCATGCCCCTACACACATATTCTTGTACTACTGAACATGATAGTGGGAATCAAAGATGGACCATTTGATATAGAAGAAGACTCATCATTCAATGACTGTAAGTAAATATGGAGATCCCTATTATCTCTTTTTTTTGGGATTCATGTTGAGGTGATATGGGTTATTGAAATTTTAGTTGTAGTTGTTTTTACAAAATATGCTGATTAATATACCCTATTGTTAATGAGATAACTACTCTCTCTTGATGATTTGTGTTTGGGGGTTTTTGTGCTGTACAAATAGGTATTTTTTAAGTCACCCCTCCATGGGATTTTATCAAATATGTGATGTATAATGAAGATAACAAGATGTTTTTAGTTACTATAGTGGACCTCATACCAGTGGATCCTATAAGTAAGTGGTGGAAATTACTGTGAATGGGGGTGGGACTCTTGGATCAGTACTTAGGATCTACCACTATAAACTATTTAATGTTGATGCATGTTTTTGCTTCCTGATTTTATTTTTTGTTAGATGTTTATTTTTCCCACATTATCATTTAGTTTATAATCATGTAATTTAATTTATTTATTCCCTAGAGGGTATTATTTTAATTTTTATACTATATTTATTTCTTTAACTATTTATTACCATTTCATTTTCCTAGAAGTAGTATGGTACATGAATACTAGAATATTTGTATAAGGCCTCCCATTTTAGTTTATACCTTCTTAACAAAAGTCACCAGACCCATAAAAATTAAATATAGGGATGGGGATACCAAAATTATTTTATCACTACACAGTCCTTCCCATGTGGGTTGGGTAATTATAATGTGACATCTGACAAGTTATTCATCGAGTTAGTGTCTGATTGAGACCGATGGGGATGATTGGGTGGGAACATAGAGAAATAGTGTCATAGTTTCTCATGTGCAGCTTCCAGTCCATAGAATCAAGTGCGGTTGTGTCATCATATTTATCCACTCACTAGGACTATGACTATAATATTTTTTACTTGACATAATGAGAAATCACAATAAATGAACCATTCATTTCAGAATATTACTTTCTTCAGTCCTTTCACTATTAATCTTGATTTACCACATAAAATATTTTTTTTGACCCTTGTATGTATTGATAATGTTCATTATACATTATTAATGATATCCATTTATGATTTTTAGATAGTTTCATTGTTATAACCAGTTGAGTGATCAATCCTTAGTTCATGGACCCATGCAAGAGTTATTTCAACCAAGAAACCATCGAGTAATGCCACCACCTAAGGACATGTATATCAACACTTTTCTATTGGTCCATGATGATGATCATATTCATTTTGATTAGTGTAACTATACAAACTTACATAATGATCGTACATTATATATTTTCATGTTATGTGAGTCCTAATAAGAGGGATCCCCAATGACTCACAATGTTATAGAACATAGGGTAAATTTGAATTTTCTCAAGGTAATAGTATGTGTTTTATTCTTATGTGGACCCAGATGGATTAAATGGTTGTACTGGAAAAAAGTATTCTCCATTGAACAAAATATGGTTCTACTGTTATCAATAAAAGACACACCAATTTTGACTTTTCAGTGCATTCTGTAGTGTTAGTGATCTCGCAATTTTCATGGTGAGATGAAATACCTTTCTAAGGTAGTATAAACTTACAAGAGAATTTGATGCAAAATCAAATAGTTCATAGGACCCCTCTTAAATATGGACCTAGAATAAATAAATCTATAGGATAAAAAGTAGAATAATTAGTGTTATATACTGGTGATGATAGAATTCACTTTGAGCCTAAAACGAATAAGAACACATCCTCTACTAAGATGTGTCCATGCGAAATTTTTTAAAACTATATGTCTGAGTTAATTCCACCCACAGATATTATTTTTAATGTGTGGTGGGCATATTTATTAAATTATTATTGTTCAGGAAATTTTTATGTGATAATCTATCAATTCAAGATAGTTTTAAAGATAAATGGTGGGAATTAAAAAATATGACATTATATTTAAGTGGTTTTGACCCCGATGATTCAAGTGTGATCATGGTATGTCATGTGTCTTCTCCAATCTAAATTTGGTTTCAGTACATCGTCTCAAGAGAGATTTCCATATACATATAAATTCATTATCTACTATGGATACTAGAAGATCCATTCTTCCCAAACCTTGTGATTAGTGTCTCTCATGTATAGAATCAGTGATCACACACTTCTTATTTTGTGAATTTTCCTTGGAATGATAGAGACCCCTACATGGAATATTTTCATAGTTGGAGGTGAGGCTCTATAATTTCTACCTATATTAGGATTGTTTACCTTCATCTGATTCTATGATTACTATCACCAGTGTTTGTTATTTTTTAGCTATATCAGTGGTTTGATATTTTCATTCTTGGGAGAGATGGAATCATATGCTAATCCAGATGATCTCATGTATCGGAGGATGAAACTAACATTATTAATTGAACAATATGACCATTGATTCACTATATTCTACAAGATGATGGTTTCCAGTGATGGTGGAGTATGGGTATATCCTTCTTTTGGATGATTCTGGTTGACCTCTCATGGAGAGATATTTTTTATATTTCATCACAATGGGATGACCTAATATAATATCCCAAGCTTATCAGATGACCCCATAGAGATTCAAGATCTAGAGGTGCATATGCAGAATTTGTATAGGTGGGGGTGCATAAGACCTGATGTGTTTTCCAAGTAATCCAAGTTATTTTCTCCCTGTTTGTGGGTTAATGATTTGTTTTACATAAGGAATGATGCAACCTAAACTATGTGACTTCCTAGGAGGACTATCCATGCCCAAAAATTGATGACAAAATTTCCATGTGGTTAAAGGTAATGTTCTGAACTAAATTGGTCGTTGTGCTGGGTTATCACAAACACATTTCTCATGAGGATTTTATAATGATGTGTTTTTACAAAGCCACAATAGATGCTTTTAGTTCATGATGATACACATTAGCATCTTGGATTCTCCATTAGAGTTTGTAGAAAAAATTAACACGATCTAATTTTTTTTGGATTATTATAGGGTGTACATTATTGGATAAATCTGTAACACCCCGACCCTAGTTACCTAGAGTCGGTGCATTATTACATAACATTGGCATGATCACAAGAAAGATCAAATCTCGAAAGACCGATTGGTTTAGTAGCCTTGGAAACACTAGAAATATTAATAAGTTTTACATTACATCATAAAATGAAAAACTACTACAACAACATATTGTCTCCATAATCCACACTCATATCCCCACATAATATCCCTGCAGGTCATTCATAACTTACTTCTTCACATCCTGGGAAAAATAAAACATTGAAAAGGGGTGAGCTCAAATGCCCAGTAAGGATAACAATATAGCGGAACATTCAAAATAAGCATAAACATTTAAGGCAATGCATTACTAAAACAAAAGCCTTTTAAACATGAACTTCAACATAGTATGGAAAAAGTAATATGAAATAATGCCATTTACTTGTTCACATGGATATTCTACTAATCGAATAATCACATGCAATATCAATAACCACTTTCATAATGTTGGAATGCATAATGCCAGACTATCATAACCACATAGCCAAGGCCTCGTGTCAAGACTACAAATAAGATTTTGTCAAGGCCTTGTTCCAAGACACTAGTTTGTCTCATGAGACCTACCGATGCATCGAGGAGCTATAGCGGGCTCCACCCGTCACATATTAAGTCCTATGCATTCCCATATGAAAAGGTTTAAACATATCATAAACATTCGTATTAAAACTAGCATACGAAATGTCAATAATTTCACCATAAACTATAAATGGTATAAAAATAGCACATCCACAGTCAAACATATAACAAAACCTTCAATACAATATAGAAGTTTTGTATCATAATAAATCAACTTCAAATAAGCGTAAAATCCATCAAAGGATGTTGACATAGATGAAATAAAAACACTTTTTGGAGAAATATCTCTTTCTATTTTGAAATCATTTAAGAGCCATATAAAATAAAACATTTTCTTGACAATATTATTATAATCTTGTAAGGAAAGCTTTGAAGATTTTATAACGGCAGAAAATAACCGCACTCGCCGTATAAGTTAAAAAAAATATTCTTACCTTAATTCTGTCGAAAAGGTTAAAAAGGACCTTGTTTTGAAAACGACGGAAAGATTCTTCTTATAAAAAGTAAAACAAGGGTATAAATGACTTTAACCCATATTATTGTAAATAATAAAAATGTTTTGAAATACATTTTGAAGAAACATGGATGTGGATGATAAAGAGATCCCAGTAGATTATTACGTATAAACAACCTCGGATAATGAAGAGATTGTGAAATAACCATTACCTTGTACATTTCCTTGGTTGGGGTAGGTTAACCTCCTGTATAATGGTGAAATAATTGTTATTAAATTATACAAGAATCATATACATTAATATGATATCATATATGATCTTTTAATATTGATTTGATAATAATATCTTAGTATTATCGTTGTTTCGGGTGTTAACTTACTTGTTTTATTTTATATGTTTTGTTTTCTAAGACATGTTTGTAAAAGATAGGTTGTATATTATTCATATCCATAATGATATCAAGTCCTTAAACATCATTTTTTAAATCATCAAATGATAATTATACTTGAATGGATACGATGGAGAATGAATCTCATCGCGTTCGTGGAGACGGTAGTCCGTACGTACGCACGAGCGACAATATCATTCTTTTAAAATAATATATAAATGGATGGTATATCATATATACAGAATCATTAACATGTTATATTTATCATTTACATGAGTTACATATCATTATTATACCCATCCAAATAATAATATATTGAATAACAATTACACCACGACGTGGAGACGGTAAGTCGTACGTACGCACGTATGGTGACATGTTATTCAAAGGGTGGATAGAATACTTAATATGGTTGTACCAAATTTATAATAACATCACAGTATATATATGATACTGGAGTTATTATTTTATAATTGTAACAACAAAGGAAGAAGAAGTGGAAGAAGTAATGAACTTGGAAAAAGGGTGGTGAAATCATTACCTCTTCTTGGGGTTCTTCCTTTTGATTTGATCAAAAGGGATCTTTAGGTTGGATTTCTGATCAAACTAATTCCTCTAGGTTGTAGTGAGGGATGTTGGGAGAGTATTTGGGCAGAGTTTGGCCGAACCAAAATGCTTTGAAGGTGTGAAGAAATGAGAAGGAGGAGTGCCCTTTTATAAGAGGGGTGGGGGGAACCTTTGGAAAAGCTAGAGATATTAGTTTATAATAAATTTATATTCGGTTTCCAATGGCTCCAAAGTTGAATATTCAAAGGTTAAGGTGGGTATGGGTAGAAAAAAACTCAACCAATTGAATTTAGACAGGTTTGGGTACTTATATTAACCTTTTCTTTATGTATTAACTCTAAGTTAATTAGTTTCACTTTTACAATGTCTCTTTGTATTTTTATATAATATGGTTAATAAACTTACTATATACATACAAGAGACCCCCAAGTGGTCTATTAATTATGAACTTATCATGTTATAAGTCTCTTGGCCGAACCTTAGATTTTTAGGAATTTAATATCAATTAATAATATAATATTTGTTTTAAGAACTCTTTTATGTCAATTTTGACACTATTCAATAGTGGATTTTTTTGAAACTCATAACAGATTGATTACTTCGAAAAACGTAACTTAAATAAATCCTAATATATCATATTATCCTATAAAATTAGTTTAATTCATTAAAAGTTTCATATTATATTTATTTGGGTATTTATAATATCAATTAATTTAATTTTTCACTATTTTAGTAATTACTGCATCATCATTGTGTCATAAATAAAATATATTATTTAATGTCTAAAAATTATAAATAAAATATAATTATGTAGGAAATCATTTTATATTTCTACTGAATATTTATAATCTAAAATCAAACATATATAACCCTATGTAATAATTGTTTGTATAAAAGATATATGCTTGTGTCATTTTTGTATTCATTTTAACTTAATTAAAATAAAGTCTCCCTATCACCTACAAGTTGCACCATGGGGTCCCCAAATAGACCCAAAGATGCCTATGGTCGAACATGTTTCAACAAATAAGGCTAGGATACGTTTTAGGGTAATTTAGTATTATTATAATATTATTTGTTAACTCTTATTTACCATATTTATCCTTAACCATGGTAAATAAAATATTTACCACAGTAATTATTCAAAATGTCTAAAAATAAAAGTTACCTATTTACACAATTTGGACATCCTGATTCCAAATATGGAATCCATTTTTCTAAATTCAATACACAGAAGTGGCAGAAATTAATTTAAAATTAATTCCCGCTGTCAAAACAAAAAGCGTGTTTTTAAGAGATAATAACTATCAAAAGATTGACACTTGTTTATGTTCGGTTTAATTGTAAAATAATGTCCAATGACCAACATTATATTAAATAGTAAAAATATATACTAAATATACTTTAAAACCACTCAAATTCATAATTTATCACTATTAATTATTTTGATTAAAAAAGTTGTTTTTAAATAAAATTTAGTAATTTTCACTATTCATCAAAATATGAAAGTTATCCGAAAAGTACCAAAATTTCACCTTAGGCTAAATTCGATATTTCGAATCCAGAAATGAAGTCCATTTTAAAATATAAAATATATATAATTTCGAAAATTAGGTATTACTATTCATAACGGCTAGTTTGATTGGTTGTGGTGTGTGTTAAAACTCAAGGTTGCGTACAACACACGCTACTGTATTATTCAAAGAAAGCGTACCGTGGAAGCTTGGGGTGTTTCATTTTAAATTTTTGATGTCCCCATTTAGTCAAAAAGTTTAAAATATTGTATTTAAAAAGGGTTCACTATTAAAAGTTGATAAAAGTGCAATACTGAAAATGAATTTGTTTTTGCATTATATCTAAGAAACTCATAATATGGATTCTAAAATTATAGGGACTATATAAAGTTTAAAATTTAGATAATACTATTCATAACCTCTTTTGAATGGCTTTTTTTTGTATGTCATGGTGTGATTGAACTCGGTGTTGCCTATAGTGCAGGTTATTGAATTATTTTGAAGAAATAACACACTATGAAATCTTGGGGTGTTACAAAATCCATTTGTTTGGGGAGTTATAGGTGAGTTCATAATACACATGAGGATAGTTTATAACATTATTTGATGGTACCATATTTATAGAGATCACTCATATATTTATTTATATATTTGGAAGGTACAATTATTGAGATGTGTCTTCTCAGAAATCAGAAAGATATTGGACCAAGGAATTGCTAATGAAATTCAAGATTGTAATCCTCCTGAGAGCATGGTCATTATAATAAATTATCATAGGAATGTTTTCCATATATTCTTGACAAGTTTGGTAACATATAAATTTAACCCTTGTATTTAGAATACGTGGATGAGGATGTTTTATCGTATCTCTAATCAATGGTTCTTACCCCTCCACATATTCAATGATCTGATGAGGTTCAACATGTTGATATTGGTTGTGGGATATTTTGTGGCTAAATATCAACTGTATAAATTCGTAATCAGTTTTTAGAATTTTTGGAGTATGTCACGCTTGTTTTAATACGAATGATGATACCATTCATATTGTAAGAGGATATTCAGAGGAGGTTTTAGTACATTAGTTATAAACTAAGAAGTGGTGTGGTTGTACCAATACCCTTTTGCATTTGGTTTGGGGGTAAATAAATTTGAAGTATCTTTATAACATGAACACTTATTTTTTGACATATTTATTAGTGTAGGATGAGGTACATAGATGGAATTTGTGATGGAAATGTGTCTTTGTGGATATTATGATTGATATTTGAACATTAGTGAGTATTGAATATGGAATACGGGTGATCGTAGAATGGATCCCCATGTTATCCCACTTTATAAAAATATGAGATAATAACATAGTAGATATTTTTTATTCCAATTCATGCACATTGATTTCATATTTATAGAATTATCTAAATTATCATTTTATATTACAATGATAAAATCATTTCATATTTATGGAGATGACACATGAGACCCTTAGGACTCAGTTTCATTTTTGTATAATATTTTTACCCTAGACAGAAGTCCAATAATGTTAATTGTTTAGGTTCTAGAGAATATGATTTAGGTCACATGTTTGTTGATAGATCTTTCTAGGACTATAACATAACTTCAGTATAGAACTATTTATGGTCATTTTCTAGAGACATTATATATCATCACTATACTAGTCATATCAAGTTGTATATAAAAATTAGTATCCTATGGTTACTGCCAGAGATGGTGAGAAAATAGTATCTTCAACTAGGGTTGGATATATACTATATAGATATATCGGCATCTAATGTGGTCAAACGTTGGGGGACATTATAGTTTAGTGATGAGATCTTGAATTTTGTGAGATCACACCATTTCAAGGTTCATGAGGATTTCTTTAACATGGATGACTATCTCTGGGGATAATTGTCTCCTTTCTAGTCACATTAACAGGTTTTTGAGGTGTTGTAAGGCTTTCCCCAATGAAAATAGTAAGACTTACTGTTTGGTATTTTGGATGTGTCATAGGTTTGGATATATGTGCTCGAATCATTACATTATTTTGACTAGGACGAAATAAACATTGAGAGAACTGTTACCTTTGGATGTTCTTGGTCGTTCTTGATAACCAATAAGAATGTTTTGTTAACGGGATAGTGTTTCCCTTATGTTCTTGTTTTCTAATTATATGGGGACATTTAGAAAAACTTATGGTGGTGTGAAACCTTGTTATGAGAACAATATCCTCACATATCTGAGATATATTTCACATTATGAGAAGAAAATACATGAAAAATTGGATTTAATAATGACTATAATTTTCCAATATAATATATTGGAATATTTTATGTATATTTTCATCAAATTTTGTTAGTCTGTGCAATAGTCCTTGGAAAAAATAGAATTGGTGTTAATATATTGAAAATATTAATTTTATATTATAATGTGTTAAATATTTTTAGGAAATAATTGAATGAATCAAAAAATGATCCTTGAATAGGAAAAATGAAACCACAGTGGATTCTTGAACATAACGTTTACTATAAGAGTGATATATAGATTTTATAATTTATTAATTCACTCAAATAAAACTTTTGGATGTTGATTCATGTACATAAATAATTTATTTATTTTAATATTTTAATTAAATATACAACCCAACATTCCCCTATAAATATTTTATTTTTGAAAATATCTAGGGATATCCAAAAAACCTTTGGAAATTATTGAATATAATAATTATAGGACCATTATAATTGAAAATACATAAATGTGGAACTATGTTTATGATCAAGGAAAATGTAAATATTGATGGTTAATGTAAGAGGGTATTCAATGATATCACTATAGAGTGTGTTCTTCAAAAAATGATTTAAATTTTTTCAGGTTGGGATGAATAATTTTTATAGTTTTATTATCACATATAATTTTAATAAATCATGAACTAATTCCCCCTAAATTAACTTCTAAATCTCACTTCATTACGTTTCCAATGATTATTTTCTTCTCTTCTTAGATTTAGGAATTTGAGATCAATTTTTATTTTTTGTTCTGGTTGATTTGATAACCCTGTACATTCGATTCATTAGAGGATGGAAAAAAACATGACTATTGATCCAGGTTCATTTGGTGTTATGTACCATTCTTCAACTATTTTTGGATTTAATCATCACTGTTTTCTTTGGCTGATGATTTGATTATAGCCTGAAAATTTGATAATTGTATCTTCATCAATTGACACAATAACTCGTGGTTCTAGGTTTAGTTTCAATGTTTTTTGATATAATCGAGGCATGATCATAAAAAAATTAAATTATAGTTTATATAATTGTGGTTCTATGAGATTGATTTATATTAAATCTCTATAGAAAATTTGGATGGTTATTCGACCAATAAGAAGGGGAAATATTACCACCAATAATAGTGGGGGTATGATGAGGCGTGGAAGGTGATGTTCCCATTGAATGTTCTATGATGTGCTTTGGGATTCAATGAATATGAACATGGTGGGGGTAGCATGAATCATATTGTTTTAGATTTTGCATGGTGTTGTCAATGTTCCTTGAATGAGTTTGTTCTCCAACTTGGTACAATTTCATGTGGATGATGAGTGACCATTTTTATGTTTTGCATGTGAAAGGATCCTTTATATTTGTACTAAATGTAATGGAGGTACAAGATGATACTCGATAGTGAAGATAAGAAAATAAAAAAAATAAAAAATAAATTGAAAAGAGGGGCATTAGTCTCCCTACACATTCATGGAGATGGGGTGAACATGGATTTATCCCCCAAATCATATGAACCATATTGTACAATAATAATAACAATATAAAATACTGTTCTTATTTATTGTTATGGAATATAATTTCTGGTGTAACATATTCACACTACATTATAATAACGATCTATTGATGATAATGTGAACCTAACATTGACGCATCAGATTCTGGTCAAATGTTGGATACCATTTTCTAGCTTGTGGTTTTAGTCCACAAAGCAATGTATGCACATGTTATTACGAAATGAATTATTCCACCCTTTATATATATATTCAAAATAAATATCCCAACTTAATATTTTATCCATGTGGATGAAATTTGTGTCCACTAATTGGCTATTCATATCCATTTCCAGTGTCATATCAGTGGATATACATTTGTCCTTATGAACAAATGGTAGACCTCGTGCATTCTTCGTGATTTTAACAAATTCATTTTTTGTCCCATGAGGATCCTATCCTATGTAGTTAACTATGGAGAACATGAATCTAGAATTTATTTTGGAAATTAAATGTATGAGATATGTTTTTACGAGCATGAGGTTAATTTCAGTGACTCTTGAACAATGACCCTAATAGGTTGTGATTAGAGAGATGATGGAATATGTGATCTTATATACCATCAGTACAAAAGTCCCCAATTCTTATTTCATAGGTTTATTAGGTACTACCAACTCTATATAAGAGTGAGATTACACTATTGGAATATGTTTTCTCACCCATCTTCAATATCTGGTAGTAATAGGGTCCCCCACAAGAGTTGTGGATTCCTCGATTATAGAGATAAAAATGGTGATGCATGAGACCCACCATAAAAATTATAGTGATGGTGTCTGAGATGATAGGAATAATTATTGGATCCCTCAGTAGTGGAGTATAGAATTGATGTACATTCGACTCGATATTGGTTCTTATACATTTTTTAATGATGTCGTGTGATAGAGATGGACCATTGGAGCTTTATTAAGACCCATATTTCATAACCAAAATGCAGAGTTGGATATCACTATTTCCTCCCCAATTTGGATTCATAATGATCATATATATGATATTTAATTCTTAGATATCAATATTTTTTCTAATATTCCTATAGATATTCTTTCTAGGTGATTGTGTAACTACACTCTCTTGATTCTTCATGTTTTCTAATTTTTTGGTGTCCTGATAGCGAGGTTTATACTCATAGATACACCAACTTTTCCTTCATGTGTTTTTTATTATGAATATTAATGGTAGTTATCAGTGACTACGGTGGATATGGTATTGATGAATCTAATAATTTCGTAGTGTTTAATACCAGGTTTGAGTTTTGGACATCGGTATATGGAGTCACACTGTCTCTTTCTTTACTTGTTATAGTTGACATTATATTTGGTTTCCGATTGTATTAATGGTTGGGAATGCATTTCTACCCTTTTTAAATTTCTATTATAATTTTTTTATAGAATTTCTATATTCTTTATAAGTTATTTCAAAAAAAAATTATAATCTAGGTATAACATTCATTTATTATTCCTATGCACCTTTTGATGGATATTGTTATGTTATTGTATAAACGTACATTATTCTAAGGACCCCCATTTCATTTTATATATAATCATTGTTAAATTGAAACCTCTGGGCTATTATAGGTTGTCTTGGGGTTGTGTAAATTTTCTTACAATGAGCCAGTTGGGCCTTAGTTGGTCAAGTATGGAAAAAAGTAAAATAGCTTAATGAGTGGAATTTAGGTCAAAAACCAATACCTCGGTCTTGATTCATTCTTCACATTAAAAAAAATTATTAAATTATTAAATCAAGTTCATTAAATAATAACTCTAGAATAATATTCACAACAAAAAAATTATTCCACACATTTATAATCATTATGTAGTTATAAATATTATGTAGTATTTACATATTTTCAATGCTAGTTTTATGTAATCATCATCCCTCTAAAAAAGTACTATAAAAATTAAATTAGTATTAATTATTGTTCTAATTATCATGATTCAAATATAATTAATGTTACTAGAATATTTTTTATAATTTTTAAAAAATCCATAATCTCATACCATGATTTCTTTTGTTTTGATTCATGAAGTTGAAATCAACAGCGAACATGATTCAATGATTCTTAATGATCGACAGCCAATTTCCTAATTAACAGGTTAAATTTTGCTATAACTATAAGATAAACAAAGAAAATAAATTATTTAAATATTTATATCATATTATACCTAGAAATAATTCTCATAGTCATTCATGGTATTCATCAATTTTATTATTCATGTACATGGATAAACTAATATGAAAATCAACCAACCAAGATAAATGGATGATTATGAGGTGGTTTAGTTGCAATAAAATTATAAACAAATAATAATTATTTTTCATCTAATTATTAGTGTGGTAAATAAAAATTTTATTGATTAATAAGAATAACTATGGGATATCCATATATCACATAGTATGAAGAAACATGTTTTTTTTAGTCTGTTTTTTGAAAATGATGACTGTTATAATGATGATTTATTTTTAAAATTAATCATAATCTTCCAAATATATTTTTATAGATTATAAATAATTAAATAATTAAAATTCTGTTAAGAAACCCCATTTCTAGAAAAATTCATTAATGAGGTTGATGATAAATGAAACCAATGTTTTGTGAGGATGGTAGTCCCCACATGCACATGAGCTATATTTTTAATTTTCGATAGAATGGGATGGGATTATATAATAATTATAACATCAATATTTTAACATTTTATTGTATTTTTATACTATTTAATTTTACACAAGTATTTATAATGGGTCTCTATAAGGGTAGATAAGATTGATAAAGAATAAAGATAATATGGCAAGTAATACATATGTAGAGAAAATAGCCCTTCTCTTGAAGTATCCTTTAGAAATTAATTACATGAAAGAATTTTTAAAGGATAAGGGACACAAAATTTTTATAGGGGATCTATAAGAAGTAAATTTGGTATATTTTAATGGGATTTTTGAACTATAGGTGTGTCTTAAAGATGGAGGAAGTGATATTCTTTCCCTGAAATAGAATGTTAAATAAATGATAATGATGAAATTTCATGAGTTATAGATTATTTATTAGCTTATATGGTAGGTGATAGATGTGGGAAATAATTTCACTCCAAAAAATTCTTTTTAGATGTTTTATGTAACCTTTTAATTATAAAAAAAATGAGAAACCTAATTTTCCAATTTTACCATTATTAATCATGATTGGTAATTACCTTTTGTAATTATATGATTAAATAATATATATGATTACACTTTTTTCCAAATATTTATACGGTGAATATAAATTATGTACCCATCCAACCTTATTCAATTTTAATATTTGATAAAACTGACTTTAATATTTAATCATTAGATAAAAGAATGTTTTCTTATTTAATATTTCATTTTATATATTAAGTGTTTTCATTATTTTCTAAAAAATAATTAAATTAATGAAATTTTATGACATTAGTTATAGTGATATGCTAAATTAAATTAGACTAACATATTTAGATAAAAATTAATTCTTTATAAAATAAATTTTACTTTTAGAGTGGTAATTAATTTTTATCCTATGTAATTAATTTTTAATAACTAAAAATAAAAATATCCAAGTAATATAATTTTAATATAATAATACTAAAAGTAAAATAAATGTATCTAATGAATTAACCATTTTTATGGAAAATTAATTTTAAAATATATGTGCATTATACTTGTTTTCCTTAAAATTCAATATTTAGAAAAAATGAAAAAATATTTTTGGGGAATTGTTGGCCTCAAAAAGTATCTTATGAAGCTATTAACTATTAATTATCTATATTTACAATCAATTTAAATTAATATATTATAAATATATTACTTATATTTTCAATATATTTTATTGTAATCCAATCACAATATATAATATGTTTAGAAATCAAACAAGAGTTTTAGAAAAATAAATTACTATGCATGAAATTATTTTCCAAGATGCTCCAGTTACACTAATTGAAAATATTTTATATTAATGGTTCCCAATATTTTATTTCTAAAAAAAATTCATAATGGATTTACTTATATTAATTCAAGCTGATTAAATCTTTAATTATTAATGGTCATACGTATTATTTATATTTTTAACAAAATATATGTTATTTATTTTAGGTTTAATGTTATGTAGGGAGGAAGCTATCATAAAACTTGAATTTATTAAAGTAAATAAAATATATAAATATTGGGGTTCTACATTCGACACCATTAAATAAATTCCATCCTCATAATTTGACACATAATATCCATGTTTTTTCTATTGAAAACACAGAATTAATTATAGAACATTTGAGGATAATGGGGTTAATTAAGGATGAAGAATGATATTTATCTATATATACAATAATTACATGTGTTTTATAAATATATATAAACCATTAAACGGTTTAAATATAATTATACTAAGGGATTTATATATATATCACATATGAATAAATTCATATAAATGCTAAAAATTATTTATATGATAATCATACCTAATATGGGTTTTTATTTATTACTTAATATCAAATTGTTGAAAAAATAAATATAACATAAGAAAAGATAAATTCGATATTGAGAACTCACAATCCATTTCATTATTACTAGTTTCATAGGAATTTGATTAATCTATTGATTTGTGGTTACTATCTCACTTATTGGTCGTTTTATTAGGAAATTAAAAGCCATAACTCCCACCTTTCATTAAATTAAATATGTATGTTTTCATAGATTCTATCTTTCCCTAAAAATAATGAGCCAGATGACATTAATATATATAGTTATATCATATAAACCCATGTATCGTCAAATTTTTTTGAGGTAGATGAAATTTAATCATCTTTATTTTATCCTCTTGGATAACCAAATTTATATATTATTCCATCCATCTCTTCATTGTTATTTTTGGTATATCAATAATTTTCACATAGATAATAATAATTTCAAATAGATGGTTTTTCATAGGGACTAGATTCCCCACTTCAAACCTACATTCTTTAGGTTATTCATTTGTACATTCTCTTTATTATCCATGGAATTCCTATTTAATGTGGATCTTTTAGGTTTTAAAATATTCTAAAACCAATATAGTTTAAATGAGTGATGATAATTATAAAAAAATTACAAAAAATAACAACATAAAAATATAAAATCAAGATATATCACCTTATTAATTTATCATACTTTAAACAGTTCATACAACTCAACTCATATCGTCTTCAATTCAACATATATCACTCAAAATTTAATATATATCACTCTTGGTTCAACCATAATTAACCTGAGGTTTTTATCACTCATGGTTTAATAAAAAAACTATTATATAGATTTTACAAATTACAATTATCATTTTAAAAAATATACTAATCCCACTAATACAAGAAAAACATTCTCTCAAAATCTATTTTATCATTCCTCAAATAACATTAATCATTCTCAAAAATCATATACTGAAGTATGCATATATCCAAATAATATAACCATAATATCATAATATTCAAATTAAATATATTAATCTCAAGGAAATTAAACCATAATGGGATTATATATTCCTCTAAACATTAACTCTATATTTTTCCTCCAAATTGTATGGACCACTAGTTAATACTCTGGTAATTGTATATCTAAATCCCAACAATGATAGTAACTTATACATAAGTATCAAGAATCATTTACTAATCCCATTATTGAAAATTACTATCTAACAAAATTCATAAAAATTAATCCACCCATTTTTATTTATCCTTCATGTATACAATAAACCTAAAACATATTCATTCCACTACCACATGATCTGTAATATATTTCTACAAAAAAATAAAATGGAACAAATATAATTTGAAATATAACTAATACCATTTAATATATCATTTCAATAAAATAAATAAAAAATACTAAATAATGACTATTATATGTTTTTCATAATCATCAACAACATTTAGAATTAAAAAAAATGTCTTGGATAAATATAACATCACTAATTAAAATAAATAATGTTATAAATAATTATTTTCTATTATGATATAAACTCTAATAAAACTTTGAATACTAGGAAACTAACATTTCTATTAGAATATTCAGATACTAAAATTTGTAAACACTTATATATTCAAACTTATTCAGTTATAAGATATTATTTTTCTTAGAAATATACCTTTCAATACGTCATCTTTGGAATCTTGTAACTTCCCCTTACTAATCCCCAAAATATATATCAGAAAAACTAGAGTTAATTTATTTCATGAATTTGAGGATTCGGTACTAATATGTATTCTCTGGTGATATATTTAATTCATCCTTTGAAAAATAAAAAATAATCTTGTTTTCTTAAAGATATACATTATTTCGTAGCTTAAAATTATTCCTTCAGGTAATTATGAAATAAATCCTTTATAATGGATTATAGTGATAGTGTGAATATTAATAAATAATATCCCTCAAAAATTTATATATTTATTTATATTATTATACCACTCATCATGTATACAAGTGATCACTGAGGCAATTGTCAACCATCCCTTTTTGGGATGACTACCCATAGCTGCATCTATACCACAACCACATCTACATTCCAATATTCTAAAGTGGTTTTATTTTATAATAGAATATGTATAAAAACATTAATAAATATTTAGGATGTCATCATTTACTTATGAGTATTACAAGAATTCTCAGCAATGTTCTCTTTTTGTTATCAATAAATATAAATTTCATCATTACTGTATAATTAATTAATATAAACTCACAAAACATTATCTATACCATTAAAATAATGATCCTCTATAATGTATCATATAATAAATTATTCTCAACTAATATCCTAAAAATTTTTATTCTAAACCATTTCTTATAATACCAATTCTCAACCCCTGAACCCACATTCATTGATATAGTGCTCACAAAGACATTATTTATATACACACTTTCTTAAAATGAGTAAAATCATTTAAATAACCACCCTAAATTTCCAAATAATTAAATATATGTTTTCATCTCTTATATCTAAAATATGTTTTCTTTTGGCTTTGAAATTTAGATAATTAGGAAAAAATAATTACCAAATCCCATGTTTATTGATTAAGGAAGACCTTTTTTCTACCACTCTTTTCATAACATCTTAATTCGTAAAGAGTCTTAAATATCTCTCAAAAATTATTACACATTTTCTATCATTTATAACATGTAACCTGTAATAATAGTCATTAAAACTAAATAAGTATAAAATGAGAAGAGTTCAGATCAAATTCCACGTAAGGGAAAACATACAACTAATAAAATCACGGAATAAGCATGAACTAATTATTATAATAAGAATTCATAAACAATATATTTCTATAATAAACTTTAAATGGAGGGATAAGATATCTAGGTAAATAAATGATAACATATAAAAAATAATACTAACCAAATTCTAATGGAATTCATAATTTTGGACATCTGAAACCTACTTTCATTGACATATGAATTGAAATATAATTTATTCAAGAATTTAATCATCTCATTTTATTGATTTGGGGAGTCTTTCCATATATTCCTAAGTCAATGTTGTATCATGATTCTTGCCTGTGCATTGAGGGGATATATAATTTCAGGCCACACAGTGACCTAATAACATTGAATGGATTCACAATACGAGTAAAAAATCACATTGATACCATTACCTAATAAAACACTTACAAAATTAAAACATGTATATATGTATAATGAATGATATAGGATTATAATACATAACTCAACTATTTTAGTAATCAATAATAATAAAAATACCAATACATTTACTATTGTAAATAAAAGGGATGAAAAGTTCATAACCCATCCCAATAATGAAGATTGATTATCAAACTATACACATTCAATATTATTTTTTTCTTATTTATTTCAATAAAAATATAAAAAGTACTAATAATTTTCCCTATTTAAATAAATAAATGTTTTTTAGGCATACATCCTTTAATTTTAATTTTTGATATGATATTTTCACACTATATAATGTAATGATAATATATTTAATTCAATCCTAGAATAACTTTATCATAATAAATTTGAAAAAATTTGTCGATAGATGAAATAGGGAACATCCCTGATTCATTAAATGAATCATTGGAGTGTTTTAAAAGAAATAAATAAACCATTATAAAAAATGCATTGCGAAATATAACTAAAAATAGATCAACACTCAAATTATTTGAAACCATGAGATCAATACTATAAAATAATAATATTATATAGATATATATTAAAAAGTAAATAATTAACCATAATTATATATAATATAAATATTTTTTAACAATAATCAGATAAATGTAATAAAAATAATAAAATATTAATTTTAAAACTTTTTAAAAAGTTAAATAAAATAAACATTTTCATGAATTTTTAAAAGAAAATTTTCAAAATGTAATAGAAAATACTTGAAATCAATTACTATTAAAATGAATCTCCAAAAATTGATCAAAATAAAATTAAAATATTATCTTTTTGAAGTTATGAAAGGGATGAAAAATTTGTAAATATTAAAAGAAAACCCCTTTTATTATTTTATAAATTCATTAATTTAAAAATAATATTGTTTGAAGAGTAAAATACATTAAATTGAAATAAACTATCATTTTCTAAAAGGTAAATATAAAATAGCATAAAATAAAATTTCAATGTGGGGGAACATAAGATATGAAAATAAAATTTCTAGATTATTATTTTAGCTGAATGAATGAATATTTACCCAACATATATGTAATAACATTAAGTGAAAACTCATAACTAAATGCATGAAAATTGAGTTACAAAAAACTCTTATAAACAGGGTAACACTTAAATCAAAATAAATATGATGAAAAATAACATGATATGGATTAGTTTCTCCCATTGACTAGAAATAATAAATGTATAGGACATTTATCATGTATTAACTCAATATAACACCATACAAAAGAATCATAGTGTATAACATGCATCATGTCTCAAAGAATTATAACTAAGACAAATAAATTTTTTATGGCTTGAGTAACACTTCTATTGAAATCCCTTGAAAAAAAGTTATAGTAAATGAACATAAAATATTAAAATTAAATTATAATTCATGATAATATATATATTATATTATATACATTCACCATCTAAATGAAACTATTTTCATAATACCATATATGTCTCGAAGAATGGAAATTGAAATGAAAAACCATACCTAAGTTTTGATTCATTATGCACATGCACCAAATATCATGAATAATTAAGTTATTATTATTAAATATATACTAAATAAAAATATTGATAAATTTAAAAAATTATATTCTTTTTCTATAATAAAAATATAATTGTACATTTTAGTTTGTTTTAATCTAATTTTAACACTAGATGTATGTAGTTTTTATCGCTTGGAAGTTGGTCCCAACTAATGTTTTTGTATTCATTGTTGTTAGAAATTTAAAAATTATATGTAATAAAAATTTAATGGAATAAATAAATAAGGATATGTAATAAATCTATAATATCATTTCACAGTATATTTTGTAATAAATCAACAGGATGAAATCAACGATTAGAAATCTTCATTGATTCGTAATGAACGCTGAATGATTGAATAATTAATGAGATAAATGTTCTTATAAAATTAATGGAATATATATATATGTCATATTAATCTAGTGAATATTTTATCATACTCATCCATGATATAAAATATTTGTATTGTTTATGTAGGTGGTTAAATTGACGAAACCCAGAACCTTACATGATTAATAGATTAAAATGAGTTTTTTTATAATAACATCATATCAAAATCATAATGATATTTTAATATATTTTATTAGTGTATATAATAAATTATAAATGGACTATAATTTTATGTATTGGATACGAATAGACTTACCTAGGATTCTCATACAGGGATATTATATCATTTTATATGAATGTTCATTACATTACACAAACACATGACCAAAGATAATAACAGTGTTGTTCCTATATAATAGGGAATAAAATTTTCTAATCTAGCTAAATATCTTCAATATCTCTCATAAATATCATCCCCTTTATTATTCATACTAAAAATCATTCTTCATAACCTGTGGGATGGAAACATAATTATGGGTGGACTCATAATAATAGTAATGGTAAAAAAGCGATATATGTATGGGTTGCATGAACATATGGGTATGAGAATGTGATCCTAACATTTAAAAATCCCAAATGTCATATCAAAGAACATAATATTGATTTAGGGAATAAATATTGTATGTCTATAATAAAAATATTCTAAATGAATCAAAAAATATGATTTACAAGAGCATAAAATTGGAAGAATACATAGTAATGTGGTATACATATAATCATAGAAAATAATTTCCATGGTAGTTGAGGATCATTTAAAAGGTTATAATTAAAGAATTTGGTCACTCCATAATCCATCATAGTAGTCAAGGTTCACTTACAATACTATTATATTTGAAATATTCCCTTACTAATCTCATCTCACACCCTATTCCAGTCTGTAGGGTCCTGAAAAAATCTTCAAAGGGTAATGGGAATCCCCCAGTTAATTTGAGAAAGGATTATAACCAACATCCCTTAGAAGACTGGGTACAAACATGAAGAATACACAAAATTGACAACAGGCCGACTGGTCCGCGTACCGGTTCAACATGAGTGGCACGTGGCGGGTTCAGCGAGCCCCATGCGGACCAACATCATCCACGAAATAGAGACGAGAGCCCCTATACGTGGGCGGACCAGGACAAACACCAAGCCGGTCCACCTCTGTGAACTGGCCCAACTACGAACGGTGCAAAACCGGTCCATGACGAGCGCGTTGTCATTTTCGGAATAGAGGCGGAGCCCTACGCAGCCACAAAGCACCCCCCGAACCAACTTGGTTCACGGGTGAGGTGCATTCAATGAACCCCCGCGAACCTCGGATTGACCAAGTCATTCGTAGGCCAGGTTTTCAGTCATGGGTCTCCGAAAAAGGTGTTGAATGACCACAGTACAACCCTTTCCCCCCTCTATTAATGGTCGCTGAGGGGGAGAAGATAAAAAGGGAATAGAGGATTCAGATGCTTGGATATTTGGAGGATGGAGGAGATTGAAAGAGCAGCTTTTTGAAGGAAGGAGCTTAGGATTTCACAAACTGTGAAGTTCCAATTTACGAACCAGTACATGTATAGAACTTGAAATAAATTTATAAAGAACCAAAAAATGAATAAAAAATTGGTGAATCGTGAACTAAAACAAAGGCCGCAAAACGTGGCCCCTCCGCAGATGTACTCCCCACGGACCTCGGAGTTTATGACACTTTTTCGATCCAACGTGCAACATAGCACCCTCCTACGCAGACACAGCCCTGACCGTCAATTCCATTGGCCCCCGCTGATCGCAAAGACTCGAGCGTAGAGTACCAACTTGGTACATGGGCCAATCCCGATGCCACATACCACCCTGGTATATGGAAGGCCCATCAGTCCGTGTACCACCCTGGTATGTGGACAACCTCTCCAACCGCGTACCACTCCTCTATGCGAAGGATGCCACTCCTCATGCACCCATGTGGCTTGCCATCTCCTTTGATGTTTCCATTCCCCAAGATAGATAAAACCCTCCCAATATGACCTGATCCTCTGCAATCCCTTCATTGGCCTATTGACCGGCCCTAAGTTGAGGCCTCTACCGAAGCCACCAGAACTATATGATGAAACCTTCAGGAATGCTTGCACACCACTGTGAATTCACATACCCATGGTAATCAAGGAAAACTGGGTCTCCCTAACCCTTGAGAGGATTCCAGAAGCATTCTCAGGTTAAAATTCCCACAGTAGTGTAGGGTTCGAGCTAGAGAGTCCCCTTTGTGCCTTTCCACTTTCCAGGACTGAGGGATCCCACTGGCATTTCCCTTTGATGAGCTCTAGTGCTGAGAACTTCTCCCCTCTCATGGGAGTAGCTGGGAATCCCTTCAAGAGTAATCCCCACACCATCCTCGCCGGAAGCCAATGGCCTTCCCCTCACTTCCGTAAATGGTCATTGCTATGCCACCATATCCCCAGCCCCTACCGGCATGACTTCTACCTCCCTCCAAAATTCGAAAGAGGGAGAATCCAGTGGCACCAACCCTTTATCTCCACCACCATATCCAATGTATCTATCGTGCGAATACTACCTTCGCACCGCTCTAAAATCTTGGAGATGGAGAGTCTTGCAGTTCTGGCCACCTTCCCTTGAGGAGGAAAAAGTGCAAGTCTTGCCAAGTCTGTTGCATTCTCTAGTTTCTCACACCGAGCATGACTCATGTGAGATTAGAGATTTGTGGTGGCCGCGACGTCTGCACAACGGAAGCATTTAAACAAACTACATGGGTTTTGTTCCCTATCTCCCAAACAGGGTACATAGGACGCCTCCCCAATGTTTAATCCCAATAAAAGGAAACTCTCACATGTAACACCTAATCTTCTAGAACTACATGGACTTCGATTCCTGGCCAACCGAGATATGTAGGAAACTTCCCGGAGGTTCAAGCTTGGTCTTTAAGTCTAAAATACACCTTTTTTCATGTCACAACATGTCCTTATACACCAGTAGGACTATCTCTAGGCCTATTAAATCATTCCCTTGGGTCTTTCAGGCAGCTTCGGTGTATGTCACGCACCAACATTGACCAGGAATCTCTCGCTTGGGTGTCCTTGCAACATGAAATTAAATTGTACGGTTGGCTCCTTGTCACACGACCTAAAAAGGTGATGTGTCCCATTGATTGTCATTGAGCTACATGGATTCTAATTCCTCTCATGAGGATACGTAGGAATCCCATATCACGGGTTCGATCCAAATGGTCATGTCATTATTTTTCCCCCCTGGATGACAATAAACTCCAAAGTGCCCAGTTATGTGGCTTTGAGCCCATACTGTCTCAATGAGTCCTAATTCCTCAGAGACATTAATATAATGAGGGATGGTAAACCTCAGGCCTAAATGAATATGAATCCCTACATTCAGTTGATCATTTCCAACCATGGATAATACATGGATACTATGCTTGGGGATAAACCAAAGATTCGAGAACATATGAATACGTCTTGAATATATAAGAGAGTCCCAGAACATGTAATAATTCACCCCCCAAGAGGGTTCGATGTGCCCGACATCCCATCCTCTCGACCAATGAGAGTTCTTAAGTGTCACTAGCCAAATCACCCAGCAAAAACATGCCTTTGGAAAGAAATTCCACGTATCATTGGATATAAAACCATTGGGTGTTTCGAAGAAAAAATGATGCACCAGACATGAGTGATTAAACAGAACTCGACCTTCCTAAAATCAACCGTCGGTAGCAAAAAAAATTCCCCTGCGTCGAAACAAAAATGGAGAAACTGATGTGAACCGTTAACCAGAATGACAGATTTACCCTAATCCCACATTGTGCCCCCTCATACTCACGAGGAGGGCCAAGCAAGGTAATTAATTACGCATGGGACTATGAGATGCTACTTTGACAGGTTTTTTATTATTATTTGTTAAATATATTTTAAAGGTACCAATTAGAACTCCCGTCGATGCAATGGCTTCATGAAAGAACTCACAGACGCATACTTCAAGCAATGCAATGACCAGGTTTTCCCACCAACGAAGGACCACATCACCTACTCAGCATCTTCAATGATGGGTCTCAGATGCATTGATCTAAGAATACCACTTGAACGATACTCTCCTGATGGTAGAGGTGGCCATGGACACCCTCCAGTCGGCCAAGACCCGCCAGATTCCTAACCAATAGTGGCCGCAAAAGTAGATCTAGAAAGCTTCTATTGCTATATCAAACCGTTTTGGGAGTCTATCTGTGGAACAGTACAACACATACATCTCTTATCTTAGGGTGGAGGATGATTCCGACACTAAGGACTTCATCCTCAGTGGATGGGGGTCCCTCTTTAAGGCCCCCGCTGGAATATGTCGTCGCAGTTACACCGTAACTCAATATCCTCGCACTAGGGAGGATATCACCCCAATGATCCAGGCCCACGCTCCCCAAGCTCCGGCCCCTCGGACCACCCAACGAGGGCGGAAAACATGAAATCAAGGACCAGTCATCACCCATGTCCCTGAGGAGGACCTCCACTGCCCAGTCACAAAGACATATCATGAGTAGGAACATATACCTGTCCGCTCCTCCAAAGCCCACCATCCTGAAATGGTGACATCATACGAACAGGTGAGCATTCCCACCAAGCTTCATCAAGGCAACCACCCACAAAGGACAAAACCTACCCAGCATCAAATTCTCTATACCTGGGGTCATGAAGGCCACCATCTAGACATGGTGGAAACCTATCACCTATAGGACCAGCTTCTAGAAGATTCCCTTGATGCCTACCATCCCGATATGTTGGAAATCAAAAAACCCCGCCATCCAAATGTAGCGGAAATTAATAAGAGAGAAAAAATCCATACCAACAAAGGCGACCGACTCGATAGAATGGGGAACCAACATATGCAGGGCCAACTCCCTACAAATTCAATTAAATACACCACCCTGATGTGGAGGCAATGAGAGAAGTAAACAAGATTATCCCGATATAGGTGCCGACTCATTCACCTACCCTGAAACAGGAGAATTGTTAGTACCCACTAACCACTGGAAGACCGGTGTAGGATATTCATACTCCGATACCAGAATGGGCCTTTATACCCATTCCAGCCAAATATGTCTCTCAGAATATCCTGGAAATGATGGAGGAGTAGGTTTCTATCCCACATCATATCTTACAGACTTTCCAGAACGTAATTGCATCGACGACAACAACAAGGACTCAGGCCCGTGAGACCATCTCCCAAATTGAGGTGACTTAAATAAAAGATGAGATATCCACCTAGGAGTAGATTGCATCCATGCTTCCACCCAAGAGGGTTATCGACCTTGTCCCGCGATACAAGGGCAATAAGATCAAGCAGCTTCACTTGTTCCAACTGGGGGACACCCGTTTGTCACAGTGGATGCTCCAGAGTAGGCATATATTCCTGCTAAAACTCAAGATGTTCATCGTCATATCCCTGCAGCATCATGAGACCCAATTAGATAGGGACCCAAAGGTGAAGGCTGTTATCAATAGAAGATAGTCCCCACGACCCACAAGAGAGCGCCCCAAATGCGTCAAGGGTAGCCGGAAAATAAAGATCGGGTTCAAGAATACGCTCTTCTGGATGTTGGGGTTCCCGGCACCAGTAATTACATGTTGATGGCTCAAAACCCTACCCACCCATTACCATATTATGGGAGTGGCGGTACCAGTTGTGGAGGTCCTCCCTATAATGTCACTACCAGCAGCTCTGAAGGTTCTCCCCAGAGCACATGCATGGGCCTCCCCCATGGGCATATAATGATCGATCATGAGAGATTCTATTTTTATGACAGTCATGGAAGCCCTCAACATGACCAGAAGATCAAGCAGCAAGAAGGCCCTCCACTTACTGCGGTCCACCCTGAACATTTTCCCCAGGGTATACACTACAAACACTCTATGTGCAGTGGGACCACAAATTATGATAGTATCCCCTGCTATCATAGTCGTAACTACGGAGGCCATCCCCGTAGTGACATCTCATCGCAACAAGAAGGCCCTCCCATTATCATGGCCTGCCTTGAAGGTCCTTCCCAGGGGTTACGTTGCAATGAAACTTCGCGCAGCTAGTCATCAAATCACGGTGGTAGTCCTCGCCACTACAATAATGCCGGCCCTCCCCACAGAGATGTCAAGCAATGAGAAGGACCTCCCCTTATTGTGTTACATTCTGAAGGCCCTCCTCTGGGTGTACCTCAGAGATATTCTCTCTATAGTAGCTGTAATGGTAGATCTCACCATTTCGGTAGTTGTGATGGTAGTCCTCGCCACCATGGCCTCCATTGCGAAGGTCCTCCCTATGAAGGACCCTCAACAACAATAAGGTCCTCCCCTTGTCACAATGTTACTTGAAGGTCCTCCCCAGGATACAAATCGAACGTCAAACCATGATGGTCATCCTAACCATGATGGCATTTGTTCAAAAGGTCCTCCCCGTAACAGCGTTGTGCAACCAGAAGGTCCTCCCCTTCCTACGATATGCCTTGGAGGTCCTCCCCAGGGTATGCACTTAAGAATATCTCTATGCTGGGGAAATCCAGCTGTAATGGTAGCCCTCACCATTACAGCATGGATAGAGGATGTCCTCCCTCTAGTGACATATCATATTGATAGGAAGGTCCTCTCCCTGCCAAATCAAACACAGAAAATCCCTCCTATTCCGATGCACTCATAAGGATGGTATCCATCATGTCAGATTCCCAACCAGTCACCAGCGATATCCTTCTACAAAAAGGGGGCGGTCTGGGACCACGATCATCTTTTGAGCCACCCCGGTACCATCCACATGATAGTTCGATACATACCATCCCCACTTCATACAACAAAACTATCAGTGAGCATCTCATTTGAGGTGAATAGGTAGAGGAATCACTGGTGGAGGAGCATGCTGACATGTTTCACCTGAGGAAACGACTATCCAGGGATGATGTACCGGTTATGTTTTGTCCCATGGCCACCTCTCAATTCGATATACCCAGAAAGTTGTCAGAAGTATGTGTGCACGACATAGGCTCCAATATATGGACAACCCTCTTCCCATTGAAGTCATGTTTCCTACCATATGATGGGTCAATAGACCATGTAAAGACGATATGAGACCCCTTGTGTCACATCGACCTAGAAGCAATTCTTTTGGCACGACAAGCGCGATCAGAGAGTCATAAAGGAAACCTTGAGTTATCCTACTTCCATACACTGCACCAGTTGCACCACCTCATTGTTGATGCCCCTATGGGAGTCCACATCAGAGGATGGGGAGAACATGGAGATCAACATTTTACTCTTCTCCCGGCCAAGCAGAACCCGTTCGGAATAATGTAATGCAATGTCATCGCTTCAAGATAGCAATCGAGTGTGGTCCCTATTCTGGAAAGGCGACCTACCCAATAGAGATAGTCCTTGATTAAGTCTCAGAAGCATCAAGCCCGATGGGGAAAAGCCACTCATGAACTCCTAAATCTGGCCACTGAAAGCATACAGCAGGCCTCTCGGCTAAGAGAGGACTATCAAAACTCATTTCTTTCCTCCCCAGAGGGAATCGATTCATAGGTGAACTCATCACCGGATCCAGTTAACCCCCTGAATGGGGGTACACAAGATCAGGTAGGTAGAGATAGCAGCAACCACTACCGAAATCTTGGGAAAACTCCAGCCTGCAGGGCTGGAGGAATTTTAAATAAAAAATTCCCCCATAAGACCAATAAAAGCGGGAAGAGACGCAACTTCCAAGGAATAAAGCTGACCCCAGCCCCCAGGGATGGGGGCATTTTTATTACCTCAACAACATCCTACCCCATGAGAATCAGTATTCTCTCATCTAAGGAGGACAGTCAGAAGAGGGGGTTCCTAACCTATCTCATCCTTCGAATCACCGTCCCCTCCGAGAGGGAGGCATACTATAAGGTCGCATCAAAGAACTCTCTCCATCACCCTTTGTCATGGAGCACGAAAGCAATCCCAGGACAGGAAGGGTAAGGCCAGTAAAAGGCATAGAAGATCCTATTCCAATTTGGAAAATGAAATCTCCTCCACCCACGGTTTGAATCCTTCAATGCCATAGAGGTTAACCCCACTGGTGATACCGAAGATGATATAAATCTGGATGGATCAGGAGATGATAGTTTTGTTCAGGCCGTGACCCACAACGAACCATCAGGCGTGCACACCCAAAACCATAGGGCCACTCTAAAAATAGTCTCCCCCTCCATCCAACCCTCCTCCGCTTACCATGGGATTCCCCAACAATGATAAGAACAAAGGTTCGGTTACCCTTAACCTACCTCCTCTTAGTGAAAATGAGCCAGTTACACTAGAGGAGAGATTTGATCAACTAGAAGTGGAGATGAAGAATTGAGATGGCTCAATGCTGAGCTGCTCCAGAGGAACCGTCTTATTGAAATTGTTTCCCGAGAAGAGCATCACCTGGAAATCCCAGCAAGTGCACCACAAAGTTCATGGTTTCCCCGAGAAACAAAGCACAGTCAGGGCCGCCACCCAATAAAACACCTTGTTCGTCCAACTATCTGAACCTGATTCAGTTGAATACCAAGACATCCCTCCACTTAGGAAATAATCGAAGAAAGTATGTTTGAACCCTTTGAAGGTTCCACAAACGGCATATGCAACCTTGGTGTTCGCCGACCCAGATCCTCAAGCAATGCCTCAGGATATACACACCCATGACCGGGCTCAACAATATGTAAATCAGGGTATCACAAACACTATCGAGGCACTGATAGCTCGACTAGAAGTGATGGAAGGTCTGTGTGCTCCGATACAGACAGAGCGAAAGCACTATCTAGATTGGGTGAGAAACACGCCTCCTCTGCCCAACTTTGGGAGCCCTGTATTCCCTATATTGAATGGATCAGGTGATTTGGAATGGCATTTGATGCACTATGGATCTTATTGGGACCCCATGATGGAATCTTTGGAACAACAAGAAGCAGAAAGCTCAAATAATTCATGCAAACATTGAATGTATCTACCTTTTTCTGGTATACAACCCTTCCAGCTCAGTCAATAAAGAGATGGGAAGACCTTCGGCAGAAGTTCATATTCCCTATCTGCTCAACGTTGCCTAAAAGAATATTCAGTGACCTAATGAATTACAAACAGAGGGAGAACGAGAGGGTCTCAGACCTCACCGCTAAATGGAAGTGTTTGACCTACTCTCTGAACAAGAAACATCCCTAGGATGAGATGCTAGCTATCTGCCATGATGACCACCAAGATGAGCTATGAACACCACTCATTCCAGTGGAGTGCACCACTGGTTTCCGCAATCTCTCTGCCATCAGCCTGAGAGTTGAAGGCTTCCTGCAGTGGACTAATCTGAAGTCCTGAATAGCCTCACAGGCTCTTGCGAAGAGCACTGTTAGGGCTGAAGCGTCCTCTATCACGCTCAAGACAACCCCTGTGCCAACTCCACCACCAAGGACTCCACCAAATCTTTAAGGGCCCCATGAATATCAGTGGTCGCCTGCACCCCGTTGGGATGATCACAGAGTACCTAATAGAAACAAGTTTTAGGAGCGACGACATAGAGTATACTCCTTACGAGAAAACCAAGTCTACGACTACTTCATCACCACCTTGAATTGATACTTTCTCCACCTTCTGGAGCCATGAAAACCCAAAGAAGTTGGTTGTGATGACATGCCAGATTAATTTCCCTACAACCGAATGATGGGACATAATATCCAAAAAAAATTCGTCTTAAAAGACCTCCTACAAAGGATGATAGACTCTGGGTAGGTCGAGATGGGACCACCCCCATCTCACATAGCATACATTTCTACCACCAAACCTGATAAATTGGAGGGGTGGTAGGAAGTCACCAGTAAAAAGGGGCCAAAATTTGATGATTGGATGACTCGAAAGACTGTCAACCAACCTCATGGCATACTCCGAGCTTAGATATAGTAGTCGGCGGTGCCGCCAATAGCCCCTAACATAGCACAACTGACAATATCAGCTTCAGAATCCTCCACAAGTCGGTCATATAGGTGTAATAAATATGGGAGGAAGCAAGCACAAGAAGAGAAGACTACAATAAGGCCGAAGTTAGCTATAATGTTGTCAGATTTTATTCCCTCAAACATGAATCCACCGGCACCGACCCCCCAAATGACACCATCAAGGATAACCATCTAGGCTGACCCATCATAGGACGAGGAGCTAATCGTTGGTTCCATCAAAATCGCCCATCTAATGGAACCGTTCCCTGATGAAGGGTATGGTTACGAACCCAATTTCCTAGCACAAGGGACCAGGAGGAGGAATATCAGATGTAGGGGATACCAAGGGAGGCGTAGTCATGGCCGAAACCAACCCTATGGTTTTACCCTGGCCCATACCGTTAATATTGTCGAAACCCACAAGAGAGCCCTTCAATGGACTCAGCAGGAGAAATAATAGCCCTCCACCTCCAAAAGATTCCACTCTGGCCCCATCATTCTGTAGTACCCATCAGAGGAGGAACAAGTGTCTAGCTTCCTAGTGCATACAAACAGACCGGCCAGGCTGAGTCCCCAGAATGCGGGAACACCGTCAACATCTGACTCAGCATCCAGTCCCTCCTCATCGCATACTCTAGTTCCAAAAGTGTTTGTTAAAACTCTCCCTCCAACAGAGAAGCGATGACCGTTGGATTAGAAATACGACATCCTTAAGCAGCTGGCATCACTTCAAGACAAGCTGTCAATCTTAGATGCCCTGAGTTTGTCAGAAGATCTCAGGGAGGTGCTTATTGAAGCCTTGCTCATACCCTAGGAGTTTCACGCCGAAGTAGTCACCACCACGATTTACTGGATGGAGACTATCCCGAATGATTGCAATGTAGTGATTTCCTTCACTGATCAGGATGAAGAATCCATCATGCAAGGACACATCAAGACACTATATGCATCTGGCGCACTAAATGATGTTGAGATCCGGAATGTAATTATTGACAATGGCTCCAGAGTTAAACTCCATCCCCTATGGATGCTCCAAAAGATGGGCTATAGTGAGGATGATTTAATACCCTTAGGTATAACTCTGTTTTGTTACGAGAAGAGTGAACATAAGACGATGGGACAAATCAATATCAAACCCCATTTTGTCGACATTGTGTCCTGCTCAGAATTATTGGTGGTTCGGGAGAACACAACATTCAATTCCCTATTGGTAAGGTCGTTGCTCCATAATCACATGGTCGTTCCTTCATCCTACCTCCAGTTTATTAAGTATTGCGTCAATGGACGAGGTGAGATATTGCACGCTGACAAGGCCCCTTTCAAGCTCTCCGAGTCACACTACATCGACACCGGGTTTTATGAGAAAAAGAAAAAAGAAACCTTTGATCGATGGTATCGACTAGGTCCCCACCCCAAATGGTCTAGAAATGGTTTCTGATAACCCCCTCATGTAGCTTCGAAAAGAATACGTACTACCCATCAACCATGTTGAGAGCAGGGGATCAAGTCCGGACAAGTACTCAGCTGTCCTCATGACTTTAGCTGTGATGCCCGAACATCGTAGTGTAGAAATGGCTGCTAACCCCCAATTTGAGGGAGAATACATGGGAGAGGATTCCCATAATGTCTCACCTCTAGACTCTCAAGAGCTAGTCTCAAGATCTCTCCCCTATCGGATCAAGAAGATGAGGATGTGGGAGAAGAATAGGAGGAAGATCTTAGGGATGCACCTCCCGTGTTTGAGGAAGGCATCTCCACCACTATGGACGAGCTCAGGGAAATAAATCTAGGCATCGAGGAAGACCCAAGGCCCACTCCCATTTGTGCAGCCATGTATTCTGAGTATCATGAGGTATAAAACTCCTTCATGAGGCAACACCGAAATGTTTTTTCCTGTAATTACACAGAAATGCTGGGACTCGATCCCAAAGTGGTGATGCACCACTTAGGTCTTCCAGAAGACCACTAGGGATATAAACTAGCCTCCAGAAGGACACACCCCATGCGTGATACCAGAATAGAGGTTGAAGTCAAAAAATTTATAAAAGAAGGCTTCATTCAGGAAGTCCAATACCCCATCTGGTTGGCCAACATTGTCCCCATCAAGAAAAAGAATAAAAAAATCCACGTCTGTATCGATTTTAGGGATCTCAATCATCATTACCCGAAATATGATTTCCCGGTCCCGATCGCCAAGTTATTAATCGACACAACAGCTAGATAGGAGGCTCTCCCTTTCATGGATGGTTATTCTGGATATAATCAAATCAGGATTCCCTAAGAAGATGAAGACGCCACTTCCTTCAGGGCCCCCATGGAATATTCTGGTACAGGGTCATGCACTTTGGTCTCAAGAATGCTGGGGTAACATATCAACACGCCATGCATCATATCATTAAACTATTCATAGGGAGATTCATTGAATGTTATGTAGATTACTTGGTGGTCACCTCAAGATGGTGCTCAGATCCTCTGTCAGACCAGGAAACCTTATTCAGCAAACTTCGACAACATAGCTTGAAGATGAACCCCTTGAAGTGCGCCTTCGGGTTTACCTTAGAAAAATTCATGGGCTTCATCATATGCCTTCCCGGCATCGAAGTCGACCCTGAAAAGAAGAAAGTATATCCTTGGTTTACCACCTCCCTGTAATCCTACTATGTTGAGAGGACTCCAAGGACACCTGTCCTACATTAGGCATTTCATATCCTACCTTGCAGGTAAATGTTTGCCTTTCACCGGGTTAATGAAAAAGGGGGTTACGTACTAATGAAAAGACGATTTCCATGTGGAATTTTATAGCCAAAAGAAGTACCTCTTAATCCCACTGGCAGTCATTCTACCGGTTGAAGGAAGACCTCTTATCCTATACGTGATGGCCCTAGATTGGCCACTGGGAGCCTTCCTCATGCAGAAAAATAACGCCGGTAGTGAAAAAAGCCTCTATCACCTCATCCGAACCATGATTGACGTTGATACACGATTATAAAATTTCAAGAAGACTTTTTGCCCTTGGTATTCGCATTACAAAAATTGCGACATTATCTACAGCATCATGAAGTCCATTTGGTCTCACATAGTAACCCACTCAAATACATCCCCAGCCGTCCGATGCTGACTGGGAACCTATCCCAATGGTCAGTCATCCTGCAACAGTTTGACATCTGTTTTATGCCTCAGAAATCCATCAAAGGCCAGGCATTAGAAGATTTTTTGGTATAACATCCCTCGACCTGGACCACCTCACCGGACATCAAGCTACCCAATGAAGACATCTTCTCGGTTCAAGAGGATCTCCGAACATGGGAAATGTACTTCGAAGATGCATCCTGAAAACCAACAGGGAAGAGGATGGAGGATCCCTAATTTAACAAAGTAGGATCTGGGATCATAATCATGTCCAAAGAAAAATATTTTTTTCCGTATTCCTTCCTCTTTTCAGAAGGATTCATGAACAATGAGGTGGAATATCAAGCCCTCATTGCAGGCTTGGAGTTCACACTCCAGGAACAAGTGCATCACCTTGAGTTAAAAGGTGACTTAGAACTGTTCATGAAGTATGTAAATGGTGACTATGCTATTAAAAAGAAGGAGTTGATCCCCCTATTTGAACATGTCCGAGGGTTAATGGTGGAATTCTCCACAGAACCAACATTGACCAATATTATCCTGTCTCAGAATGCCCAGACCGATGCATTAGACTATGCAGCCACAACCCTAGCTGACCAAGACCTGGATGAAACAATTATTAGTATTTCTCATCATCAGATGGTCATGTCGTTTGTATATACTAAGATGGAAGAAATCAACGAAGTCATTCCTGTCCCTGAGCCATATGCTCCTGCTACCAGCTGGATGACCCCCATTTCAAAATACCTTCAAAAGGGAGAACTTCCATCAGGCAGGGCTAAACGAGAGCAAATACAGAGAATGGAAATCAACATTGTCTTATAGGGAGGCATGGGTCAGCAAGAGTTCCTCTACAAGCAAGGCCTCGACGGAGTTCTCCTCACATGGATTGATGGAGAAGAAACTTTTTCCGTCATGAACGAAGTACATACCTGAGTATGTGGAGCACATCATTCATGGTCTAAGCATTCCCATCATCTTCGAAGGTTGGTATACTATTTTCCCACAGTGGCACGGGATTGCGCACACTTTACTGCAAAATGACACTCCTACCAAATACACATCAACTTCATTCATCAGCCCCTGGAGTTACATCATCACGACAAGTACTAATGTCCATTTTCCATATAGGGAATGGATTTCATGGGATCATACCCTCTTTCCACAGCCAAACAACTGAAGTATATCCACATAGCAACCAACTTCTTTTCCAAATGGGATGAAGTTGTACTAACCAAGGAAGTCAGGGAACGAAACATTGCCAGCTTTGTGAAAGCTAATATCATCACCAGTTTTTGTGTCCCTCATACCATATTAATGGATAACGGCACTAAATTCTGATCTACTAAATTGGAGAAGTTGTACCAAGAATATGGTATCAAAACTAACCAATCATCTCGCTAACATAAAGAGGCCAATAGACAGATAGGGTCTTTCAACAAGACCCTATCCAACATACTCTAGAAAATGGTGGACAAAGACAAGAATTTAGGGCAGAAAAAACTTTTACATGCATTGTGGGCTTATCAAACCACAATCTACACTGCTACACGGTATACTCCGTACTCATTAGTATACATAACAAAAGCAGTCCTTCTCATTGAGCTCAAATTTCCTTCGCTTTGTGTTTCCATTTCTGATCAGTTATCAAATGATGAGTAATTAGAAAAATGGCTAGTTTAATTGGAACAACTGGATGAAAAGTGGTCACACACATTGCACCATCTGGAAGTATATCTGAACCGAATTACACGAGACTTCAATAAAAAGGTTTGTCTTCAGTCTTTCTTGGAATGAGAATGGGTGTTGGTCCTTCGGACCCCAATGAAACCTGGAAAGAAGCCTCAAAATATGGATCCCAAGTGAGAGGGACCATATGTTATACACAAGGTCTACTCTAATGGAGCATATGACCTAACCTCCATGGATGGGAAGTTCACTACCTCTCTTACAAATGTGAGATTCCTGATGAAATATTTTGCATAATGAAGAGTTGTTATCGTCAGAGCTGCATGACGTTAAACCGCCAAACACCGTTCATCCAAGCTACAAGATGTTAAACAGCCAAGCCCCGCACTGGTCCAAACTCTATGACCCTAAACTAAGTGTATTTCATCCTTACCGCTTGTTGTTAAACTGTTCAGATTCTAGAGAACTACGTACATCTCGATTCCTTCCTTTGTAGGATACGTAGCGACGCCAGGATCCCACATCTTGGCCCACCCACCCCCAAATGAAGTTAAAAATGACCTTTCCCCACGTGTACAGACCAAACATGAATGGGAAATATCCCTTTCAAAGAACTACATACAGCTTGATTCTTTCCCTCACAGGATACGTAGTGATTTCAGTGTTCCACATCCTAGTCCAACCACCCCTAGATAATGCTCAAAATTCCCCTTTTCCCCCGTACACAGACCTGACCTGCACGTGGTGTATTCCTCAAAAGAACTACGTGTGGCTTTATTCCTGCCCATGCTGGATACGTAGCGACTCCAATATTCTATATCTTGGCCCAGGAACCCTAAAAAGGAGAGATAATGCAACTTTTCACCCATGCATAGACCAGAACTGCACAAGGTGTATTCCTCGTAAGAACTACCCGTCGATTGATTTCTGCCCTTGCATGATATGTAGTGATTCCCATATTCTATATCATGGCCCATTTGCCCTACAAAAAGATAGAATTCCCCTTTTCCACCATGCATGGACCAGACCTGCACGTGGTGTATTCCTTGAAAGAACTACGTGTGGCTTGATTCTTGCACTCCCAGGATACATAGCGACACCGGAGTCATATCTCTTATCCCAGCCGCTGATCTTTTCTCATCCTTACCACATGATGATAAACTAGACTGAGTTAAAAATACCCATCGTCCTTATTGAATGACGTTAAACTGCACAATCAAGTGTCCTTACAACTTGACATTAAACTATATGGAATCCTCCTTGCATGCCGGTTCATCATCGTCCACACCACATGACGTTAAAATAAATGGAAATCATCATCACCTCATGATGATAAACCGCACAGAAATTGTCGTGACCCACCCAAGATATAGGAAAAATGGTACAGGAATACTCCTTGTGCATTTGGATGCATCCTTTCCATATATCATACTACGTGACCTAGATAATTTTGGATCATCATAACCACCCATGGCCATCAGAAGTGGAATTTCGTCGACCTGTGGAATCCTTTTCATGAGTATTCATTCCATTCCCTTAGCGGATATGAATATTGATAGCCCTTGGCTTGTCTACCAAAAGAAATAATTTCTCAGGCGACACACTACCAAGCTTTGTAGGCTTACCGGCCTCAGAGCCCCCATATCATATCTCCTGATCCAAAAATTTCTGTAGCAGTGGTTTACAGGTTCGTCCCACCCCCTCACATCCAAGCATTTCCAGGGTACCCCTACCTGGTTATCCTATGTATCTTCCATTGGTTTATTAAATGATAAACATCCTTGTACACCAAGCCATGTCTAGGTTACTTTGAATCAATAGAAAATTGAAATGAATATGTTTCTTGTATTCTCAGGAATAATTATCCCCATATTCCAGACTCTGTGATATGAGTAATCCCAGATCTTCATAACCATCCATGGCCATCGGAAGTGGAAACTCAATGACCCGTGGAAACCTTTGCATGACCATTCATACCATTCCCTCAGTGGCTTTGCATATTGATCGCACCTAGCCCGTCTAACAAAGGCAAGATTTCCTCAAGCGATACTCTTCCTAGCTTTGTACGCTTACCGGCCTCAGAGCCCCCACACCATATCTCCTGATCCGGGAAACCCCAGATTCACAGTTTACACCCTCAATCCCCCACTTTGTTTAGTGTATACCAGAGCATCTTAACTCAATTATATTTTGGGTGATTGTATTAAAAGTCACCCAGTGGTCTGAACTATACGACTGTTAAATTAAGAGTATTTTATCTTACCACATGTCATTAAAATGCATGGAGTAAAGGTACACCCCGTTTGTGAGATAAATTAGCACATGGAACCCTTAGAGATTTTACAGCAACCAAGGACAAGTATCCCCGACATGTCCATAAATTTCCTTACCAAATGACAGACTCCATGGCCTAGACAATCACGAATCCCCATAAACCTCCAAGGCCATCAGAGATGGAAAGTCATCGACATGAGAACACCTTTTCATGACTATGCATACCATTCCCTCAGTGTCTCTGCATATTGATCACCCCTAGCCCATCTACCAAAGGCAAGCCTTCCTGAGGAAATTCTTTTCGGACCTCTGTACACCGACACATCTCTTATGCCTCGAGACATGCCCTGCATGTTGCTCAAATTTTGAAATTTCCCCTCACATGCATCTGAAAGGTATTTAGACATATTTTAAACAACAAATAATCATTGGGGCCCTCTCCCCACAATATCTGGTCAAATATGTTCTACCTAAAAGATCAGTGATGATAGCATTATCGGCGGGACTTTAAACTGCTCACAAAAAAAGGCACAAAGCCCGTTAGGGCAATAACCCGAAAAGTAAAACCTATGAAAAAACTGAGCTATACCCGCTAGGTCCACAATAAAAGGGACAGGGTAAAAGTTAGGGAATCATTGGAAAAGAAAAACAGTTTTTGCCTTGGTCCAGGAAAAAATTAGGGCTCATTTCAATTTTATCATTTTTCTGAACTCAGATTATTCTAATTTCGGTGAATTTTTATTTATACAACAACCACGCCAGATATTTTCCATCATAGGAGAAGGCAACTAAGAGTTCTATAAGATGACAAAAAGAAATTTTTTTTCTCTATTACGAGGTTGATGAAAAGGGATTCCACAATATGGAGCCTCTTCTAGCAGTGAAAGGTTATTACATGATACTCTTAGTGGATTCACAAATTTGTATCAGGCGCTGGTGAGAATCCATGACCTCTTGACAATGATTCTGTAGTAGGGCCATCTCAGCCTCCACATCAGCCCATAATGTTTCGGCCTCCTGTGCTGCCTATAAGCTCACCCTCATCCTCTCCTCTATCTGCTGCTCCCCTTATTCAATTATGGACACAGCATTAGACTGCTCTTAACACATCCATTGCATTTGACTATTCAACACCTCCATTTGAGGCTTCTGTTTAAGAACATCCCCCTGAAGTCTTGTAACCACCACCGCATGGTCATGAGCTTCTACCATATGAAGTTGTCAGGATACAGAGAGGTAGGAATCAGACTCAGCAGTGGAAAGGCGATACTCAAAACTTCTAAGCCTCTCTTGGTCATCGATCACATGTTTGACTGTATCATAAATTCCATGGTTGTCAAAGCCGTCAAATCCCAGTATCGCAAACATATTGCACAGCTTCGGAAATTTGGTTGACATCTTGGCTAAGAGTGTTTGAGGAATCAGCTTCCAGATATTCTCCCATGCCCTTGGGTGAGTAGGCTGAATACTGGAGAGGGCATATTGATCAGGATCAGAGTCACTCCCGGACGAAGAGGTATACTCTCAGATGAACGTCACCCAGGAGGGACCCAGTATGGCTTCAACCGCAAGCTCTGACGCCGCAACAACTTCTCCCCCGACGGTTGTGTCCAAGAGCATGATTGGATCCAATGGCACAATCTCTAGCACTGATGGTTGTGGTTCTGATGCCCGAAATCCAATAATGCGTATAAGTATCCCTAATCAAAAAAAGTAAGAGAGGGGATTCAGTGGAAATAGACCGAGAAGATTACCACCGATCATCAAGGAATCGGTGCCCTCAAGCTCTACACCACCGCTACAATTCGAAGAGGACACTATGTTTTCAATGGGAAATAGAGTCCTAGAAACCTCTATAGGTTCCCATGAACTAAGGCCATGCCCAAGGTTAATAACTCCCAAAGCAGTCTCCATGTAGTAATCTACAAAGATCAAGCTCGGGGAAATTACTCCACAGGTAAATAGAACAATGTCCCGCTCTGGGTTCTCAACAACTCGAATGATAGCAGGATCTTCCTCTGTCAAAATGGGATTCATGGGGTCCAAGATAATGGAACCCATTAGATCTTGGGCCTCCTCAGTAATCACAAACACCCCATTCTCCCTCGCAGCTATGGAGGCTATGTGATCAGTGGGAGTCTCATCTTCCAGCTGCTCCTCCTCAATCATATCCCAAATCATTGAAGACAGAATAGAGGTGTCTGTAACACTAACTCCTTAGATAGGGAACGCCACCTCATCGTGATTATATGTGGTCGTGGGTGCCCCCTCAGATCAAAAATGGGAGGGAGGTATGACCACTTGGTTAGCCAAGGCCAGGTCACTGATCGGCTCTGCACCAGAGCACCAAAAATAGTTAATAACTGGACGAGTCAGAACATCTGAGTTGATAATCAGGAAAACATGAATCATAATTTTCCGTTATTCCTTGTTTGAGCCGTTTTGATAATCCGGACGCATGCTGACGTTTCTTGATCTATTGAAGGGAAAATTCCCAGCCTGGAGTGCTTGGAGGAGCCAGAGGGGGAAAGAACCTAGTCATATCCTTAATAGTCACTTCCATGTGCTCCACTGTGCCCGGAGACCCTTCCTTGATGACCCCCATAGTTAACGGCACATTTTTTCCTATTGCGATACCCCAGGGAGTATTATTTAGGGATGTAATTTCCCCCTGAGATTCCTCGGCTCCCTGCATAAGGAAAAAAACATTAGAACCTTCATAATGAAGAAGGGAGAAGGCCAGGATTGATGAGTAGGAAAACCTCTTCCTCGGCATCAGAAGATTCAGGATGAATTATCATCATGGACACCTGATTATACCTATAAAGTCAGTTTCTGAGTGAATGCACATATGCATCCATGTCCTACAAAGAACTGACTATTTCATACAGATCTTCTTCCAATGACAAATAAGGAGGATAAAAGATAGTCCTGACACCCGAAAGCTTGAGAGGTGTTGTTTTAAGTAGCATCCAAACCTCTTCATGTGTGCCACTGACCCTCAGGTCATCCCACACCCTCCACGCGTCTGGAAACGCAGCTGTAACATGAACTAATAGTCAGGGAGGATCGACCTGATACGGTCGGGCATCGACGAGGGCTAGTAGGGGTTCTATTAGCCACAATTGTATTTAGGTCTCGCAGCCGCCCTAGAACACTCTGGAGCTATTTGAGGGAGGGACCTCAATGGCGGAGAGGGATATCCCCTTACCTCAGCCACAACAGGGGAACCAGTGGAATCATCACCCCTTGAAGAGTGCTCTCTCCCATCCTCCTCCTTGTTAGTCACCAACCATAGCATGGGTTGGACATAGTGAGTTAACACCGCATAACCCCGATGTGCATGAATGTTGACCTCAAGGTCTCAGAGATAACGATCAACCCTCTCTGGTTGCACATCATAAAAGATGTCAGCAGGTGCAGATATGTAGCACAACCTATCGAACAACGTTTCCACTTCCTGGAGATGCTTACACAAAGAACGGGGGTTCTGGCTATGGAAGGGTGAATGGATTTTGAATTCATCCCGTTGGCCCTAGGCCGTCGGGAAGGTGCATCAGCAGGTATGACCAACTCTCCCTGGGCATCTTTAAGGTAATACGAGGTGACACATCTATCCATTAAAACCTTCCCCAAAAGCACGGGACTGGTAGGGTTACGAAGAACCTTTCCCAGCCCAATTGGATCAATACCCACGTTCTGCTTCCTCTTGCTCTTTGATGGCTTGCAACTTGGGATAGTGGGCACCAACAGCCCCAAATGACCAGCCGGGTATGATTACACCCAAGAGTCAGCATAAGTTTTTGATAAGAATGGCACAGGGTCTGAAAACGCGGGGGTCATAACCTCATAATCCGTGTCCTTCCGGGTAAACATCAGACACAGTTGCCTAGCCACCATCAGATGGCGGTTCCCACGGGCACCATTAAGAGAAGGGGGACATAACATCTGGACATAGCCAAACTGATGTCCGAATCGACAGGGAGCATACCCCTCGCAGATCAGTTCCCCAAAAATACGAACCAACAGGATATCGTCCCCTATGGAAAAGAGGTAGCCCCGCTTGTTAAAATCTTATGATATGGCATTCGTGATTGCTCCAGATGGGAGGGGTATGGCTAGAAATCGAAATGATTGATTCATGAGATTCAGCTCGACAGAAAATACATATTCTGAACTGTCTGGTTTCCATCCATCTCTTGGGTTTCCCATACCTCAGGCATAAACCCACTGGTCAATTGAAAATACAGCCAGAATGTGGTACCTAGAATCTGCGAAGGATTATTGAATGTATAGAAATTCATCACATGCACTCTCAGCCAGCCCCAGAGGATTTGAAAAGGGATGGCCACCCAGTTGGCCAGTTCCCCTTGGTAATGTTGCCAACCAGCCGGTAAATCCCGGCCAAGACTGGAATAGACAGATTGATAACATTTTCAGTGGCCTTATGTTCCGCCATGAAAAAAGTAGAGACCCGTACATCACTAGACTCGTGTACGGGAAACAGCCATCCACTCAAGGACATGGCTAGAAATACTGCCAGTGGCAGTAGCCGATCAATGCTTGACACAAGTTCCCAACCTCATATTTTGAATTGGCCTTTCTCTAGAATCAATTAATATCTCTCAATCTGCATTCATGACTCCATCAAAGGAAAGGTCGTGAGCCTGTGCGGAAGAGCCATGGATCTGCCCTCTCTGGAAAAATCTTTGATCCATTTGCGATATGGAACAAGCTCTTTCGGAGATATCTCCAGTGAACATTTCCGAGCATGATCAAAGAGTTGTCTCACCAAGGGGGAGTCCTCTCCTCCTTATCCCATACAAAAGGTGGTGGTAAGAATTCATCATATATAACTCCGATGATTGGAACTCCTGAGATCTGTAGGTCATTCCAAAGACTGATACCCACTTCCCCTAGGACTAGGTGGAATGTGTTGGTATCTAAACTCCAACAGCTCAAAAGCTGTTTGGAAAGAGTGCTAGGCCGATGGGTATAGGTCTGGGAAACCCAGGAAGCCTTATAGAAACACCAGGCTCGTAGTTCCATTTCAAATTCTTCACAACTCTAGTGAATGCAAAATGGAAACCCCCAATCCAACAACTTAAATACCCCTCCAGGTTGGAGATCTCGGTCCGCTGACCAACCATTTTGGTTGTTAACCAAAGAGTTCCAGGAAATACTCAAGTAACAACGAATTTCCCCCTCCTTTTGATGTTGTTCACCTATCGGGGACACAAGGAGGTGATTCATCACATACCCGACAACATTGTCCTTTAGGATAATCCACCCCTGGATGATATCATGACATGGGGGATAATACTAGAGAATATCCATGTTGTGGGATGATTGTCACGAGATGGTGCTGGGATCGGTGTATCAGGAAATAAGTTGAATCCCTAAGCAGGTAGGCTGTTGGAAAAAGGATACTCCCATTGCGACTTAGAAAGAAACTTTGCAAGGGTTTGGTACATCAGAGAGACGCGGACTCCATCCTAGACAGATCTGGCCACATCCTTTAGGATTTGATCTCCAATTGGATGAGCCTCAGCGGCATGCCTGGGTGCGGGTCGAGGAGCAACCATATTTTCTCCCAAAATTATGAAAACTAGAAAAATGGATAGTCAAAAATAATAAAATTTGGACTAAATACCAAGTATTTGGAAAAGTAATTCATCAAGGAACCTTCATGATGAGATCCCTCGACTGGCCTCAAAATGTTGTCGCGATGACTAAATCCCACAAAGTAGCCCTACACGAAAGAAGTCTACAGACCTCTGGCCCGTAGAGCATTGGAAACCAGGTGGCAAACCAGGTCACTCTATAGAATCTCAATTCCGGATTTAAATGTTTATGTTTGGAAAAAACTAAAAAGGTTTCAAATTTTGGAGGATTTCCAGTCCGCGGACCATCCGAAACCGCGTAGAAATTTTTTACGCAGCCCGTCAGGACTTAAATTTTAATTAAGTAAATGTTTTAGTTCGCGGATGGGGAGATTGGTCCATGGGTGATGAAAAGCATGAATGAAGAGTGGTTCGTGGAAGCAGAAGCTAGCTCGTGAATGAGGATTTTCCCAAAAAGGGCCGGCCCATAGAGATAGAAAGTGAGAGCTCCATTCATCGTGAGGAATTTGGTAAATGAGAAAGGCAAGGACCCCCCTTTTTATAGGCGTGCTCCCCTACCAGGTCCACCCCTCTACCGCAAACTACCCATTTTTCAAGACAGATCTACATCATAATATCCCCCTCTTCATTCCGATCGGACACCATTCCGATGGGGGCATTTGTAGGGTTCTAAAAAAAATCGGAAAAGTGGAATGAGAATCCCCCCCGTTATTTGAGAAATAATTATACCCAACTTCCCTTAGAATATTGGGTAAAAACCTGAAGAATAATCAAAATTAAAAAAGGTTCGATCGGTCTGCATATCAGTTCAACATCAGTGGCACACGACCGGTTCATCGAGCCCCCCGCGGACCAACGTCGTCCGTGAAATGGAGGCGAGAGCCCCTACGTGGGCGCAGACTAGGACAAACGCTAGGCTGATCCACTGCCGCAAACCACCCCAGCCAGGAACCACACCAGACCGGCCCTTGTCAAGCGCGCTTTCATTCACGGAATAGATGCAGATCCCTACGCGGCTGCAAAGCACCCCTCGAACAGACTTGGTTTTCAGGTGAGGTTCATTCAATAAACCCCTGCAAACCTAGAATTGACCAAGTCATCTATAGGCCAGGTTTTCAGTCATGGGCCTCCGAAAAAGGTGCTTCATGGCCACAATACAACCCTTTCCCCCTCTATAAAAGGACTTTAAGGGGGAGAAGAAAAAAAGGGAAGGGGGATTCAGATGCTTGGATATTCAAAGGCTGGAAGAGATTGAAGGAGAATCTTTTCGAAGGAAGGAGTTTAGGATTTCGCGAACTTCGAAGTTCCAATTTTGAGGACCAATATAGGTATAGAACTTGAAACGAATTGATAAAGAACCGAAAAATGCATAACAAATTGGTGAACCACAAACTAAAATTAAAACCATGAGCCATGAACCCTCCATAGATTTACTCCATATGGACCAAGGAGTTTATGCCCCTTTTTCGATCTAATGTGTCGCGTAGCAACCTCCTACGTGGATGCAGCCCTAACCGGTGATGACCCTGGCCACCGATTCTCGCACAGACTCCAGTTCCATGTACCAACTTGGTACATGGGCCCAATTTAAAGCCGCGTACCACCCTGGTATGCGGAAGGCAAATCAGTTTGCATACCACCCTGGTACGCGGATGAACTCTCAAACCACGTAGCAGTCCCTTACGTGAAGGATGCCACTCCTCATGCACCCATGTGGCCCGCCAACTCCTTCTGTGTCTCCATTCCCCGAGCTAGATAAAACAATTCCAATATGGCCCAATCCTCTACAATACCTTCACTGGCCTATTCAATAGCCCCAAGCCAAGGCCTCTATCGAAGCCACCAGACCCGTATGATGAAACCATCAGGCATGCCAGCACGCAACCGTGAGTTCACATACCCACGGTGGGAAAGTACAAAGGGGTTTCCCCATCCCTTGAGCGGATTCCCAAAGCATTCCTGGGTTCACATTCCCATGGTAGTGCACGTTCTGAGCTCGGTATGCCCCTTTCTGCCTCTCCACTGGCCAGGATTAAGAGATCCCATTGGCCTTTCCCTTTGATGAGGACCAGCGGTGATCACTTTCCCCCTCTCCTCAGAGTGGTTGGGCATCCCTTCTAGGGTAAGCCCCACAACATCCTAGCCAGAAGTCAATGGACTTCCCCTCAATTTCGAGAAGGTTCATTGCTATGCCGCAATATCCCTGGCTCCTTCCGACATGACTTCTACCTCCCTCCAACATCGGGAAGAGGGAGAATCTAGCAGCATCACCCCTTTCTCTCCGCCACCATAGCCATTGTATCTACTGAGCGACAACTACATTCGCTCCGCTCTGACATTAGGGAGAATGAGAGTCTTACAGCACGAGACACCTTCCCTTGAGGAGGAAATGGTGTGAGGATTTCCATGTCTATTTCATTCTCTTGATTCTCACACCGAACATGACTCACGTGGGCTTAAGGATTTGTGGTGGCTGCAGCGTCTGCACAATGGAGGTGGTTAAAAGAACTATGTGGGTTTTGAGGTCTGTCTCCCAAACAGGGTATGTAGTACGCATCCCTGAGGTTCAATCCTAAAAACTGGAAACTCTCACGTGTAAGCCCAAATATTCTAGAACTATGTGGAATTTGATTCCCAGCCAACTGGGATACATAGGAAACTTCCATGAGGTGAATTCTTGATCTTTAAGTCTGACATACACCTTTGTACATGTCACACCATGTCCTTATACCCCAGTATGACCATCTCAGGGCCTAGTAAATTACTTCCCTTGGGTCTTCTGGGAAGCTTCAGCGTATGTCCCACAACAGCATTGGCCATGCATCTCTCGCCCGGGTGTCCTTGCCAAAAGACATTAAACTGTACGGTTGGGTCCTTGTTACACAACCCTAAAAGGTGATGCATCCCATTTAGTGGCATTGAGCTACGTGGATTCTAATTTCTCTCACGAAGATACATAAGAAGCCCATATCACAGGATCGATCAAAACGCTCAAGTCGTTATCTGTCCCCCCTAGATGACAATAAACACCAGAGAGTCCAGTTATGAGGCTTTGAACCTGTACTGTCTCAATGAGTACAAATTCCATGGAGCCATTAATCCAATGAGGAATGGTAATCCTTGGGCCTAAATGATTCTGAATCCCTATGTTTAGTTGATCATTTCCAACCAGGGATAATTTGTGGATACTATGCTTGGGGATAAACCAAAGATTCGGGAACATATGAATACATCTTAAATCTATAAGAGAGTCTCAGAATAAGAAATAATTCCCTCCCAAGAGGGTGAGATTATCCCGACTTCCCATACTCTCAACCAATGTGAGTTCTTACGTGTCGCTGGCCAAATCGCCCAACGAATGCCTGCCTTTGGAAAGCAGGTCCATGTATCATGGGATACAGAACCATTGGGTATTTCAAAAAAAAAGATGCACATGACATGAGTGATTAAATAGAACTCATAATTCTTAAAATCATCTGTCAGTAGCAGCATTCCCCCCCCCCCCGTGTCGAAACACAATCCTATCTAAAGCATGAGATATAAATCTTTATATAATTCAATGGAGAGAGATATGGTTCCCAACCATCACACTATTAAAACCATTCATATTTTTGAAAAAATATTATAAAAACTAATCATATTAAAAACCATAAAATTTAAAGGATTTCCTAAACATTTAATCATATAATAACCTTTATAAAAGGGAAAATATTTGTAATCATTTCTTCATAACATAACTCATGGAAAAAATGGGATTCATAATAATTTGTCATAGTATATTTTATTAAAGATAAATGGATTTATCAAAACACTTTTCATCATAATGATAAATGATATAAATAAATAATGATAATGGAATACTTGAATCACATCCCTAGTAAAAATCAATATACCTTAAAATATGTCATCATTGACAGAGAATGATTTCGATGAAAAATAACATGGAAAAATCTTGAGGAAAATAATTTTTAATTTAAATTCACTTTATAAAACATAAAAAATTTCATAAATACTTATATTTGAAAATAAAAAATAAAAATTCAGATAAATTATTTAAAAATAATTTAAATAAATTTTGAATAAAATACGTTTTTTCATTGAAATATCTATTTAAGACATTAATCCTTTTAAAAAAATATTTCAGTTGAAATAATTTTTTAAAAATCTAAAATAATCCATAACATTAAAGAAAAAAATTAAAATTAAAATAGAATTAAATTTGTTAAAAGAAATATTCATATCATTGGGCTGTCATGGTAGTGGTAAATAATGATAACATTGTGTATGTTGAAAAAAATATTCTTCTCACATTTTTATTAAAATCAAATCATTAATTTTTTGAAAAACATCAAGATGATTCCTATAATTTTAATTTAATAAAATAAAAAACGGGTAAAAAAATAATTTAATATAACTTTTTATGAATGATAATAATATCTAACACATTTTAAGAAAACATTTTTTGGAAAATAATGTTCTTTCAACAAAAAAACAAGATTTCTAATAATTTTTTTAAACACTTGAGTATATAAAGAGAATAAAATAAATGGAAAATATTTATTATCATGAAATAAGTAGATGATAATAAATTTCATTAGTTTCATGAGAGATGAATTCTTATATTCTATCATCAGACACATAATCATAGACAATCCTGATAAACAATGAGACTCTAACATAAATTCATCACAAACTTGGTAAATATTAAACATAATATCTACTATAGAATATGATAAATTGAAACATAAAATATAATGAGGATACATAAATTCATTATTTTCATGTTAATAGTATCTATGTAATCCTCTTACATTAAAATGGGTTCAGAATATAATCATATTTCTCAAAAATAAAAATTGAGAGAAAAATCACTTACCTATTTAGAAACATTTTAACGATAACCCCCGTGGAAAGAATAACCTAAAAAAGATATGTAAATAAAAATAATTTTATGTATATGAATCAAAAAATATATTAACGTTTTGTATATACATTATATAAATAAACCACATTGTGAATATGAAATTTTCTTCACAGAAGTAAAAGGGTGATGAAAATCCCTTATTGTAAGCCTCGAAAAACTTTTTTATCATTCAAACCTATTGTATAATAAATATATGTTTACTATTAACATATTATATAATAATAATAATATATTATAAATTTTTTTTCTTCTTATTTTATTTTATTACCTAATTATCAACAACTCCATTGTAAAGTAATGTTTCTGGTAATAACCTACTTGTTCATCGTATATATTTTGATTTTTTATTTTCAGTCTCATCAATTTTATCATGGTCCCATAAAATATAGAATAATAAGGTTTTTATAATTATAATACTTATAAATAAATTATACTCTTAATAAAAATCATGAAATATTGTTGTGAGATATTTAATATGTTATAATCATGAAGATGGTAGGAAATATGTATTAATGGTCAATGTTTCTATTTTCCCACAATAATTATGGAAAGAATGTAATAAATATTTTATATTTATATATTTATCAAAACATAATAAATGATTTTTTTAAATATATATATAAATATCTTTTACATGTTGTGGAGATTAGAAGATAGATTCATGTTGCTTCGTGAAGGTGGTAGTCTACATGTACATGAACAATGTAATCATTATTTCGTAAGTGAAACCACAATAAAAAGAACTGATATATTTTCGTTTAATAAGTTTAAATATGAAATTAATATCATAATTCTATAATATATATCATATATATAGTTATTAAATATATCATTATTAACTTCCATGTAAAGTGTTAGTGAAAAAAAATATCAACACTTTGTGAAGTGGTTATATGCTATACACACGAAGAACGTTATTATATCCACTAAAAAAGAAAATTAAAAATTTAAGATGTTATTTATTACTAAATATGTATCATAATGTTATTAATTTCATAAATATACATTTCTTACATAAACATTCCCAACTATGAGATATGGAAATTGAAAAATAAATGACATTGATTTCTGAGGCTATAGACCAATGTACAAATGAACGATGATTTCATAACCCATTTGATGGATGTGGAGATTATTTTATGTAATTACCATAAATAGTCAATGTATATAGAATGTAATCTGGTTATAATATCATAATTTAATAATAATAATTTCACATGGTGGGGGATGAAATAACAGATGTGGGATGTTAAAAAATGGAAATTTAAGAAAAAACGTATAATAAAATACTTATTGAGAGTGATAATGGGCATGGTCTGGTTAAAGTTAATAATAAAAAATCCATAACGAATAGTGGTGTGAAAATTTTCATTAATGTCATAAAAAATTTTGATTACATGACCATATTTTATTTGAATATTATTTTACTAATAATGGGGAATTCCATTTTTACATAGACAATGAATAAATGAAAATATACATAAATGGTTTTTTTGTATCATATCCTTACATGATTCATTTTGGTTTTTATATGATCATTTTAAACCTCATATCTTATACTAAGAGTTGAATTTTTCTTTTTTTAATAACTAAAGAAGATATATAATATGATGATAAGTCATTCCGTCTATATCTAGTTTAAAAGAAGTTAACACTCATTACTCAATATGTGTAAATCAGCATATGGTGAAGTATCATATTAATCTCAAAAACTTCATCCAAAGATAAACATAAATTATTTCATAAATGGATTAACATATATCTCATGCAATCTTAAATGTTTTTATTATGGTTACAAAAGTTATAAAAATGAAAATAAAATTAATCTCACAAATATCATAATGTTGATTTGGATTATCGCAATCCAAAATGTGAATACCTTCATCATCTATTCTCCACAAACATGGTAATAACCATAATTACCATAAAATCATATTAAAAACATACATTATTACTCCTTACATGCATACAATACATATTATTTGATACATTCATTAAATTCCAAAATGTTGAAAACTCCATCAGTGATAGCATAAACAACATGGTAAACAATCCTTGATTCATTTCAATGTAATCGGTGTTATACAATTTATTTATTAATATTCATATTCTTTAAACACCACTTTCTCAACATATTTAAAATTTCAATCATTATTCTTACCTTAATCATGTTTTTCCCTAAATATGAAATTTTTATTACTTCACTTTTCTTGGTAATCAGTACCATTCATCACATTCTTTAAATTATTTCATAAAAATATTATATAGAAATGTCCTTATATATTTCATGATTAATATAACATTAATATTGAAATCCAAAACATTGATACATAAATAATTCATACTTTATTATGATACTATTAATCATATTCCTTAATAACTATTTCATATAAAATAAAATAAAAATCATGTCTTATGATTCCACAACCAAGTAAAATCACGCTTCTTATGTTTATTGTAATAAATAACACTACAATAACCTATATCATACATATTTTTCTTGTAATCTCTTCATCATAAATTGAAATACCATTACTGATACATATTTGCTGATTCTATATATGAGGTTTCCCCCTTGGACATTGATTATAGAATTCCCATATATTCCATGTGTAAAATATTTATCAGTCTATGATTCCTTATGGAGACCGTTATTATCATCCATCACATTAACCAAATTATTCATTTTTATTTTTTAGTTAATTGCATTATATATTCCACACTCATTACATTTTCCCATTCCTTTAATACATTCCCATTATTTCAACATAAAAAATTCAATACACAGAGGAAATAGAATATTCATTCCTCCATGGTATTGACTAGATAAAATATATATGAACTATATCCTTACATCCATTTTTGAGTTTGAGAGTTGGTTAAGGTGTTTGTTGATTATCACATTACTGATAACCAATTAGGCATAATTATAACATCCTTCACTCCAGTTATCATACTATTTGGATTGCAATCAGAAAAATTCCCATCACATTAAATGTAATCATAGTTCCTTATATTTCAATCCATTGAGTGTAATTAAACAACATAGATTGAGGAATAATAATCATAGTTCAAATCTACATAGTCATAAAAAATAACTTATATGACTTATAAAACATGAAACATACTTTTCAATCTATGACAGCTTAGTTTTTTGTAGGGTATTCATATTCATAATTTATTTAAACACGTCATTATGGTTTGTAAGGTGTTTTTGAATTTACAAATAATATCCCCCAGTTTTTTCAAACTAGGTTTGTAAAAATTACCTAGGTTGTACAACAGGTGATGATCGATTCCAATTCAATGTTACCTTTTTTAGTTATTAACCCTAATTACATCTATAACAGATCCACATCCACAAGATGAATCTAGATTTTGATTTTTTTTAAGTAGACCACTCTCTATATCAATTACAAAAAATCAAAATCATTTCCCTATACATTGATTCAGCCTCCGAATTACCCTTAATGGTACCCCAAGAAATATCCTTTGAAAAAACCCTAGGGCTCTCATTAATTTTTTTGATTTAAATTTATCATGGTTAACTAAACCATTCCTATGATACTGACTATAGAAACCTGAAACTCTCAGGAAAGGATAATACACATTTTTAGATGAATAATAATCACATACAACTAACAGTTGAGGATTGTAATTATTTACTCTATTTTGAATCATGGAACACAATGTTCCATACTGATGAAATATGATCAATTTCTCCCATAAATATATTCCTATTTAGTACTTCTAATTAAATACAAATCTTCATTTCCGAGGGAAAAGAATCATAATATTGAGTGATCTAAGATGATCAGTAAGGGTAGAAAATGGATATATGTAATCATCAGATGAGAATAATGGTATGAGAACATGAGAATAACATCTGAAAACTATAACTTGCATACTAGAGATCATAATAATTAGTCACGAAAAATTGATTGGAATTTCATAAGACATGAATCAGAAAGAAAACAAAGAAAATGACCCTTGAATTCAGAACATTGTAATAAGATAATTTATTGTGTAATACACATAATAAATGGAAATCATTTCCATATTATTCATGTCTCATTATAAAGGCTATCATAGTGGAATGGGTTAAATCTTCAAACATTGTAGTATTTAAGGTTCACTACCAAGAACATTTTAATAGAAAATGTCCCTTACTAAACCCCGATCACTCCACATTCCAGACATTCATGTCTCTTTAAAATAATTATTTTACCATTGAATTGAATGGGGATATTTGTACACTGATCACATAATGAATATAATACATATTTGTGACACAAGATCATAAAACTTTCATCATATAATAACACCTAATAGTAAATAGATTTCATAAAATATCTATTATATAATAACCTATAGAAATGTTATAAGTTTCACAATCATTTTATCATTATATCACAACATAACCTGGGAAAAAATAATCCATTTTCCTAAAAATATTATCAAGTAAAAACTAGTGGTAGAGCCATTGGTTTCATAAACACATTATCATCATAAAAATAAATCATTTATATAATGAATAGGAATAATATCCTTGGATTATATCCTCAATAATGAATAATTAATTTGAAAGGATTTCATCTAAAATGGATAATGATTTATAATGAAAAATCATTTATAACAATTCTGTAAGGAAATAAAATTTCATTGAAAACCACATTTATAAAAAAAATATTATCTAAATGCCTTTTATGATAATAAATATGAAAAATTATAAAGGATTATTTTAAAGTAATTTAAATAATTTTTTAGGGAAAATAAAATTTCCAATATGAATCATTATTTTTAAAACATAAATCATTTTTAAAATTACATTTACATTATACCAATTTTTTTAAAATTAAAAAAAACATTATATTAAGGAATAAAATTCACAGAATTGAGATATATAAATATGATATATAATTTTGAAATCATTGAGCATTCATGACAATTGGAATTAGTATTCTTGTCGTGTAAGTTAAAAAAGAAAGACGCTTTTCACATCTTTGGTAAAAGGAAAATTAGAAATGCTTGGAAATAGAAATGATGTTCCATTTCAAATAAAAAAAAAATTAATAAAATTTCATTAATAAATTTTTTTTATTTTTATAAATGAATTTTAGATTTTTTTATAAAAAATTGATTTGGTAGGTAATGGGTCTTCGACTAAAAATATAATTTTTTGAAAAATATTATTCTCAAATACTTTGATACATAAAGAGATGATGTAGATGAAAAATTATTTATTATAATTAAATAACCCACGGATATAAAAATTCATGATCTTATTGAGAGATTGAGAACAATATTCTATCATAAAAAATATAATCCTAAACAATCATGATAAATTATGAGATTGAAGAAAATAATATTTACCACATTGGTAACATTAAAATTTATGCCCCATGAAGGAATATAATTAACTGAATCATAAAATATAATGATGATAAATAAATTCATTTTTTTAATTTTAATGTTCTGTATATACATCACATAAAATAAGGTATGTGTATAACATAATCACATGTCTCAATAAAGGGAAATTGAGTCAAAAGTCCCTTATCGATTTGGTAACATTTTAACAGTAATCCCAATTAAAAAGATATACTGAAATGGATATTTAAATAAAAATAATTTTATTTAAACACATAATATAATTTATTAATGAAAATTATATAAACCATATAAATGAAACATGTGTTGAATAACAAATTTGTCGCATAGAAAGTAAATGTGAGACGGAAATCCATTACAATATGCCTTGCATCATTCATAATAATTTTAACCTTCTTTATAATAAATATAATTTTAAAATAAATCTGTCATAAGACAATATTTAATTATATCAAACAAAAAATTATTTACTTATGTCCTTAAATTCATATTTATTAACAATTCCATTTTAATTTCATATTTTATGTAATAACTTCTCTTTTTCTCATATATGATTCGATTTTTTATTTTCAATAATATAATATTGATATTTTTAAAATCATATCTAGAATAATAGTCTTGAAATAATTATCATATTTATTAATCCATTATAATCTTATGACCAATAATGAAATATGGATTTAATAAATTATGTATGTTAAAATCATAGAGATAGTAAGTCGTACGTACACATGAGTGACATTTCGATTTTTCAAATATCAATATCGAAATTTAGTGAGTAAAATTCAACATCCATCCACCCAAATCCATTTTTTCAATTTTCTAAAAAACCTATTTAAGTGTAACTAGAAACCATACAATCAAAATGTCCATGTTCAAACCAGATCCACTGTGCTGTGTCTGAACCTTACAGATTACAATTCCAATTTTTATATTTCAAAATTCAAGCCAAATAATAACCAAACCAACAAATCACGCCATGTTTCCACCTCATTTTTCACCCATAACATTGTGTGTCACCATCATCCCATCAGAGTAGGTCACTTGTGAACCTTCCAAAAATGTCGTTGTCACCAGCCCCATCTGTTTCTCACTACCATCGATGCCGACCGAACATCTCCACCCTCTTTATCGATAATCACCAGACTAGTATGTCGGAGAATGTAATCCAACGAATCTAAGAAACAGTACTCCACAATTACCATGAATAATCAAAATAATATAAACCATATGAAAAATCACCAAATAAACTTCTTCAAACTCACAGTCATCTTTCCTGCATCATTTCCCCCTAAATCGACACCATAGACCCGCACAAACATAACCCTCAATAAACTCCAGGAAAAATATTTGCCACTCGAACACCACGTCCCAAAGCTCCAAGGAAACACTTCACCAATCCAACCATAGGTGGGGCCGTGGGACTCGAGGCCAAGGTAGAGTTGAGTGGAATAAGGCTTCATAAGGATTCAATCCATTTTCCTCCTAGAACTCCATCGGCTGCTCCACCATAAAGAACTAAAGCCTCCTTGGAACCGTCTCTCCAGACCAAACTGGTCAAGAGATATGGAACTAGAATCCAGAGCATATTTTGAGTATACTATAGACACCATAGAAGGAAGGACCAAATCTAGAACCTTCAACCTTTCCAGAAATACTCATCAATGGAACATCACCGATGGAATATACCCCAAAACCTATGACATCGACGAACCACCATGAATCAGAACAAAAAATAGTGATATACGTGCCTCCTAAAGCACCATTAACTGATCTAACAACACAATCCAGAGCCTCTTTGAAACCATCGCTGCAGACTGACTGAGTGATCCGTGAAGGTACATGATGCCATAATAGAGTTCTAATCAAAATTAGGCGGCACCGAAGAGACTCAACCTCACAAAAACTTCCAAATCTAGCTGTAGAAGCCATCAGCAAGCCAGAATAACACCAAGAAATCATTTTACGGGAAGAGGAAGAAACTAAGAAAGGGGGAGACAAGGCAAGGCCTAGGCCTCCCCTTCCAAATCACCCCCAGGGAAACCCTATCATGATACATTTGTGAGGTGGACGCCGCTCATAGTTATCCATAATCATATTCATCTACCTATAACGATTATAATATCATTCAAAACATATTACCTCTTTAAAAATACCTATATATATATATCATCCTTGTGGTGTGGTGATAAAAACACAGATTCACATTGCATTGTGAAATTTGTAGTCCAAACGTATGAAAATGATGTTACCATCCATATGTGTGTGAAAATGTATGAAAGGAAATGATATATAATATTTTCGGAATGATTTATATATAATAAATTTATAAATATTTGATATATTTGATATATAATTATTTACTTCATCTACATTAACTTTAATGTAATGAGTTAGTGAAAACTAACCTCATCGCTTCACGAGGTTGAAGTTCGTCATTCACATGAATGAAATTATAAGAACCCCTATATAATGAATGGTAAAACGTTATATATGATATAATCACACCATATATATCTAATACTTTTTAAACATATTATATATATATAATTTATACATAACATTATACCCAACCATGAGAGGTGGTAATTAAAAAACCAATGACAGCGATTTATGAGGCGGTAGTCCTCCGTATAGAAAAAACAATTTTTTATAATCCATTTTATGGAACTAGATGTGGGTTTAGGTCATTAAATTGAAAAAAAATATCATTACAATTATGATAATTAGGTTATTATATCACCATGGTATAATAATTAATAATGAGTTGTAGGATGAAATAAAACAAATCACATGTTGATGAATATTACCATTTTCTAAGGTATCTTCCTTAAGTTTGCACTAAAAAAATTCAAGTGTAGAATTATATCTAAAATAATCCTTTTACAATGATAAGAAGTATTTTATAATATTTTTTGGGTATTTATATTCCAAACTGAAAGTGTGTTAAGATGTGATGAATAGAATAGAGGTTGTGGGCTTTTAAAATTGACGAGAAGTGGCATTTTTGTAAATACCCAAATGTATTTAATAATGGGAGAAATTATCATCTCATGTATGTCTAAAATTAATAAATAATTTATATAATGTAATATATTGTCTATCCACACCTACACCTCCAATAAAATATTTTAAACATGTCATTCCTTAGACATTTTATTGTACTCACTTTTACCATTTTAACATTCATCACATTAAGTTGAAGTTTTTAAACCTTGGTAGATTATCCTTTAAGAAAAAAAATAAAAATATTGTTATTATATAACATATACCTACTTATTATAAATACTGATTACAATTTATTAAATTATAATACTATGTCCTTGGAATATTAAATTTAGCAAAAGTGTATGTAATATGCAAAAACCACATTTTAACCTTAATCACAACAAATAATTTTTGAATATTTTCACTAAAAGGATAAATATTTTTATTTAACTTATTATATAAAATAAATTATATAGATTTTAAATATGTAATCTATTTTTCAATATTTATTTCTTAATAATAGAAAATTTTAATTTTAATTTTAAACCACAAATGCAACGAGAAAGAAGGTTTTCAGAGAAAAAATGTACAAATGGTTAAAAAGTTATTATATCTAAATTAAATATGTAAATGAATCCCATGACCTAAATGTGGTTAATATTTATATAATTTATCTAATGAAATGGTAAAACTGATTTAATATATAATTTAAATTTTTAAATAATTTAAACAAAACGTTAATTTTCATTTTAAATTCTATATTTTTCTTTATTAATTAAAAAGGAGTCTTTTAATAAAAAACCACATAATATAAATTTATATAATTTTTATATTCTATGTTAATAAATTATTTTTATTCAGCCGTTTAAATTTTATAACATTGGTAAAAAGAAATTTTAAAATAAGAGCTGTAATGGAGATAAAACATCTTTTAAGAAAGTATTGTTTTAAGTATAAAATTGGATTTATTATTATATATTTTCAATAAAACATGTATGATTAATGTTAAAAATTTAATTTAATATATATTATAAAATAATTAAAATCATTAACCAAAATTTATTTACTTAATATATTTATATGAATGACATTTGAGTACATAAAAATCATTTTTCAGAAAATGATTTCATTTATTTTAAAAGGACTTTTTATTTTAATTTTTTATTTATTAACCACCAAATAATTCATTATATATAAAATTTAAAATCATATATTATCAAAATTTAGTCAATACTATTCATACCCATCATTTCAAAAACCACATGATAATCATTAGATTAAATTATATTTTTAAAGTAGTAAGTATAATTTTATTTATGCTTAGTGTTCCATGTGACACAAGATAAGATCTGTTTTATATGTAATGTAAACCAAACTTAGTGTTTCATGTAACAAACTATAAACTCAGTGTTATGTGTATGAACCCCAAACATTGTTATGATTGTAATGATATATAAACAATGTGTTACATGTAATATAAAATATCTATAATACTAAATTCATTAAATAAAATTATCTTACAAAATCTTGGGGACTTATCATTAAAAAGTTTATATTAAGAATGAAATACATTTCCTATTAGTATTTGGGTTTATGAAATTTAATGATACAATGATATCTTTTTAAAAATATTAATTATATATATTATAATTAATAGTTATATAATATAATTTATGAAATAAATTACATATATATTCTCAATATCCATTTATTTAACCATCTCTTAATGGTGGTGATGAAAAAAGAAATGTGTTGTTTATGGATGTGGTACAGTACAAAAACACACATGGAGAGGATTTTAATTTTTTTGATTCAATGATAGTGTAATTGATAATGATTATAAAATTAATATAATGTCATTTTAGTATATTATTTACTCTAATTTCATTATGTAAAAATACTTAAATGGGCTTTGAGGAGGGTGGATCGGAAGGATAGTGAGTAAAAGAAAATGGTAAGTAATACTTATGTTGTGAACATGGTTCTTATCTTGATGTATCAATTTTCAGTGAAGTACATGAGTACATTTTTGATTTCATACATGTATTGATAGGAATTCTATTATAAAAAAATCCCCTTATAGTTGAATTAAATATTCTATTATGGTTATAGAAAACACCTGGACTTCCATTGTTTGATTATACAATATTGGATTTAAAATACTCTTCTCCATCATAAACAGTCAATAAATATTCAATGAACAATGATCATATGATTAGAATAAATATTGGTTTATGATAAATCCAACATACATAGATAAAGTAATAAATGGCCCAAACTGGTAGGATTGTACCCTATGAATCCCATCAAATAGAACTTTATAGGGAGATAGAATCATTATGATTTTCCATTGACCAATATGATACTTATATCCAACAACAAAAACATGAGAGAAACAATTTACTGGAGAATTTTAATCTCATCAAGATCACAAACCAAACCATGTATGCCCAACCACCCCAAGAAAATCTCACAATAATGCACAACACTGATATGGAATTTTCTATGGTAATAAATAGAAATGTATCAAGACCCTAATAATGTGAATATATATTTTTTATATTCAATATAATAAATTCAATATTTAATTCTTATTTTTTACTATATAAATGATTTACATTTTGATATAATAAAATGTAAATTGTATTTTTGTGATATTGAATTTCATTTAAGTCATTCATTTTTTATTAACTAATGAATTTTAAATATCAATTACATATTAATAAAATGGTAAAATTAAATAATATTTATTAAATTTTGATGATTATATAATTTTTAATATTCCAAATGTAGTTCTTAAAAGTGTTTGAAAATAATTACTGTTTAAAAAACAATAATTTATCAATAAATATTGATTTTTTAATACCGAAATTTTAAATATTTAGAAAACTATTTTGATAAAAATGAATATTATTCTTTCTATGATAATTTTTAAATTATCTAATAGTTAATTTTTTATAATTTTCAGTGACATGCGAAATTTTTGGAAAAATTAAATGTGGTTTAAAAATACAATAAGTATTATGAAATAATAATGACCTAATATAATTATATTAATTCGATAAAGGGTATCCACGACCAAATATATTTTTACCCTAAAATATAATGTGACATTGAGGTAATTTAATTATTTTTATGAAGCCATTATGAATGCTCCGAAACCAATAGTAAACTATATGGTTTTAAAATCAACACCTAAAAAATCTGACTCAATTCCACATAACCAAGGGAAATATTTTCATATATATGAAATTGGAAATATAAAATAATTTAAAAAACTTATATTAATTTGAAACCATAGGAAACACTATTGGAAACAAATCATGGTATGTTTTCTAATATTTATTACTTTATTATATATAGTCCAAAATCTATCCTTGAGAATAATGAAAGGTGAAATATCTTTTCCTACACAAACCCATCCAATATCCCATCCAAATTCACTAAAAAACAAGGAAAGCATCCTTAATATACACTTCCATTTCTATATTTATCCCATTGTTCCCCCAAGCTCTAATTAAGGTCCTCCAAAACATTTAGAATCTCGATCTCAATAAAAAGGATTTCCTTATATTTTGTTCTATTTATGCACCTTCTTTTTAATTTTTCTTTTGAATCTCAATTGGTTTTGTTGTCATGACTTTTTAAATATAACACTATTTTAAAATTTTGGTTCTTACATTTTTATATAATTTATCCCCTCTAATTTTTTTATTCAACTAATACATTAAAATACTAAATTTAAGAAGGGGATCCTATCCATTGAATTGTTATTCTAGTACCTTATTTATATAATGAATTTTTTATTCAATAAACAATTGATGGGATATTATTTCCCATATCCCAAATACATTTATTTTTAGTTACATTTTATCAGTGATCCCATTCATTCTCATTAATCCATCCCATTATTCATTACATATCGCCGTTAGGCTATAGAAATTGTCCTACGATTTTTTCACGCCACATTTTTATTCAAGATTCCTCCAATTTAATATGACAATTAATTCAAAAAATTTAATATAGAATTGTGTTCTTAAATATACATTATAATACTATTTTTTTATATCTCTGTGGTTATATGCCCCCTTTCATTCTAATTTAACCGTTTTATGATTCTCCGTGTATTTTCGTCACACTATCAAAATGTCACTATGATTTCCCATGCCAAAAAATATGATGTGTATACACATTACTATTTACACACATGTTTATTCACCAAGATGTACCTATAATTTCTTTATTGGGTAATTCCAGGAATATGACCCCCAATCCATAAACATTGGATTACATGTGATAAATATATTCTTATGTTATATGATCTATGTGGCACACTTATTTGTTCACATGATATGATTATGATGGGAACCCCAGATATTGATCTAATGTAATGGATTGATTTTTATCGTTAAGGAAATTAGAATATTTCAACAAATATTTATGGTGCTAGGTGTTGAGTCGATATGGTAACCTGGGGACCGGGGTGCTTCGATGTGGTGATATTAAATATATTAAATATATTTCTTCATACACACTTATTTACACTTGTAAGATCAATGGTTCTTGTTCAATATCTCAAGTCTGATTTATATGACCATTTTTGAGTATGGAAGGTCATGTTTACCCATTTCATGAAATAAAACTGTATACACCGAGTGTATTGGATGAAGGTGATTTGGTGAGTCTGTTTTTGGTGGATTAATTAATTAATTAAATTTATTTATATAAACCTAACATGAATCCAAACCCTCCCCATGTTATGGGCATGTAAGAATAGATAAATGTTCTCCCATATCTTCTTCTATTTCTCCCTTATTCCTCTTGATGATGAATGAAACCATCATTGAATCATCAAAGAAAGGTTTTGTTGATCCCCATTTTTGATGAAGTCCATCATCATATGATGAACTATGATTATCCAGGAATAGGTAATTAACTAAAGCTTCATTTTTTCACCATGGTTATAGGTGGATTTGAGTTTTGGTCTTGATTACATTATTTTTTCATTTTTGTAAGTTTCTAGAGCCATATTACATTTGTTGATGATCATTGCATGCTATATTTATTGGTTTTGGGTTGAATCGGCATGAATTGGGTAGTTATTTAGGTAATTACCATCTCAAATTATAGTCTACAAAACATGTATTTTAGTGAAACTCTTCGTTTAGCTCTTTTTATTCAAGGAAGAATAATATTTTGTACTACATGTCGTTTGTTGGTGTTACAAGTCATGTAGTTCCTAAAACTGTGTGAATGTGTCCCATGGATTGGGTTATCCTTCTGAAAAATAGATAGGTGTGTACTAAAACATGGCCAAAATACATGGACATGGGGTCTGGCACATAGATATGGGAAAAACTCAATGGCATGAGGCTGTTTATACAAAAACGCCTTGTAGTATTGGATACAAGGTGTGTGAGGGACACAATTGGTCAGTTCGTGTAGAATAAGAGCATGGGTAGGGGTTCAGTGATGGGGGACAAGAAATGTACATTCAATACACACAATGTACCCCTACATGGTTTGGATCCCATGTGGAAGAGATACACAAGAAGGTCTTCAGGTGTTCTTATATATCGTGTGTTCCCTGATGTATGACATGTACTACTAGGGTATCCTTTAGGGACCATAAAAATTATATATATCCCTCTATAGGACTAAAGTTCCTTCTTGTGACTTGTATATCCTGACTGGTTTTCCATGTAGGACATGATGGTGGCCTTCTTAATGTACTATGAGATACACGGTTGTTTAAATAAAGGAAGGCTCTTGTCAAAAAATACTATTCTAATATTAAAAATTAGTGTGGTTTGTTTAGAGAGGTTCTAGGACTGTAACTCCCCTATTGGACTCGGTCACAGGTTTTCCATACATCTATTCTTAGGTGGATACAGGTCCCCCCACAACAAGGTCACGAGTTCTTTACATTTGGGTAGCTTCTTCTAGGGGTATTACTCCCCTAACAGACTAGGGTGAAGGTTTCCCTATGACCTTCATGAAGGAAGAGTAGGCAGCGTGTCCTTAATCCAAGGAGAGATAACTCCCATATTGGACATGGGTGTGGGTTCTCCATATATGACATATAAATATTGTGGTAACTCCCCAGTTGGGTGGGGGTGTAGATCCTCTCTTATATGATTCAGTACTCTACTATCATTCTAGGGTGTGGGTCCTCTGTTCATGTTATTCCAGCAGAGTCAGTACTATACTACCGCATTATAGAAAAGGTTCTCAAGGATGGCGTTGGTACTCCCCTTCAATGTTAGGGTGTGTGTCTCCCATAGTGATATGGTTGCAAGAGTCCATGCTCCCCTATTGTTCTAGGGCGTGGGTCTTCTAGACCCTTAGTGGTACTCCCCTACCAGTTTATAGTGATGATCCTTGTTTTAGAATGAGGTACCCACCATTCGTATCTGGGTACAGGTTCGTCTTTAGTAGTTCTCCCCTATTTGATTAGGGTATGGGTCCTCGGTTACAACGTAGATCTCCCCTCCCAAGGAGTATCAACGGGAATAGGGTCCTCTATTGGAGTGGGAGATCCCTAAGCTATTGGATAGAGTAATTATGTGTGGTCCATTTGACATGATGTTAATGATAACTAGATAATAGCTAGTGCTCCCTTGATGATTGAGGTGTAGGTTACTCCATTCAAGAGTGACATAGGTGTTTCAGGTCAGTGAGAGGTAGTATGCCCTCAATTGCGGGGAAATGGAAAGGCATGCGTCCCTCTGTTCTCTCTTATTAGAGTGGATGAATGTGGTGCATAGTTTAGTGTATTACTCCCTCAACTATGTGTAGTGGTGAGGGGAGGGCCTCATTAGGTGGATTTCCTTAGCTTGCACAGGGTGCGAGGGTGTGATTATATGACCTCTAATGCTATGTACTTTTGTGGGACGAACTAAAATTTTCTATATGGATCAAATTCTCTCAAATAAACCATTAAAAAAAGTAGATTTGTTCTTGATGGACTGAATCTCTTGGATGAGTTCCATATAGGGTGGATGTTCTCTTAGAGAGTGTTCTCCTAGTTTTATGTCATTTTTTGAGCATATTAAGACAATTTTATTTCTATCTATGAGATTGGAAACTCATGCGACATAGTGTCTAAGATAATTATATCTAGGTTATTTCTGGGAATCCTTATAGGGTTGACACATGTTAGTGTTGAAACCCCTTGTAAACTAAGATGACTTATAATGTACAACTGATGATGGTTCGATTCAGACATTCTCTCTTGCTTAGGTTTCCCTCTAGTTAGATCAAGTAGACTATTTCCTTTAATTTCCTATTTTTCTTTTGGGATTTCTTGCAGCCTAATAAGTATATTTATAATCTCCCCTACACAGGATTTTCACACACATGTTTCTTGTCTTGTATAGACCATATGACTTTCGACGGAGTCCATAGTGGTCCAGAGGAAGGAGAATCTTAGTGACCTAGACATATCGAGGTTTTTACCAGAGTTTGGTTAAGGAGCATTACATCAGTTTCTGTTGATAACGATCCCCTTCTCCTATGATGGTTGGACTCTATAATAGTTTCTTATAGTGGGCATTGTTTTTCCCTTCTAACACTTTCAGTACTTCTGTTTTACACTATTTGTCGGGTATAGATGTATTTCTTGATGGGTTTCCTTTAGTTATTATATTTCATAATTTTGTGATCTTGGAGATGTTTTCGAGTGTAAAATTACAGAGACAATGTCTCCCATGTTAGTTATATTCATTCTCAAATCTAGCACCCATCCCCTAGACTATTGGAGGTAGGATTAGGAAGTTGTGCCTTAGTCCCCTTTGGGTTGGTTCATGAATTAGTGGTATCAATGGTGGTCAGTTACCCATTGGTAGTGAGCTTGTATTGGGTTTAATAGAGATACTGTTAAGATGTTTCTAGTTCGACTCTTAGTCCAGAGGTTCTTTTTTTAGTGTGGTGGATGATGTATACATTTACATGGAATCTGATAACCAGCTCTTCGACATAGTAAATTTTGATACTTATCCCAATGAAATATATATTTTATGCACCATAATCGGTTTAGTTTCCGTTTTTCATATCCATAATGAGTAATATATTCTAATATACTCTTTGATCATTGTAGTTTTGGATTTTATTTTATAATTACTCTACAAATATAGTCAGATGGGATTATATGGCTTGACTGTGATGATGAGCCTCCCCATGATGGGGCTTCAATGAATGGAATTGATTATGTGGCGTTACCAAAAGGTTGTCTTACAGAGGTAACACCGCCCAATGAGAAGTATTTTTTTACCAGTATCTAAAGATGAGTATTTATGAAGACTGAGTGCACTACATGATTTTTAGAGGAAGCGACCTCTTAGGAAAGATGATGGTCCAAACCCCCAAGAGGCAGATGATTAGCTTGAGGATGTCACATGAGCCTTCCTCATAGTGAGAAAACCTCCAAATCTGATAGTGGTCTAAGCGGAGATCCCACTATAGGGTTCAGGTGAGTGATTATGGATTCTGGAGATATAAAATCATGACGAGGCATCACATAATTTGAAATATTTTGATAAACTCATCCAAGATGTGTTTTCCACAGTCTTTTTGAGATCAGTGTGTATCTAAGAGCTTCTACTACTTCATCAAAGTAGCATAATAGTGGAAGTGTTTTCGATGAGGTTTCGAGACATGTGGTGATAATCCTTGGTTTTTCTTCATGATCCATTCATTAGATAACATTCCTTCGATTAAGGATTTCATTATTAGATTAGGGTATATGCGATTCCGCTATGTATTAACACATATGATGGAGTGCTTGAGTGATATCTAGTAGTGGAATGTTTCATGACTGAGGGATAGGTGGATGTGACCTGCATCAGTGGTCACAAGGATGAGGAATCAGTAGGAAATATAAAAAATAGGTGATAAGATCATGATCCATGGGTAATTTCAATGCTCAGACATAGGAACGTGGGTCTATATTGTAGGAGCAGCACAAATGGTCAGATTAGCCACTTGATAGGTGGTGTTATACCTGTGATGGTCGGGGACATCTCACTAGAGATTTTCTAACACACTACTATGCTAAGAAGGAGAAATATGATGAACCTCATTGGTAGAGAATGTGCATTGAGATATGTCTTATGGGAGTTAAAATATGAAGTATAGGAGTTGGAAGAGTAGTAGGGTGTAGATGGCAGTACAAGATGTTTCCACCACCACCGTAAGGTGGTCCAAAATTGGCTTAGTGATCCATAGGATGTGTGTGATGATGGCCACATTCCATAGAGTTCTTTGACCCAGAATATGTAAGGATAAATAGAGCTTCACAAGATTTCCTTTCTACTATTTATAGCATAAATTGATAGAATCTATTATATGAACTCTTTTATTTGCACTCATGCTTGAGGTTTAACAAGGCTGATGTAGGGAATTCGTAGAACCCTATGTTGGTAGTTTTGACAGTTGAACCAGTAAGACTAAATGTGTGTTTTGGAAGCCCTTTATTTCAAGATTACCATTTTGTTTTTGATGTCATCTTTTGATGTGACACACTCAAGGGGTATGTGGTGCACATTGCGGTAGATTTTAACTCATGAGTATGGGGAACACTTTCCTAACCAAGATGCATTTTATGACACTATTAGAACCATTAGGGAGAGTCAATTTGACCAAATGCGGACATTGTCGTGGTTTGGTTGTTGAGTTCCTTATACATTCCTGTTATGGATGATGTTATGTGATGAAGTGTAAGATAAGTTCAAGGTCATACCACTGGAGTTTTTTTCTCCTGCTTGGCCCCCCATTATCTTGGAAGACCTGGGAGAGGGATATACATTCTTAGAATCATTATGTACATTCATAGTTAGACTCTGCAATGTTTCAGTAGTATAGATTGGTTTTGAACCATCCATACTCGGCTAGGATTCCACTTGTGGGGGTGGTAGTGATTTTTTGGGGAGCTATGTTATAGGTGGAGGTTTTCAGACAAAGGGCCTGGTAAGACCTAGTGTTTACTCTTGGGTAGCCATGTTTTTTTGGTGAGTACCTTCAATTGTTCAGAACCGACCATAAATAAAAAAAGCTAGAGGAGGCTGTTGTACAGTCCTCCTAGGGGTGGATGAGAAATGAGGGGGTTTGTTAGTGTGTTCGTTTTGTTAATGAGGTGGTGTACCACTAGACCCCATGATTGGAGATGGACCTTGGTATTTTGTTATTTCCCTTCTATAACAACTAAAGATACATCTTCTGGTTTTTTGAATGATGTTATACTGGTAATGGATGGAAATAAGGTTGGTTATATCATCATGGTTTATCTGTGTGCATTCTTATTAGAAGCATTGGAATACTTTGGAGAGCACTCTAGCTTGTGATTCCAGTAGGGAGCTCAATTTCGTACAATGTTCTTAGTGTTTCGTTTTTTTTCTCTAAAAAACCCATATGTTAGGGAGAATTTAATGAATCGATTTTGACCTGAATAAATTATGAATATTTCTTAAAATGATTCTGGATGTGGGTGATGAGTTGGTGTGGGAATCATGGGCTTAGGGTGCCTCAGTGCGGTGATATTAAAAATATAAAACATAATTTGTCGTGCAAGAACAAATTCCCTTGAAACCTAAATAACTCCCTTTTTGAGTCTTGTACATGATTTATGCGACCACGGTTGAGTCTACAACATTTTTTTACCCTATTCATGACATAAAACTATTCACGGTGGGAATTTTAGATGAATGTGATTTGATGGGAAACCATTTTGGGTGCATAAGAATAGAGAGTCACCCAACCCTTTATCTCCTAGTTTTTCTCCCTTCTTCTTGATTAATATGACGGGATCCACCATAGCATCATCAAAATGCGGTGATATTGATCTCCATTTTTAATGTATACAATTATCATATTGAGAACAAGGATGATCTGGGCAACATTCATCAATCTAATCTTTAATGTTTGTCAATCAAGGTAGGATAATTGGAGTTTGGGTATCGATCCATTTCTTTTTTTATTGGTCTAAGGTTCTAGATACCTATTTCATTTGTTGTTAATCCCTCCAATGTACATCTATGGGTTTTAAGGTGAATCAAAGTGAATTAGGAGGATTTGTAGGTAACTAATGATTAGAATCACTGTCCACATGGCGTGTAGTTCAGTGAACATGCCATGTATCTCTTCCTATTTAGGTAAGATAAACATTGGGGACTACATGTCGTGTATGAGTGTTACATTGTGTAAAGTTTTGTAAACTGTGTGACCATCAGACATGTCTTGGGTTATGTCATGTGATAAATACCTATCCATGAACTTACACAAGGACAAGATACAAGGACATGGGGTCTGGTACCCGTACATGGGAAAACTACATGAGAAAAAGGCCATTTATCCTAACACACCATGTAGTATGGTATACACGACATGTGAGGGATGTAGTTGGTCGGTTCATGTAGATGGAAAAGACGACCATGGGTCGATTGATGGGGGAAACAATGTATATCTCCTCTACACACCGTGATTCCCTATATGGGTTGGAAACCCTACGGAAAAGGTACACTGGTAGAAGCTCAAGTAGGATCAGACACTATGTGTTCCCTGATGCAAGTCATGTTCTACTTATAGATCTTATTAGGATCTTCCCCTTCCATATCTCTTTCTTTGGGACTCATCTCATGTCCTTTGAGGATTATATCATGAGTTATTTTCTATATTGGATTTGATGTGGTTCTCTGTTAGGACATAAAAGATATGAGTTAGTATAAATAGAGAAATACACTTGTTTGATAGGTACTAATATGATGTTTAGGATCATTGTGTTTTATATAGAGAGATACAAGGACCATTTCTCCCCTCTTGGATTAGGGTGATGGAAATCCTTACCTATCTTCAATGGTAGAGGCAAGACTCCCCATTTCATGGGCGTGGGATCATTACATTTTGGTAGTTTTCTCAATGATTGTTACACTCCTAATAGACTTTGGTGTGGGTTTTCTTGTGACATTTGTGTATTTAGAGTAGGTAATCCTATGTTGGACTAGGTTTAATGTCCTATAGTCGAGGAGCTTGTACTCCCCTATTAGACTATAGAAAAAGACCACTATATATAATGTGTAAATAGAGTGTGCACTCCTATACCAAGTAGTTTGCGGGTCCTAAATTATAGGATTCAGTACTCCGCTATCATTTCTGGCTGCATGTGCTCCAAACATCTTGTCCTTGAAGAGTTGGTACTCCTCTTCCATATCTGGGAGTGGGTCCTCATGCTTGGAATTGGTACTACCCTACCATGTTAGGGTGTTCTTCTCTCTTATTTAATGAGTTGGTAGAGTTAGTAATCCCATATAGTTATAGGGTGCGGGTCCTCTAGCTACTAAGTGGAACTCCCCTACCCAATTAAGGTTTTAGTCCCGGTTTTATGCAGTGATAGTTCCCTGTTATATCATGGTATAGGTACTTCATTAGTAATACTCCCCCATTGGATTTGGATTCATGTCCTTGTTTACAAATTATTAATCCCCTATACTTGAGTAGTAGTGGGGAGCCGGTCTTCCATTTGATTTGGATCTCCCTAAGATCTTGGATACTATTATGTGGAGCAATACCTTCCAGTTGATGTGAAAAATAACAAGATAGGAGGCAGTGATCCATCCATGGATTGAGGTGTTGGACAATCTTTATAGCATCAATAGGGGTTTTCATGTAGGTTAGTAGTAGTACTCCTTTGACTATAGGGTAGTGGTGAGGCATGAGTACCTCTATTATCTCTTATTACTTAGGATGTATGTGGTACATAGTCTGGAGTAGTGCTCTCTCAATAATGCTCAATAGTGAGGGTAGGGCCTCATTAATATAGTTTCTTTATTTGTGTCGGGCATGATGAGGTGATGTAAGGAATTCTAGTGATGGTAACTAGAGCCTGACATTTTATGATGTTCCTGATAGAGAATGTTATCTCCGATTTATAATTAGGAATTTTAGAGTTGTTCCTAATAGAGTGAATCTCTATAAAATGATCAATATAGTATAGATGAGCTCATGGAGTTTGTTTCACAAGTTTTAGTTTATGGTTACATCATATGAAGATAAACATGTTTATATCTATGAGGTTGGAACCTCATGATACTAAGTGTCTAAGAAGAGTATATCTAGGTGCTTTTTGGGTGTCTATGCAGTGTTTTGACATGTCATGGTTGAAACTCATTGTATACCAAGAAAAAGTTTCATTTATAGTTGAGGATGGTTTGATAAGGTGTTTATCACTTGATTGGGGTTCCCTCAGGCTAGGTAGAGAGGTTGTTTCCCTTCAGTTCCTATTATTATTTTGGGGGTTTTGGCATGCCTAAATATTCTTATTATACTCACCCCTACATGGGATTTTAAATAACATTTTACATGTATTCGGCAGACCACAATCCATTTGATGGAGTCCATGGAGGACTTGATCCAAGTGGAGAAATGTGAGCCAGAAAGACAAAGTTGTTTACCAGAGAATTATTGGGGAGATCTCTATCATTTTCAGTTGATATAAAAAATATTCTTCTAATCTGTATGTAAATTTTAAATTTTCCATTGGTAGGAATTATAGTTCCCTTTTATGCATTCATTACTTATGTTTTACTCTTGTTGCGGGATATATAAGTTTCCATGCATTTATTACCTTTGGGTTTTACCTTTTTAGAATTTTCTATTCTTGGAGATGTGTGAATGCAAACATGTAAATAGAAAATGACTCCCTTGTTAGTGATATGCCTTCTCGATGCTAGTCTCTAGACCTTGGCCTATTGGATGTGGTCTTGGGAAGTTGCGTCTCATGCCCCTTCATATACGGTCATGAAATCTAATGCATTGGGTAATGTATTATTCCAATGAGAGGCCATATATGGTCCACCAGAGGTTATCCTAAGAAAATTGTGTTATTATGTTTTCAAGGATGACCATGACTTAATCTTTTATTGTCATGTTCAGTACTGTTTCCACATTTCTATATTAACGTCATTTTATAATTATATATCATTCCTCATTGTTAATGTGGTTTGAATCTCACCAACTTTGTTTAGATTGAAATTCCAATTGTTTTTCATATTTCTTCATGTTATGATTTAATAATTCCATTAATAATCATTATAGGACACCCCATTTTATTGTATATCCTCAGTTTATCTCATGGAGTTATAAGAATTATGGAATGTTTTGAGCATGTTATATAAGTTTTCAATATATCCTATATACCTCTATTTTTATGTTATTATATAATATAACTATATAAAAAAATAAACTCCCCTTATCAATATTCTGGGTTGTTTTTTGTTTATTTAAATGTAATATATAATGTATTTGATGTGTAATGATATTAAGGGTTTCAATAATTATTATTAAAGGAAATTAAAGGAATATGGTCTTTTAGAACTATCATGTGTTAACATTTGATGAAGCATAGATCTCTACACAAGGTATTAAAGAGGAATTGTATGCCTATAAGAATGGTTTCATGTCATTTTTATGAGGTTTTCTATCCATGGGTTTCACAGATAGGTGTCAATTATAGTCTAGTACAAATAATTCCACTCTGTTATAGTTGGCAACAGAGGAAATCCTATGTATTTTTGTGATTATGATTCAAAAAATCTAGAGAAAGAATAATAGAAAATAATATGTATAGAAAAACATATTAATGTTTTGTAAAACAAATTAGTAATAACGTTCCTATAAAATAAATACATTTTGAGATATAAGAAGTTTATATAAATTTTATATAGTGGTACATAGGGTCAATAATCCTTAAAGAGGAACATTGTACTGGACTTGACCATCCCCTTGTGAAAAAATGGGCCTTTTTTACCACCTATTTAACACTCCATGGGGATATTCGTTGGTAAATTCATATTCTCATTAAAATAATTATTAAGGATAAAATTATTATAAAATTCTATGTTAGGAAATAGATCATGGATGACATAGATTAAAGCCTATAATTTTTAATTATACAGAAATAATGTCATTTAAAAATTATCCATTTAATGTTATTGGATTATCATTTGTATCTTTAATATTTTTAAAGTGTTCATACCTAATTCACCCATTTTTTACCAAATGTTTGAAAATAGAAGGATCTATGTAAACAACCAATGTGAAGGGAAATGTTATGACTACCCAAATAGAATTCCCAACCCAATGGGAACAAGAATCATGATATTTGTGATGATACACTCACAGCTGACTCAGGTATTAAATAGGATCCTAAATTAGAAAAAATGAAAAAATACCCAAATTATAGAACAATATATAATTAATAACTTTATACAATAATGGTATCTAACATTCCCTAGATCATCTATTTTCTTAATCAGGAAAAATGGATCAACTCCCTTGGAATGATATTTTTCATTTTTCAATGTTATGGGCTTGAGGATTTTATTTTCTCTATTTATAATATGTAGGTAAAATCTAGTTAGTGGTGGACATTGATAATGAATATAATTTCTGAGTATGAGATAGAGGAAATGGAATGGAAGGTATTCTGAAAAATGATATTTTCCAAATATTATCCACAAATTATCCAATGTATAATGGAAAGGGATATCTTTTTCCAAATTTAAAAAGATAAAGGATCCATCTAGTCAAATAATGAAATTTTTAAAAGTTATGGAAGATATGCCTCGACCTATTTCATTACCCCTAAATTCATATTTCACCTCATCTTTTTGGAGCTAAAAAGGAGTCTACAAAAATCCATCGTGATTTTGGACATTTATATCGATAGGGAAATTTTTAATTGTTCCCTCAAAGTTGAAATGGAGATAAGTGAATATCATGAGTCTCATGAGGATATGAAGTCGAAATTTAAGTTCAATTATGGTTTTTTAATGAATAATTTTACTGGATTTATGAAATTTCAACAATACACTTGTAAAATGTGTTGAAAGGAGAACCCGTAAAATTTTATAAGGGGGCGATGAAGTTGTATTTTTTAAGGTAGGGATCTTTATAAGAAATTTCATATTTGAGAGACCCAAAAATTTAATGTAATAGAGAAATTAGATAGTAAACCTCGAAATATTGTATAATTCTTCATCCATAATGAATAAAGACACTATAAGAACCAGTACCCCGGTCCAGGGGTTTTTCAGAGACAAAAAATGATAAAAATCCTCAAAGGAAGAAAGGGAAAGAATATTCCATCACATTCAATGAGGAGGATCCTAAAAATGAAATGGGAATTGGGAATTATTTATTCATTAAATAATAGTTAACATATTTTTTTTATTTTGATCCTATTTATTATTTTATATAAAATTAGTTTTGAATAACTATTCAAACACCACCTTAATGGCACATGAGCCTCAAGCCAGTTTGTGAAGACTCTTTAAGTGCATCCACAAGACCCATGATCAAATTTAGGTGGAATATATTTTTTTGGTATTTCATTAATATTGTATTTGGTATTTTAAATTTTACTATAGCTGTGTTGTTCGGTACTATATCATATCATACAATTTACCTTGGTCCACCAGTTTGTCTATAGAGTCATTCAGTCCTTCGAGCCACTAAGGATTTTGGTTAGACATGGATTCCACTCCACCATATGGCCTCTTTTCCACCTCATTGATTTATTTCTACCTCAAGGCCATCGGTACACCTCATTTCATTTGGGATACATGATGTGGAAATAGAAATGAGACAGATTCCACATGGATCAAGCTCTAGAAGAGGATTTAGACCAATGAATAATTACCAGAGTAGAGCTATAAGATTTGAATGAATGAGTGGGTATGTAAATATAAATCAGTACCATACATGTGATTATCTTCATGGGATAACTAGATTAACAACCATAAAAAATGTGGATATCTTATCACAATGCAAATGTTGGGGGAGGGGGAAGTTTGATGTAGTTATTTTCTAGGCTGATTTTATCTTAGACTCTATGGTTTTGTAATGTCACAAAGAATATGAGACACATTTGGGTTCCCTGTGATCCATTAAAAGGGGTATTATAAAAATAAATTAAAAATTAAGTCCATTGTTCCCTTCATGACACCATAAAGTATGAAAGTTAAGCAATGAATGAAAAGGTAGAATGGGGAAATTATTTAATCCCACAAATATAACTCGTAAAAATATATATTGTGTGATAAAATTCATATTAAAACATTTTGTTCTCTATTTACTGAAATTTTAAGAAATTCTATGTATTGGTTGGATTTCATTATATAGAGCCAACATAAATTTCTGGGAGAAAGAAATCACTCACCATACCATGAATCATCCTCTAATTCAATAAAATTTCATATAGGATGATGATTCTTATTCAGAATAAATATCTCATTTAGGGATATTATTTTCCTATGAATAATAATATCAATCTCAAATGGTTGAGTCTAAGGAAATGATCATCATTGAAAATATTATCATTTTGATTGAATACACTATGGTTTTTCCTAATGAATTTTTGTATCTCCCTCCTAAATTAGTCATTGAGTTAAGAATAAAAATTATATCAAAACATAGAAACATTACAAGGTAATTTCATCAACAGAATAGGATTATATGTGGATTATTATAAAATATAAATAATTTAATTGTATCCATGACCAACCAATGTGAATTGAATTGAAACATCCTAGGTAAATATAAAAGAAGGAATTTCTGTAGTATAAATAATTAGGAATTAGATCATAATTTTACATTAATGGAGACTCTCTATATGGTAGTGTAATTGACATTAAATAATGGGTTTCTCTGAAAACTAATGTAGCACACAAGACTGAGATATACCAAAAAATAATAAATAATAAATTTTATTATTTTAAGGGTAGTTATCTTCTAGTTCTAGCATTTGCGAGAATAAAAAAACAAACTATATTTTATTTAAAAATGTTTATTAAATGTTTTTACTTTCACTTAATAAATTTTCATGGCTAAAAATGATAATAAATTCAATTTTAAGCATAAAATACAGTAATATTTTCAAAGGGTAGAATTTCAACTTTTTGAGAGAGAACTTTTTTAAAATATAGTTTTATTAACTTTTTTATGTTCTATTTTTGAAAATTAACTTCTTCTTTATTAGAGGGACATCAAAATTTTATTTGGTTGAAATTTTATATGTTTATGATAAAATTCATTTTAATGAATAGTTAAAAATACTACATTTTAATAAAAACGGAATTTTCTTCTAACTTGTTTATATAGATAGTTTATCCATTTATTTAGTTTTAAAGGGTAATTGGATTAATGTTTTATTATTTAATCCTATTTTTTTTATTTTATGTAATTGCACCTTGAAATGGGATATAAAAACATACCAATCTTATGATGGTGTTAACATTTAAAAATAATATTTTCTTATTTTGACAATAAGGATTAATTTTACATAAATCACTTCATATTTTTTGTTTCAAATTTGGAAAAAACGATTTTATATTTTTAATCATAAAGTCCAAATTATGTAAACATGTCTCTTTTTCTGGACATTATGAATAGTATCTTTTGTAATTATTTTTATTTACCTCGGTTAAAGGGTATATCAAGAAAATAAGGACAAAAATAATAATAATAAAATATAAAACTTCACTAAATCTTGTGATAATCTTATTTAATGATTTATATCTGACATTGAAAACCCTTGGTGAACAAATTTGGCCTTTCCAAGCCACATAGGTGTGATTATGAAATTTATAACATTTAGATTTAACCAAAGAAAAAATATCATAATCATGACTCCTATTAATAAAAAAATTAATATGGGTTATATAAGAGATATATTCAACTATACATATTCATTAGAAATCTTTAAATATTACCCACATCACGGTTATTAATTTATAATTTTTATAAATTATATAATTAAATTTAATAATGACATAATGATCATGCATTGGTTTCTTTATTAATGAAGAATCAAATAAAAGTTATTAATAATATTAAAATAAATATAAATTTAACTATTTGAAGACGTCAATTATTTTTTTGGACGAATATGACATTTTATTATTGATTTAATGTATTTTATTCGGCGGAATGGATTTGTTTGACATTTTAAAAAGCCATATACCCAATAGTGTCTAATGGACAGATTAAATATTTTAAAATATAAAATATTTAATTATATGATATAAAATTTATTAATATATAAGATTATTTTAACACCCCATAATAATATATGAATAATGGGGGTTCAAAACCCATTGGTCACAGGATACTATAACAATACTGTACCAGTACTGTAGCAGCGGCGATACTGTTTATCAGCAGGTAATGTAGTGGCAGCAGGGCACTGTAGCGGTGGCGGTACTGTGCGGGTACTGTAGCAGCTAGGTTACTATTCACAGAATGGGAATTGGGCCACAAATTTGGGCCTACCGGCAATGTAATGGGCTACAATCCCATTGGGCCTTCGTGCTATGTAATGGGTCTCCCTCTACCCACTTAAAAGTGGTCATTGCTTTACTTTATTAATTAAAATTAGGCTTCGACCCCAACATTTTAAAAGAAAAATCTTTCATTTTAAATTTGGTATGATTTGGTAATTATTTTAACCCTCTAAGTTAGATAACATGATTAAATGTTAACAGTTAAATGTTATTAAAATATAAAGATACATATTAAAAAAATACTACTACATGATTTATTTTTATTGTATGTTTGAGTTTCAACACAACATCATCATATCATCTATATAAATATGTTGAGGAGCATTTTTAACTGAAATTGAATTTATACTAATTTAATATTTTATGAGCTTCCATGGGTACCCCTCCCTTATCCTATAATAACATTCCCACTCTTCTCTATTATGCTGAATTCAAAAACCTTTTGGATCAGACATGATCTGACCAAACCCCCTTCATATAATGACTCCCCCGTATTCTTGAGGCCTTAGTATATACATAACACAGTCCTTATAGGTGTTAAAGAGTTTTTCAATTGCAATCAACCGAATAAGAGGTACCATTATCTTTAATGATTTTCATTTTATTTCTTCTTCAACATCCTTAAAATATACCCATCCATGATGTGATAATAAATCCAGTATCCCCAATATACTAAGATGTTATTATGTTAATATCATCACATATATCCTTCTTCACATCCATAAAATTGGAAAAGAATTTATAGTTCGTGCATACGTGTGAACTATCACCTCCCCCCAAAAATCTAATTTGTTTTCCATAACCATCTCTCTTGAAAAGTTATAATAATGTAATTAATGTTCATATATGATATTCGTGAGATATTGATCGTAAAATGAAAATAATAGATATATATATATATATATATTGATCGGGCCTTAAACATTACATAATATTATTATTTCATATAGATTTCACATCATTACATTCCCAAATATCATTTTAGTTTGGTGTTTTTTTAAAGTTTGGACATAACTCATACATATCCACCCATAATTATACAATGTGTGTACCATAAAAACAATATCAATTTCTTCCCAACGATAACATTTTTACCTCAAAAAAACAACGTGATTTCTTAGAAAAATCCTCATAAAATTTAACTTTACTTCCATCATTCTCTTATAGATCTATAGAACCAGTGAAAAAAACATTAAAAAACATGGTATAATCATAAAATCCTTAATAATGGATTTAAAAATAAGGAAATAAACCTTTAGTCCATTAATTCTTATAATTATATGAAATAATTTTCACAAAGAAAACTTCTCATGGATATAAACTATGTGATACATGAGAATTCCATAAAACAGAAAAGAATATATATACAAAACCATAAGGGTATATTGTAAAATTACATAATTATATTGTAACCCAAATGTCTATATTATTATTTGTAACTTTCATGGCTACCATACAATGTATCCCTCACGACTACCTTATAGTGTAACCATCACAGTTACGTTTAGAGTAAGCAAACAACTGACCTCCAACGTACACATATCCAATTAATTTGAGGGAGATAAAGGTCCCACCCATCATCATAAACAATGCCAAAAACCAGAACATAATCATAAAACAAGAATAATTTCATAAAAACATTGCATTCATATTTTATAAAACAAAATTTTAAGAGACGATTTTTAATGAATAGTCCTTTAAAATATCATATAATTGATGTAAAATATAATATAATAAAAGGAAAATGTGTATAAAATGTAAATAACTATAATAAAACATAATATAAAGAAAATTCAATTCCCAAATATTTCTAGTAGCACATAATTAATGATGTAGAAGGATAACCCAAAAAATGTAAATTAGGTTATGAATTCCATTATTATTGGTTTTTGATATAGAAAATATTTTTAAACCAGTCCTATAATGTGTAAAGAGTGTTATTAGTATTTTAAGAAACATATTAATGTTTATAACACATTATATGATCATTTTATAACATCATTTTACCCATTTATTAATAATATTTTGTTATTTCCATTTTTTAGGTGCGTGATTCTCATGATTTCCATGGTCGGTTTGTAAGGGATATTCTTATAAAATAGAAGTGAAACAATATAATTATAATTATATTGTATTTATATATTTCCATAATTTTAAACTGTTCCATAAGTAATTTTTCTTATATGGTTTGAGTTTGAATCATTTGACAAATCATTAGTGATATTCGTTTATTTCATTTTGGTAGTTCTTCGATAGTCATGAACTTGTTTCATCATATACCCATAATATTATTCATATAAATTAATTAAAAAAACTTAATATAGGTAATATTATAAAATAAAAAATATATTTCAACAATTAAAATGGTTTTACAACAGTATTTTAAGGATTTAAATTAAATTTATGACACATCATCTTTGCTGTCGGTAAATCGACAAATCACTTAAGATGTTTTTATTTTTATAATACGAGGAATAAGAGAGGGAGAATGATGATGAATTTTTTCATAAACATGATAAAAATCCATAATATATATATTAATAGATATTTCATTCCTCTTGGACAAAGGTATGAGAATAGTATATAAGGAAAAATAAATTAAAATGAAAACAGATGAAAATGAAAGAGGATCTTTACATCTTGATCACTTCTCCTTGAGATCCTATTTAAGGCCATTTGTTTTGGATTTTTGGTGATAAAATAAGGACCTAGACATAGGGAGGATACACAGGAAGGGAATTTGGTAGAATTTAGACATTTTAAAAATTTGGAGTGGTGTGAAAGGAAGTGCGAGGGGGGGGGGGGTGAGTGGTATTTATAGTGAATGTGGGGAGTTTTTAATTATTTTCAAAGTACACATCATTAGTTGTATTTGAATGACCATGGGCATGCCCATGGTATTTTCCACATGGAAAACCTAGTACAATATTTTAATACTCATGATTCGACTGAAATTAGAATGTCATTTTTACATCATTATGATCTCATTAAAAACACCAAAAACAAAAAACTATATTTTTACTATTCATCAAAAATTCAATTATCTCAGAAAAATCCCAAAAAACCCTATAAATATTTTTTGATGTATATAATTAAAAAAGGTAATCCATTTATTAAGAATAATTTTATAAATATGAATTATTTATTTTTAAATAAAATTTTAATTTATACGAAAAAATAACAATTTTAAAACACTTACTCATTTTATTTCAACTTAAAAAATTAATCAAGATCTCATTATCTTTTAACCTAACTAAATTAAAATAATAATATAATTTACTATTCATAAAGGCCATATTCATGTTATAAATATATGTTAATATTTCCCAAGATACAAGTTAGTTCTATCCGACTCTAAATAACATACTAATAACAGCTATAGATGACCGTTTTTGGAAATTTAAATCACAGAAGTTGAAAAATTATGTGTAATTTCAAGTTTATAAATATTTACATAAAAAATGACTCATTAGTTTCTATTTATTTTTAAAACCGTGGGGTGTTACATTCTCCCCTCCTACTGGAAAATGCATTCACAAAATTTTATTTACTTATCAATCTAGTGAGGGTACTTTCCCTCATAGCATTTTTAGATTCCCATACTTCTTCATCAGCACTGTGGTTTCTCAAAAAAATTATTACATGATGGATTGCCTTATTTCAAATTTTTTTCACTTTGATAAAGAATTTGAACATGTCTCTCTTCATAAGAAAGGTTCTGTCTCTACTGAACTGCTTCTGGGCTCAAAACATGTGTTGTATCTGGAACATACTTTTTCAACATCGAAACATGATATTCATTGTGCTATTGTGATAAAATTGGTTGAAAATATACTCGGTAGGCAACCAGTCAAACATTTTATAGGATTTCATAAGGTCTAATAAACTATTGAATCAGATTCCATTTCTTACCAAAAAACATAACACTTTTCCACAGTGATATTATAGTAAAAACATGATCAATTACCTCAAAAGAAAAGTCTTCCCTCCTGTTATCTACCAAACATATCTATATGATTTGAACTATCCACATGTTCTGTTTGATCATCTTCACATTCTCAGCCACATTCCCTAATAATTATTTTCCCACCATATTCCATTCCCTGATTTCATCCCAAGAAGGTGAGAGTCTAACACTGCAACCCATATAATGATTCAAAAGGTTGAATCCATATAATGGCATAAAAAAATTATTATATGAAATCTCATCTAATGAATGATGATGATCCTAACATCCCTGATAGTCCATTGAACAAGATTGTAGCATATCCTCCAATATATGAATCATCCATTATGACTACCTGTCTGAATGAGGAAGAAAATATGTTCAGAAATTTAATTATGTTCCTAATGTCTTATAAAGGCCTTAATAAATATATAAGTAAACATAGGAACACAGTAATATACAATGGAAAAAGGATATCTATATAACCTACAAATCTCTTTGTGGTACATTCTAGAAAGATAATAAAAAGACATAGTATCTCGTATATGATGGAAATAATCATATTCAGTCAGTCGATCAATAATATCTTAGATTGGATTGTTACCACAAGAAGCCCTTTGGTAGTTAAAAAACCATGTCCATGGATACATTTTTATGTTTTCCCTCTACCACTAGTAACGGATGAAGCATCCTCTTTGGTAAATGTCATTCTGGTTTTATCTTTATACATGTAAAACATTTCACAATAAAATATACAATATCCATTTCCTTTAAAACCCACCAGTAGTACCATGGAAGGTCTCTATACAAAATAGTAATTCTAGTATAGACTATAAAATGATAACTATGCGAATATCCCAACAACACTTTCTTCAGTTGATAATCATAAGGCATAAAAAATATATCTAAAAATATAATTATAGAATATTTTCCAATGTAAAATTTTTGGAAAATTACCTTTTTAGAAAATTCTCTATTTTTATGTAGCTCCCCATCCACCTTCTGGGCTTCATTAATTCTGTATGAAAAATATGACTACACTGAAACATGAAAAAATATAGATTAATTTCATACACCAATAAATTCGAAACCTAAATTCATCACATCATTAATAAAAGGGTCTTGTTCCATCCATGACATTGTAAATGAGACATTATATTTCATACTCAAAGCATCATCCAGTTTATTTTCTTTTCCATAATGGTAATTGATCAAGAAATCATTTCACTTTATCAATTCAAGCCATCTTCACTACATCGTGTTTAATTCCTTCTAATTGAAAGTATAATTATTACTTTTATGGTCATTAAATATTTCAAATTAGGGTATATAGAATGGATTTCCCAAAACATTCATAGAAAACCCCACAAATTCTAATTTCAAATCATATGTGGGATAATTTGAATAATAAGGTTTTAGATTTATTGAAGCATAATCAATTACTTGATCACTCTGAATTAGAACACAACCAATTCCCTTTAATCAAGCATCATTATAGATGAAAAACTCACTATTTATGGAAGGTAGGATCATAACTGGATAAGTCCCCAATATCATTTCATTTCATGAAAACAACCATCAAATTATTTTGTACAAATGAATTTAACTCATTTTCATGTTATCTTAGTTAGTGAAATTTTTAACCATGCAACTTTTTCCACAAACCTCTATAATATCATGCCGAACAATGCAAACTAAAAATCCTGATTATATTTTTGTGTCTTTTCCATTCTTAAATAACTTTACTTATAGTATGAACAATAGTTATACCATATGTAGAAACAATATGACTACGCTAAGAATTTTTTTGCAAACCAAATTTCATAGTTTCTAAATTTTTGATAAAGTTTATTTTATATTAAATATTTAAAAACAAACCTTAGACATTTTTCACTCTCCTCCTTAATTCAAAAATATACCTTAAGTTCATCAATAAATACAACCAAAAATATTTCCAATAAATCATGGAATATTATATTAAAAAGATCTATAAATATATTAGGATCATTAGTTAACCCGAATGATATAACAAAGAATTCATAATGATAAAATCTAGATCAAAAATCTGTTTTTATAATTCCATCCTCCATCAACATCAGTTGATGGTATGATGTTTTAAAGTCAATCTTGATAAAATACTAAGCACCATGGAGCCGATCAAAAATGTCATTGATGTGAGGAAAAGCATACATATTCTTAATAGAAATTATATACAACACTTTATAATAAATGTAAAGTCCCATTGAAATATATTTTTTTAATGAAAAAATAGGTGCTCCCCATGGTGATGTGATAGAAAAAATGAAGCGTTTTTCAAGTAACTCATGTAACTGATTTTTAAATTCAAGAAGTTCCATTTGGGCCATTTGACTAGGTGGTTTGGAAGTGTCTTTGCATCAGGAATAAAGTAAATTGTGAAATAAAATTCTAGATCAGGTATAGAACTGGGAAACTCATCAGGAAAAACATCAAGGTATTTATTTACCACAACCACATCATTAATCTAAACAGTTCCCTTGTTTTCTACAATATGAACAAGATAAATTTTATTTCTATCTTTCAACAGTTTCTCAAGTACCTGATATGATGTCAATTGTGTGGGATCATTATTGTATACAAAATTGAACACTTTCTTAAAAAAATTATTATTCTATACAATAATTTATATAATGTTAAATAAACAACCAATCCAAACTCATAATGACAATAAACTCTACAAAGGAAAAAAACAAGGTTGGAAGGTATTTCCTTTCCATAAATAACAATAGTAAAATACTCAAAAAAAATTATTATAATTTTTCCTCGAGTGTTTTAACAATAAGTTTTTGTCTCATTTGTTGAAGTGATATTTCAAATTTAATATAAAATTTCACAGAAATAATTGAATTTGTAGACCCTGTATCAAACAATACATTATAAAAATATGAGTAAATAAAAATAGTACCTGATACCACTTTATTATATGTCCTAACATATACTAACTTAGTGGAAAAGGATATCAATACACCTTTTTTCTTATAGTCTGGATACTTCCCACCACTTGGATATTTCATTTGGCAGGAATATGTATAATCACCCATCTCAACACATTTGAAACACTGTAATATTTTCTTATCAAGATTAAAAATATGATTATTTCCATTAAAATCTAGATCCATATGTCAGATCATACCAAATCAATAAAATGTCAAAATACCGGTAAGGAATTCCCTAGGGTTATTATACCACACTTTTAACAAACTAGAAATTGAACATTCTCACCATCATATTTCATTGATTTATTCTTACCCATAATTTTTCTTCTGGACCTCTTATTATCATTTTTTAAAAGTATATATGATCATCAGTGAAATCCATTTCTTACCACTCATAACATTATACAAGTTTTTCATAAGAAATGAATTATTGAAAGGCCAATGCCCTTCGATATATTCACTTTAATCCCGAGTAAAAAAGATGTTTTTTTCTATAAATATCCAGAATATGATGCGGAGCATAACATTCTAGTCGGGTGAAATTTTCTTCCAACATTTCCACTGAATTTTCCACTTTTTACTCAATTCATGGAATTGCTTCTCTGTCCTATGTCAAACCACCTTAGGAAAATATTTTTGAATGAAAAGTCAATTAAATTACTCCCACTATAAGGATTCAATATCTTCTATATTCATGATATTCTTGACCATTGAACAACTCTGATCAGCTTCACATTCTATAAAATAATTTGGAAGACTAGATTTTGGAATATCTAAACATCCCATATCATTCAATATATTATGAATGGATTTAATCCATCCTCCAGGTGCAACTGGGTCAGAAGATCCACTGAATGCAGGAGGGTGTTACCTCATTAAATGTTTAATTTTCATCATGTTACATTGTGGTAGATCATGTTGCTATCTAACATAAATACCACCAATATATATTTATTATTTCATATGAGATATTACTATCACAAACAGCTTGTTTCCTATTCCCACGATTCCTGGTTGCTAATTTGGAATGATATGAGCATCTGAGTTCTTTCCAACTTCTACTTCCCTATTTCAACTATGTAAAACCATTATGAACAGACATATATTAGATGAAGAAACATTTTAATATAAAAATTAAATACCATTTAAACATAAAAACAATTTAAAAATCATTTATGGTATTCTATTGACATCACACTAACTTATAATGTTATCTAAACTATCCTATAATACAAACTATAAGGACCTAGACTTAAACTTTTCATAATCTAGATATTTCAACTAGATTTGAATTCATTTCATTACCAAAAACCATTTCAGTTTATTGTTTTAGAAACATAGCACATAACACATACATATCAACCAATAATCATATAATGTGGGTAAATGTAAAATATTATCCATTTCATCCAAAACATTAAATTTGTAACACAAAACAACAACATGATTTCTTTGAAAAATCCTCATAACATTTAACTTGACTACCATATTTCTCATACAAAGAATTATAATCTATGAAAAACATTTAATAACATTGGATGACATCAAAATTAAAGCATGGAATATAAAAAGAGGTAAAGAAACAATTATTCCTTGAATGCTTATAATCATATGAAATCATTTTCACCAAGACATACTTCTCATCCATATATAATTACATTGTAAAACATGATATTAATATAAAAAATTAAATAACATATATAAAACCATAAGGATATGATGTGGTATTACTTAGTTATATTGAAACAATTGTTTCTACTCTATGTTTTGTAACCCTCACAACTACCTTACAATGTAACACTCATGGAAACCTTAGGGTGTAACCATCATAGTTACACTTGATGAAACAATACATCTTACCTCTAACAAACATATACCCAATGCATTGTAGGGATTTATAGGTCCCACCCATTATCAAAAAAGTCTCCCAAATCCCAAAAATAAACAAAAAACATGAATAATTTTATAAAAACATTACATTTTAATTTTATAAAATTGAATTTCAAAAGATGTTTTTAATGAAATTTCCTTTACACAGATAATATAATTGATGTAAAAATTAATAAAATGAATGTAAAATATGTAGAGTTTGTATATATAAATAATAATAAAAATATAAAAAAATTATATAAAAAATATTCTCAGTAGTACATAATTTATGACGTATATGGTTCACCCAAAAAAATGGAAATTGCGTTAATAACTCCCTTACCTAAGGTTAATCTTGATTCAAACTTATATAAACCACATATTTAGTAGAAAAATTAGTTTTATTAGTATTTCAAATAATCCTATTCTAGTTTTTACACATTATATTATCATTTTATATAATCATTCAACCCATTTATTAATAATATTTTTTTTATTTTCATTATTTCTGGTGAATGCTTCACTTGATTTCCTTGGTCGGTTCGTAGAGTATTTTCTTATCGAATGCAAGAGAAACTCTAGATGTAGAATAGAATGGTTTTAATATGTTTTAAAAATATAAAATGAAAACATAAATAATTTTGGTTATATGGTTAAATGATGAATCACTGGATGAATCATTAGTAATATGCGTGTAGATCATTTAGTTGGTTCTTCGATAATCACTAACTTGATTCATAATATACCATTAATATTATGGATATAAATAAATTAAATAACATAATAGTGGTCATATAATAAACATTAAAATATTTTTCATCCACTCAAATGGTTTTACAACCAAATTAGAATGAATTAACAGAAATTGAAGGCACATAATCCAGGATGCTGGTAAATCGACACATCACCGATATTGTTTTTATTCTTAAATATGTGTAAGTGGAGAGATAAAATGACGATGAGTTATTTCATAAACATGATAAATATCCATAATATAAATATCATTAGAGATTTAATCACTCCTGGATAAGTTTTTTATAATACAGTATTAGAAAAGAAATGAATTGAATAGAAAACATAATAAAATGAAAGATGATCTTTACATCTTGATATATTCTCCATAAATCCTTTTTGAGGCCTATGTTTTTCGCCTTTTGGTGATAATATCATGTTTGGAAATGGGTATGAGCCTTGGGAAGTGTATTGGGAATAATTTAAACGGTTTTAAAGTCTTTAATGGTTTGATAGGAAGAGGGGGTGAGGGTGCTATTTATAGTGAATGTGAGGGAGTTTTTAATTAATTTCAAAGGACACATCATTGGTGATATTTTAAACATTGTGTTCTTGCCCATATTCTTTTCAAAAAGTATTGGACACAAGGAAAAAATCATATAATATTTGAATATATTTATTGAAAAAAAATTATTACCCCATTATTACATCATTTTGATGTCATTAAACACACTGAAAACATAAAGCTATATTTTTACTATTCACTACAAATTCAACTATCTCTGAATAATCCCAAAAAACACCTTAAACAATTTTATATGATCATAATTAGTAATTGAAATCCATTTTTTAAAATATTTTTCCTATTATGAATATTTTAATTTTTAAATTAAATCACAATTTAGTGAAAAAAATAACTTCAATATTATAACATAATATACATATCCTCGAAAATTAATCAAGATCACATTATAACATAAAATTATGAAAAAATAATTATGAAATAATTAAATATTAATAAGGGTCATATAAATATTCATATTTATATTCATATGGGTATGTTACTATTAATAATAAATAAGTTGGTTATATCAGACTCTGAAAAACTTAATGATTACAACCGTATATCACCATTTTTTTGAAATTCAAATCATTGAATTGGAAAAATTATGTTTAAAAAATAGTTTATAACTATATACTAATTTTTTTTCATAAATTTCAATTTATATTTAAAACCTCAGGGTGTTACAATATATCAGTTATTTTTCTTACTTCCATGCGCATAAGGAAGATAAAGTCATTCATTCGTACGTGTGAACTATCACCTCCATGAAGTGATGTGAAACATTTTTAATCATTATATCAATTGTATAATATATATTATTATTTTTAATTTATTTATATTATATTAATTATGATATTATCCACATAAATATGTAAAATAACGATTACCTTACATCCATAATGATCAATGAAAAATGAAGATGTTACTAATGTGTATGTATGTCTTACCATATCGATAATTATATTATTGTAAATTTTTCATAAGCTCACTTCATTGTTTGATTTATAAATAAGATTTATTTATACAATTTATAATAATGAAATTAATATTATTTTATATATGAATGACTTATGACTACATGGACTATTTACATCATACCATGTTCATTTTTACTCAAGTACCAAATATCAATAAAATATCCACTTGAACATAAATAAAGTTGTAATTGTTATAACAAGGTAATAAGTGATATAAAATGAATAATAAATGTGAAAATTGTTCTAAATAATGTAGAAATTAATCATGTTTTTTATTTAGGATGATAAAGAACATACGAGAAAAGTTAGGATCAAGATAAGGAATTTCATCTCAATCTCCATCCATTGAAGCAATTATTTATGATACTGACCCTTATTCTTTTATATGGTGTTTATACACCACGTTGAAATTTCATATCCATATCGTATCAATAATAATGTTATTAAATATTTTGGTAAATGTACCATTTCTTGGAGATTAATATTTTAATGTTCAAAGTTGTATTGAACACCTTGAATGTTTAATGATTTAATTATCTAATCTTTTCCCTCATGATATTAATTAACATATTTATTTTTCCTGATATAAAAGGATTATATATGAAATTTAATTTATATTTTGAATTTAATTAAAAGTATATCAAAAAATACTCTTTTTTATGATTTATTAATGAAGTTTTTTTACTTTCTATAAAAATCACCAAAAGATGTTTTTTATCGTATATGGAGACAATGACCTATCTACTGTTATGACCATTATTTGATATTTTTATTCCACTAAATTACATGATGTTTTTTAAAATAAAAATATATAAAATATTCCATTTTTTTTGTGTTTTGGTATTGAAACATGTTTTGAAAGTTGATTTACATTTCCAATATCTTGAAATGATATCTCATGATTGAAAATGAAATTTGATGATTGGAATTTTGATAATTGCAATATATTATTTCTTATGATTATAAAATGGTACATGTAAATTTTATAGGTGGTTACATGATAATCCAAAGATGGATGTGTACAGGATAATCCAATTAAGGGTGTATCTATTATAGACCATTGATGGGTGGTTATGTTATAACCTCCATTGCATTGGCTATGTAAGTCGGTCATTTGATTAATCAAATTTTTAAAGTGATATGTATCGAATTTGACCGTTTGTTTATCCAATTAGTTATATTTATGTCCCAAATTAACTACATATATATATCATATTTTTATATGAGTTTTTTTGAAAATAAATGATATTTAAAATGTAATATAATGATCTTATTTAAATGATTATCTATTTTTCATGGTAAAAAGATATATTTATTTGAAGGAAATAATTAATGGGTTTTTACTAAATAATTGTTTTCTTTCATTTTTCCCTTAATGATCATTTGTTCTCATCACAAGTTTTAAAATTTTTTCACAGGTCAAAATATTTATAATGATAATGAAGATTCCATGATAAAGTACTGAATATGGTTTTTGAAAAGAAATCATGTTTATTTTTATAGGGATTAATTTGGTGAAAAAATGGATACTAGGTACTAGTGTACAATTTTAACGTATGTGTTTACTATGTATAATTTTTTCCTAATTCACAATAACCCATGACCTAAATGATATTTTGGAATGAAAGAAATTAATGTATGATTTTTTCCAAATTCTCAAAAACCCAGGACCTAAATGATATTTTGGAAATAAAGAAAATAAATTCACGTCAAATGTCACTAGAATAAGTTATATATATATCCAGGTCTTTGTTTTTGTAATAAGAATTAGGTTTTTACAAATTTAGAGATTAGGATATCTTCTTATGATATTTGGATATCATCACGAGTTTATAATTTTCAGGATGATAAAAATTTTAATCTCATTGAAAAAAATTTAAATCTTTAATATGAAATTTTTGGGTGATTAAATTTATTTTAAGTGACATTTATTTGTTGACATTATAATGCATCATTACAATTTGGGATGCAAAATGAAAGGCATGAGATAAAAATTGAGATTAAAATATTTTATGGTTATTTTTTTGAAAATTTTACACCATTTTGGTAATTTTATATGAATTATATCGTTTTTGAAAAAGGACATCAAAAGTTCCATGTTAAAACCCTTCATGTAAGACAAGGATATAGCAATTAAACCCACAACTGAAGTGTGGAAAGACTGTATCTCTTACCATAGGCCTACATGAAGTCCATGTATAGTAAGACTTTTTTATTTAAACAATTTTATGGAATATGAAGAAGATGATTATAGGAACTATGTTTTATAAATTGGATATACTTTGTATTGGATAACTAATTAGGGATTACGTGATAAATGTTAATTTGGAGGACATACGTTATTTTGGGAACTATATATGATTAAAGTAAATAAAATACTATGGGATTTAAATTGAGGAGTAATGGAAGAATTATATTGTGTAAGAATATATAATTTTAATTGTATACTTATGGTAATTAGTTTTTTATGGAATCAATTAACCTAACATTAAGAATATGTTATTAGGTTTATTAATTTTTTGTATGATACATTAAGAGTGGTTGATATGGTCTTGATATTAATGATAAAATTTATCATGTAAGATTATGTTATCAAATCCTTCCCAATTTTCAGTTTTAGTCTATGTTTCAATAAATTTCAGAAATTTTAACGACAATTATTTATTGAACGGTCTGTGTTTAGATTTTGGAATTACTATATAATTTTGGAGATTAAAATTATCAATTATCCTTATAAATTATTATTCTTTTTGGTGGAAATTATCTGATCATGTACTAAATAGTATGGTTTTGGTTAATTTTTAAATGTATAAGAAATAGATAGTCATCCTTTTTGGGATGATATGGGTTTTATGAATTTTATTATATTTCTTCATTCGTAAAAAATCACCCTTAAATACTCATCATTTGGAGAAAAATATTTTTCGTCGTTGTGGAATTCAATTAATAAAAAACACTAATTTTCAATTAAGAATTTTTTTATATATTAATATTCTAAGTAGTAAAATAATTCCTTAATATTATGAAAATAATGTTAATAAATATGGTTTCTATTTAATTTTATTACTATGAAATAAAATACCATTTAACCGATCAATTTTTTTTCTTTGTGATTTTTTATCTTTTTATTGAAAATGTATTCTCCCACTCTCCATCAAAACAAGATAGTTAATTTTTCATCCATATCCTTATTTTCCTACATGGAATCTATGAACGTGTTATCACATGTATCCATTGTACATTCCATTATTTATTTTAAATATGAAGTTTTATTAAACCTTTTCCCGGTGTGGGATTTCAATAAGGGTATTTTGAATGGCCATACCATAGTTACTGACCCTAAATTTAAAATTTTGATGATGAAATTTCCAAAAGTTTGGGTGGATGTAACATCCCAGGTAATAATATAATAATAAATTTTTTATAATTATTAATACTAATGAATTAGATAGTGATTTTACCTTAATGATAATGCCTTTTCCAATATCATACAATACACAAAACAATGGGATTCAACGATATCTAATGTTGCACACAAGACAAAGATATACTAAAAAATAATACATTATTAATATTATTATTTTAAATTATAGTTTTCTCCTAGCCATTGTGTGGGTGGGAATTATAAAAACGGAATATATTATGTTTAAATATGTTTATTTAATGGTTTATAAATTGGGTTAATTAATTTTATAGGATTAAATTATGAATAAATCAAATTTTAAGCATAAAAATGCTAATATTTTAAAACTGTATTTTACCTCCTTTTGATGGAGGACCATTTTTAAATTTATTTTTTGTCACTTTTAAAAATTATATTTGACAAAATAGAATTCTTCTTTTGAAAATGAAATAAATATTTATATTGGTTGTATTTTGTATTTTTATGATAAAATTCATTATTTTATGAATAGTGAAAATGCTTAATTTTAATTTAAAAGTTTCTTTTCATCCAACTTATTTAATTGTTAGTTAATTATTTTAGTTTGTTTTAAAGTGTAATTAGATTAAATTTTATCATTTATTCTAATTTTGGTAATTGGATGTTATTTAAAATTGAAATTTTATATAATCACATGTCAATCTTATGATGGTTTTTAATTTTAGAAAACCAGTTTTCTCATTTTGAAAGCGGGTATTTATTTTTATTTAATTGAGGTATCATTTTTATTTTAAATTTGGAAAAAAAAGTTTCCATATTTTGAATCATAATGTCCAAATATTTTAAATTTTTTTCTTTTTTTCTTTTACATTATGAAAAGTAAATGTAGTAGTTATTTTAATTTCCCAAGGTAAAAAGATAAATCAGGTACATAAGGGTAAAAATAATATTATAATAATATAAAAATACCCTAACACTTTTCATAATCTTATAGGATGAGTTATGGATGACCGAGAAAACCCTTGGGATGCAAATTTGGGCATTGGAATCTTCTTAGAGGTGATTTTGACTTTTATAACTTTTAATTTTAAGTAAAGGAAAAAATATCAAAACCATGAATCTCATTAATAAAACAATTTTAATATGGGTTATATAACTGATATATTTGGAAATAAATAGTCATTGAAAATTTATAAATATTACCTGCATAATGATTATTTATTTAATATTTTTATGAAATAAATAATCCAATTTAACTATGACACAATAATGAGGTAGTGATTCCTATATTAATGATGAATTAAAAATGATATTAATAATATTAAAATAAATATAGATTGTAATATTTTAGGCCATATATGACTTTTTAGGATTACTATGACTTGTTTGAATTAATTTTATGTATTATTTAGAAGGAATCAAATTTTTATTCTATTTTTAAAATGTCATCAAATGAATAGTTTCAAAAATAACAAAATTAATAATTTAAATTATAATATATTTATTTAAATGATATAAGATTAATAAATATAGAGTATTTATAAAAATGGTTTTTATATTTCTAAACATAACATTAAATAATCGTTTATTTTACTTTTGGTATGATTTTGTAATTATATTAACCCTAGATGTTGAAGTTACTTTATAAAAAGATAAGAATTAAAAGAGGTAAAAACAAAAAGATTAGTATTAAAAAATTCTACAACTTTCCTAATTATTATTTGATGATTTGTAATTGACCAAAAATCAACTTATATTTCAAATAAATGAGTCTAGGATCATTTGGAACTGAAATTGAATATATAATAATTTAATATTTTAAGACATTTCAACGGTTCCCCTCCCATCTCCAATAAAAATGGACTCTGTCTTCTCAAATAATCACACTTAAAAAAACATTTTTTTTCTACAATATATACCCAAAACCCTTCCTATAATCCCTACGTATATTTCTGGGGCCTTATTTTATTTTTAACACCATCCTTATAGGAGATATGGTGTTCTTCAAATGTGATCAACTAAAGAATAAGTGTCATTCTTTTTAACTATTTCTATTTTCATTATTATTCCACTCACTTAAAATTTAAAACAACCATGATGAGATAATATCTAAAATGTCTAAAATATACTTAGAAGTTATTATTTAAATATCATCACCTAAATTCATCTATGCATCTAATAAATGGGAGAATAATTAATCATTCATTCATACACTTGAACTATCACTTCCATTGACCGATCTAATTTGTTGTCCACAACCATCTCCCATGATTGGATATAATAATAGAATTAAAATTGATATGTTATATTCATGACATATTAACAATTATAATATCAAAATATATCAAATAATTTCTTACTTCTTATGTGCATAAAAATGATAGCATCGTTCGTGAACACGTTGTAACTATCACCTCCAAGATGCGATGTGACTCATTGTTCTAATTAATATCATTTTTATTGTAAATATATATGTATTACTATGATTAATAAGATATTAATGATTATTTTATCACTATTTTAATATAAAACAATAATTTATATACTTTTATAATGACCAATGAATGATGAAGTTGTTACTCATGTGTATGTTTGGCTTACAGTCTCTATGATTATGATGTTATTATTTTTTCATAACCATTCATCATGGTTGGATTTAAAAGTATATTTTATATATGAAAGTGATAATAATGTAATGAATATTATTCTAGATATGATGTAATTTTTACCACAATAACTATTAACATCATAACATATTCATTTTTGAATCTTTTCATGAATATAGACAAAACACCGACTGTGATCTTAAACAACTATGTAATAGTTAAAACTTGGTAATAAGTGAAATAAAATGAATAATATGCATGAAATGGGTTTTGAGTCAATAATAAACTATCCTAATGTTAATATTTATGATGATAAAGAACACACGATACATGTTAGTCTAAATGAATGGGTTTTCATGTCAGTCTCCTTTCATTGAGGTAATCCTTGATGTTATTCACATTTATTAATTTTCAAAGTGTTTATAAAGACACTGTGATATTTAATTTCCATATGTTATCTATAATAATTTAATTAAATGTTTTGGTAAATAAATTAATTCGTGGAGATTATGATTAATATCATCAATGTGATATGGGACACCTTGACTATTTAATGATTTAATTATCAAATCTAATCCATCATAATATTAATTTACATATTTATTTTTATGGATATATAAATATTTCGCATGAAATTTTATATCTCTTTTTAATTTCATAAAAAAAAACAAAAATTAATATTTTTATTCCTTTAATTAGAAGTTTTTTTCATAATTTACACAATGAAAAACGGAATGTTTATTAGTCTATAAGACGACAATAAATTCTCCGACACTATGAATATTATTTTATATTCTTCTTCCTCTATAAGAAGTAATGTTTTTTAATAGAAAATAAAATCACTTATTACATTATTTTGTTGTTACATTACTAAAAATGGTTTTGAAGTGTATTGACTATTTTTATTGCTTGAAATGATTTTTCCTGATTGGAAATGAAATTTTATAACTGGAATGTTGAAAATTTAAATCCTTTATGTCTTATGATTATATTGCGATACATAGAAATTTGATGTGTGGTTACATAATAAACCAAATACGGGTTATTATGTGATAATTAGTGATGGATGGTTTTATGATAAACTAAGGATGGGTGGTTACATTATAACCTCTAGTGTATTCAGTATAGAAGTTGGTCGTATGGCTATCTAATTTGTAAGAGTGATATGTGTGTAATTCAACCATTTGGATATTATATTATGTGTTATTATCTCCAAATTTACTTAATTATATATGATATGTTTTTTTATTAGTTTTCATGAAAATCATTGACTTTCAAAAGGAACGGTAATGTTAATTTTGAAATGATGATATCTTTTTTGGGTAAAAAGGTATGTTTTTTAATGAAATGTTTTAAAGGTTTTTACTGACTAATAATTTTCATTATTTATGTCCATTACTAAGATTTTCTACTCCTCCAGAAATTTAAAATTATTTTCACATGTCTTAATTTTATTATGGATAATGAATACACCATGATCAATGTATTGAAGATTTTTCTTTAGAAGAAATCATGCTTAATTTTTAAAGGGATTCCGTTGGAGAAAAAAATGGATACTAGGTATAAATTTCCACATATAATGTATGAGTTTACTATGTAAGTGTTTTTTATAATTATCTAAAATTATTGACCTAAAATATCTTTAATAATTAAAGAAAATAAATTCAATTCAAAATTTACTAGAATAAGTTATGAATAAGGCCATGTTCTTACATAAATCGATAATTTCCCGTGATTTGTTTTGTACTATTATAGATCTTTTATAAATTTGAAATGAATCAAAAACCCTATAATAATGATAACTCAGAATGGAGTCATGTTTTTTTTTGAATAATGAATGTGATGATAGATTTAATTAGATGAAAAAAGTCTTATCATGATATAAAATACTACACTACCCACAAACATGAAAAATATCAGGTATACAATAATGTTTTGAAGAATGGATTGGACTATGTACGAATAATGAAGAATATAGTGTAGACAATTCCTTATGAGATTTGAATTTTAATGATCATAACCACCGAACACATGATCTAATGGATTCCTTATATATATTTTCCTTGAAAATATGGAGATATTATCTCATTGGGGAGAGGTGTGAAAAATATACATATTATAAGTGCCTCATGTGTATAGTCAATAAACAGACCGGAATATAAACCCCCAAATATGGTTAGAGATGATTAAAATATATGATTTGTCAATCTCCTATGATCCTAGGAATGAAAATAATGCTGAATAGCCTATAAGTAGAAAATATCAGTATATTCTTACTTTGATGAGAATTGAGAATAATTTGATCTTCATGGAGTTGAAAATGATATATATGGGAATAATAAAGGAAGGAACATCATATATACATAAAAAAGATTTCACAACTATAAATTCTTTATAATATATAAGATACTCAACGTTATGATTGGGAATTTCAGAACATGTTTAAAGTTGTATGAAAATTGAAGAACTCAGAGTTCAAATTCAATCAACAATGAGTTGTGTGATTTGGTTCACGAATATGAATACCATTAGATCCATTTTTAAATAATGATTTGTTTCAAAAATCTCAATGTTCTTATTCTATCATGTGAGAAAAAATATGCATCACGATCTTTTAGAGAGACATTGGTGGGACAATATGAAGAAGAAGAACATATAATATACAACATGGTGTCTTGTTTTTCACCATGTGAATGCTAAATGGAAAAAATACAATAGGATGATTTAATACATCCACATATCAACATGGAAATGGGAAAAAATAACCAAGGTATTTTTCTCCAGTCACCCAAATATATCATGTGGAAATAATAAAAAATGGGGTTTTTTGTATCATCTTACAAATATGTTCATCTTCATTTAAATTATAGTGGACTTGTATCTTAATAAAAATATAAGATAATACAGTATTGAAGTGGAGAGGTTTCATGGAAAACCACTATTAATTATATATGATAGTGACTTAATATTTACCACCATATTCTATATGTTTCTCCAATATTCTCTAAATAATGATTTTAACATCATTAGAGTTTATCACCCTCAAAATGATAACACAATTTAGAATAATATCCATACAGTGATGGAAATTTTGGGATCATGATTGATGAAATTAAAAAGAGTATGGGATCAACATATTCTTTTTGTCTATTTCTAATAAAATATTATTTTACACCGAAGAATCAAAAGTTATTTTAATAAAACCCTTTTTGGTAAGAGATATAAACACCTAAAACTATGAAGATATTTTTGAAGGAAAAATGTGTGGTTAAAAAAATTTCATGGAAATGGTGGAAATGGACAAACCCATTAAGCGGAACATCAAAGATGTATGGAGTTATCATAAGATATTTGATGGTAATAATTTAATACAACTAGAGTTTTATAATAAAGATAAGGTATTCCATTAATGATCTCCTTGAAAAAAAATTCATGATGTTTTGGAAAAATTGAAATCATAGTCCAATATACATTAGTCCCCTTGTGATACATAATCACATTATAATAATGGATTATAAAATAACACTCACACATAACCTATCTCACTTAGATGATATGTTCAATGTATACTCGTGGAGAAAGTACAAAAAAATCCCATACATTTGATGAATCCTATGGTGGTATAATTTTAGAATTATCATTCTTATGAATAAAATCATGAATAGATATTGGTAAAGGACATAGATCATATAGAAAATGGCTATGAAATAAAAAACTCCACTTAGTCAAATTCCTATGAAGAAATAAAATATTTAAAGATTAAATTTGGGAACCAAAGTAATTTGTTATATATAACTACCCTCATCTATTTTTGTGTGTGAAATGAAAATTTCAAGGGGGAAATTGGTGAAGGGTGGCTGATCATAATGACCAAAATGATTATATATAAAATTACCTTTGTGATTTAATTAAATGTGCCAATTTTGTTATTGAAAAAAATGAAATTAACTGATTTTATTATATACTATCATATTTAAAATAATATTAACCATCAAAACCATTGATAATATATCCATTGTACATTGATCATATAATTAATACAAATATAGTGTTATGCTAAATACCATTGACAAAAATAATGGATTTAATGACCTCAACTAACATGAACATTCACTATTAATCCCATTTATAACAGATTCAATTCGAGATAAAATTACTAGTATTTTACCTTGACCAATCCAAATATAATATTAAAAAACTAAATAATTAGTGAAACTGTTTATGGGAGAAGTTTAACATCATCGAGTTCATGACCCAAACCATATATGCCATTCCATGGGATGAAAATATCACCATAGGACGTCTTACCCTTATGGAGTTACCTAATGCAATAAAGGGATATGTACCAATACTCTAATAATATGAATATATAGTATTTCTTTCCAATAAACTAATGGTTATATTTACATATCATTATTTTAACTATATAATTTATTTTTATTTTGATATAATGAAACAAAATTTTAAATTTCTTCTAGTATGCAATTTCAATTAACCCATTCATTGATTATGAATTAATATATTTTAAATTTAAATGATATATTAATAAATTAATATAATTAATTAATATTTTTTAAATATAAATGATAATATAATATTAATAAAGTCAAATGTAATTTTATATATGGGTTTGAAAACTGTTATACTTAAAATAACAATAATCTATCATTTAATATCAATTATTATATTAAAAGTGACAATTTACATACTTATAAAATTATTTTTATAAAATAAATATTATTTTTTAATCGTCTCCTTGAAATTATCCTATGTTAATTTTTTCAATAATTTATAGGAGTCGAATTGTTGGTAAAAAATCCAACAAGGTAAAAATATGGGCTATGTTTTATGAAATCACATGGAAAAAAATTTGATGTAATAAACTATATAAATTTTACCCAAAATATAACATAACTATAACCATGAAAATAATATTATTTTTAGTTTATATGATTAATTTCATAAAGCCTTTCTGAGTCCTTGAAAAAATATATTACAGAATAAGGTTTTAAAATAAATTATTTATAAACAAAAAGCACTTACACATCACTAATGTTAATATTTTATTGAGTTAGAACAAGGAATAATAAAAAAACACTCCTCATTGTAATAATACATTTTTAGAATAATGGTGAGTTTTTTTGTTTTTATTACATTCATATACAGTGTTCAAAAGAAATGTTAGTGAATAATACGGAACATGCCTCTTTTTTCAAATATAAACCCACCCACTCATCCATGAAATATCGCTCAAAAAACATGGGGAACTTCTTTACTATTCCCTCACTTATTTATAGTCCTCCTAAGGTTCTCCAAGCTATCAAGAATCTCCTCCCATGAAATTATAATCACCATCTCAAGGTAATGGTTTTACCACTTTTCTTTTCCATTCAAGAATCATCATTGAAATTAGTATTTTGACTCTAAATTTTTTTAATAGATTTATTTAAATAATTACACTGAAAAATTGATCTCATCAAAGTGAGATATCCTTTACCCCTCTCACTATTGAGTTTGCTTAAGTCATTACTATGCCGAAATTCCATAATGGATTCTCACATTATCCGATTTATTCAAGCTCTTTATTTATGTAATGAAATTTTTCTTAAAAATAATATTGATGGGATATTCTATTCTAGATCCCCATATTTCACATATGTTTTAAAGGTGTTCACTTACCCCATTAACTCTTATTAATATATCCTAAGATTAATTATGTACACTTGTTCCGCAACATAAATTATCATGAGTTTTTTATATGGCACATTTTTATTCCAGAAACCTCATTGTGTTATTCATATTAATTTAAAAAATTTCAAATTGGATTAAATTAATAAATATCCTTCATATTGTATGTAACATACCAAGTAAGTAATGAATAATAGATATTTTTATATATGTCTATTTATGAATTAGATAGTGTTTTAGAGGCTTAAAATTAGAATAAATCCAATCTTAACCATGGAATACACTGATATTTTTAAAAGATTGTTTTATTGCCTTTTGATGGAAAACCATTTTTAAATCAGACTTTTGACAATTTTATAAGATCTATTTGTCAAAATAAAAATATTATTTATGATTAGGACATTGAAATTTACATTGGATAAATTTTTGGAATTGTTCTGACAATGTTCATTTTTTTAATGAATAGTGAAAAAATACTGCATTTTACATCAAAACTGTTTTTTCAACTAATTTAATTATATGGTTAGATTATTATTTTTAATTTGTATTAAAGTGTACTTTTAATATATTTTTAACATTTAATCCAATTTTGGTCATTAGGATTAATTTCACTTTGGAATTGGGCATAAACTAATTCCAAACTTTTCATATATATTGTTTCAAAAAAAACCCGCTATTTGTTTTGACAACGGGAATTATTTTTGAATTAATTAATGAAATTTATTTGTTTGGAATTTGGTAAAATGGATTATATATTTGGTATCATAAGGTCCAAATTATTTAATCAAGACTATTTTGTTTTTAGACATTATGAATAGTAACGACGGTAATTATCTTTAATTATCTTGATTAATGAGTAATATGGTAGTTAAGGACAATAAAATAATATCATAATAATAAAAAATGACACCAACATGTGACCTAATTCTACTGGTTGTCCCATGGCCGACCATGGGATTCCTTGTGCTAGACATGGGGACCCCATGGAATCACATTTGTGTGAATGTGACTTTTTATCTTTTTATTTTTTTAAAGAAAGTAAATATAACAAAGAATGTATCACCTGAGTAAAACATTTTTAATTTTGTCTACATAGATTATATTTTGGACAATATGTATTCATTTGAAATATAAAACGATTTACTACATCATAGTATTTTTTCATAATTTTTAGATATTAAATAAATTAAATTATTTATGACATCATGATGATGCAGCGATTACCTCATTATTTAACGATTCAAATAAAATAAAAAGATAATGTAAAATATAAGACCTACATATTTAAAAGAACTATTGGATGAGTATATTTTGAACCTGTATCACCTTATCTTCAAAATACATCAATGTGGTACCTTTAAAATCCGAAACCCATTTGAAAATAAAGTAACATCTTGTAACTTTCCCAGAGTGCCCCTCCTCTCCTCTTATAAAAGGCCCCTACCTATACCTCTTTACCCACACCTCTAAATACCTTGTCTCGGCCAACCCCTATTCAATTTTTCTGTCCATATCCCTCCCTTACTCCTTGAAGCCTCACTTTGGGTAGAAGTCCTCCCAAGGAATCCTTTGATCTCAAATAAAGAAGAGTTACATGATTTTAAGGTAATGTCTTCAGTTGTGTTCTTTTGTTTTATTTTGCTTCTCCAACCCCTAAAATCTATTTATTCATTTCTTTAGTAACATATACAGTATCTTCAATATACTAGGGTGTTTTTATGAGAAGGCTTCATGCTACACTTACACACACCTACATCTAATGGTTAAAGAACATACTGTTTCTGTGGATGGAAAATTTCTGCCCCACGAAACGATGATTGTTCAACACTCATATAACACCTTCAAAGGTGGACATTAAGATGTCACTATATTTATATATGATATATAATATGTTTATGTTTCACTTAGGCTTATGTAATTTTAATTTATGGCATACCTTTATTTCTTCCATCATGGGTATACGCGATATCTTCATTTTAGGAAGTGCGGACTACCACGCCTCAAAATGATTTGATTCATTAATACCATATGTGGTGCGTATAAAGGATAGATTTAATGATATTATATATGATACCATAATGGAATTATAATACCATTATGTATCATTATGTTTTAATTCCATGAGATAGAAATGAAAGTAGCGTTCATGTGTACGTACAGCTTACCATCTCCATGAACGGTGCATTTCATTTCTTATCCACAAATATAATGTACTATTATAAGTTCATGTATATAATGGATATATATGATGTATGTTACATCTAAACGATGAATATAATTCTGGAATTAATATATATATATATCCTTTTGTTTTTATTCCATTAATATGACATATAATCGAACGTAGCCTTCATGCGTACGTATGGCTTACCGTCTCCATGAACGGTGCATTTCATTTCTTAACTCTAAATGACTATGTAATATTATAAATGCTTGTATATACTGGATATATATGATATATATGGCATCTAAATCATGAATATAATTCTTGAGATAATGTATATATGACTACATGAACAACTTGTAAATATAAGAAGTTCACTATTGACTCAAGTACCAAATATCGACAAAACGACCGTTATTAACATAAATAATTACATAATGATCATAACATGGTAATAAGTGATAAAAAAGGAATAATTAACTTTAAACATATTCTTTATCAAGTAGAAATTAACTAATGTTTATTATTCAGGACATTAAAGAATGATCGAGTCATGTCGGACCCAAGGTAAGGGAACTTGTTAACCCAATTTCTATTCATTGGGTTAATCTCCTATTTTCAAATTATGTCATGATATTATTATGTCCTATCTTGTATTTATTCTTTCTTTATGTTTACATATAGTGAATCTATTTTATTTAAAAATGATATTTGTATGGTACTTCCTCTCAATCTCCTTTCATTGAGGCATATTTTGTTTTATACACATCCTTCTTTTATATGGTGTATAAACCCCTTTGACTTTTACATTTATCCAAAAAAAATCTTTTTTATACGAAGCATTTTACTAAACGACAAAATGGAACGTTTTTGTCGTACGTATGCGATGGCAACGACTTCTCCACCGCCGTGACCATTATTTGAGTTTCGGCTTCCTCTACAAGCCATACCTTCTTTTCAAAAGAAAAATAAATACCATGTTTTACTTTTCTTTTATTTTGGTATTGAAAATTGTTTTCATAATGTTATTATATCAATCTGTTGTATTGTTATCTTGTGATTGAAAAGTGGAAATGTTATGTTTCCTTTATGCATGTTTTATGTGATACGATTATGTTGTGGTTCTTGGGTATTGTTATGAAGACGGGTGGTTCCGTGATAAACTAAGGGCGGGTGAGCCCGATATAGCTCTCCAATGCAATGGGTAACGTGAAGGAGTTAAACGTTAAGGTTTTTCCAAAGATATATAGGGAATATACTGTGATGGGTATTCCAAACGTAACCAAGAGGGTTAGTCCCTACGTAAGAATGTTATGAATGCCTCATGTTACCTTTATGTATTATGATTTATATGATTTATTCATGATTTTATGAGGTATGTTAAAGTGCTTACGTTTTATGGGTAAAGTATGATTTCATTCTTATGTATATATGTACCCATGTTTCCTTTCCATAATTTTATATCCCTTACTGAGCTTTTTATGCTCATCCCATGTTTTTGAAATGTTTTTCACAGGTCAAGGGAAAGGTACATGATATGATGGTAGTGTCGAGGAAGTGTCAAGAAAGAATCCATATTTTATTTTAAATATGTTTCCATTTAAGGGAAAAATGAATACTATCTTTTATGTAACCACATTGTTTAAATATGGAATGTAATGCATGTTTTATGATCTAATTATCTAAAACTCTAAACCTAAAAAGATCCTCAAGGTGTAATCTTGTAATAACTCAAGATTAAGTAATGTTTAAGGCTGGGGCCTTATACTGTATTTTTAAAATTTGATTGATTAGAGACAACCTTTCCATCCCATTGAAACATTTTATGAATATTTTCGTACTCACCATATGCTTCTGAAAGTTCACTGTAATTTTCAATGTCAAATATATGGGTAGTGTATATCATACCCATTTCCACACTATATTATTATACATGAGGAACTATAAATAATTGAATTGGTAATTCCATGTACGTAACTGAATATATTTAATCATGAGATTAAATGTGTTGAAATATGTTCTTATGTTTTTTTCAATGTGAGTAACTCAAGAGTGAGAAAAGAGTTCCAATTATAAATTTTTGTTAATAATAATTTGAAAAAAATACCCCATTTTAATAACACAATTCTATCTAACAGAAATAGAGTAACTATATAAGCATGATATATCATAAAATTTCTCATGTGGGATTAGGGCTCGAATAAAATAATATTTTAATTTTCATAATCATTGAAACTAAATTAATTAGTCAAATCAATTATATAAACATTTGTTTTATGATTAGATATCAATGAAAAGGATTAATTTTCATATCAAAATAAAAAATTTAGTTATAGTTAGAAATATCGAAAAGCAAAATAGAAACACATTATAGAATAAACAAGTAGTTCAACCTCAAGTTAGGACATAATCCCTTCCACTGGTAAATCACCAGTTTCCATAAATATTATTATAACAATAATCAGATCCTCAATATGGATTGAGTTTTTAAAAAAAATAGTACAAAGAATTTCTAATATAAAGGATTATTTAATTATTGTACATGGGATGTAAAAAAATCGAGGACATTCCTGACCTCTTACATTGTTTCCAAGGGTATAAAAAATTGAGAATGTTGAGAGTGTGTGTTATGAACACTCCAGTTAAATTACCAGAAAAAGTCTGTATAAAAATAACAATGTAGTAAATCAAGGTTATCAAATTAAAAAAATAAGGGTTAAAATAAGATGTCACAAAATGATGTGGTGATCTATTGTCTGAATAGAGTCAAAAACATGAGGATCCACATATTTTCTAATTGAGGAACTTGAAAAAGTTTCTATATAATTTCAAGAAAAAATAGAGTTATTAATTTTGAATTTTTTTTCTTTAGATTCACTAAAAGACTTATATATATATATAACGATGTAGAGTTTTATATATTCTTGACATTCTATATATTCCATACTTTAATAGTCACATGTATGTATCATTATTCAAAAATTTACCACATAACCACTCGTGAAGAAGTTCTTCTTAATATATATATCTCTTGTTACAAATTGTTCATTTTAAAATAATAATAAATATATACTTGATCGTATTATGAAGCATAAAATCTTAATACATCTAGATTATTAATCAATTAAACTGTTGATTGGTTTTTCAATAATTATTAATAAATCCTTGTGGGATTGTGTGCATTTAATCAATTTATCTGGTGGTTGGGGGAATTAAATTCAAATAGAGGACATTAAAGCAGAAGTAGTGTAATGGAGATTAGTTATATCTAAATATTGAAAAGACTAGTGGTTTGTTAATCTAACAATAGAATAAATAAATGGCAGGAAAAATGAATATACCATATCACTAGGGGTTACATATACTTAAGTGTATCACATCTGGAGTTAGCATAACGAGATTTAGATTGACTCTTGATGTAGTAGATCTAGCAGTAGCAGAAATCAGGTTATATAAGAATACTATTTTTATCATATATTGTTGTACCACAAATACCATACGCACAACTAATGTTATCACATTTAGAAGTAGAAAATAATGAGGTCACATATGTCATATAATGATGTAGTCCCTAGTAAATCAATGTTAACAAATAGTTGATCGTAACATCCTATGTTAGATTCCTTGAACTAAATATAGATCTCCATAACTAATTTGATATATATACTTAGAAAAATATTTCATGATAAAATGGTATACAATCCTAAAATAGTAATATAATTAGAATCATAATATTAATGATTTTTGATAATTAAAATATGGATGTTCAATCATTATGTTATTTGATATATGCTGAACACTTAAGAATCTACATGATATGTTTATTTTGAGAGTGTCTAGATAGTGTTATAATGCATTGGGTAATATTTTAGACTCTTAAGATTCCATTTATAGCACACAAGATGTTATCCTATGCTTTTTTATGATGTCAACGTGGTTATCTTGAATTGTTATAATGTATTCTTGATTAAATTAATCTCCACATTCCCATGTTGTAATTTTGTTATCATTCTATATCATTTCTCAATGTTCATGATTATGATTTCCACCCATTAATCATTTCATTTAAATTCTAATTTTTAGAATGTTTTAAATTCTTCAGGATATTCTCTGATTATTCCAATATATGGTTTTAAATATAACCCCTTTCTTATATATTTCCCTTGGTCATCCCATGAAATTTTAAAAATGATTGAGAATTATGAAAAAGTAAATTATGTTTTCAATAAATATAATATGACACTATTCGAAAAATAACCTATACAAACGGTTTGAAACCATTGGTATAGGCCTCCAAACAGTTGGTATATCATATACTAACGGTTTGGAGAACTGTGGACACATAAGTCATGAGGATAGGTCTATACCAACGGTTTTCCCAAAACAATTTGTATAGACCTATTCCAATGGTTTTCAAAACCATTGGAATAAGTAAGATGAAAAATCTATACCAACGGTTCCAAAACCGTTGGTATATATATTTCAAAAAAGAAGCATTCAGTGGGTTTTGATCCCAGTACCAGCAGTTTATGATTGAACGACCTAACCACTAACCTAACTTGACTTTTATGAACATACTTTCATATATATATATATATATATTATCATAAATATTTTAAATTTTTATTTATTTAATGTTCTCTGTAAGAATATTCTATAAAAAATACATGTAACTATACCAATAGTTCTCAAAACCGTTGGAATAGACCTATACGAACGGTTTTGAGAACTGTTGGTATGGATTCTTTGATTTTGGGAGTTATACCAACAGTTTTGGACAAACCATTGGTATAGGGTTTCTATTATAGAACTATACCAAAGGTTTGGCCAAAACCATGGGATAAGTCCAAATTAGTGACATATACCAACAGTTTTGGCGAAACTATTGGTATAGGTCCAAATTAGTAACCTATACCAACAGTTTGGGCCAAACCGTTGGTATAGGTCCATATAAGTGAACTATACCAATGGTTTTCCCAAAACTGTTGGTATAGATCTTATTTCCCATAGTGTAACCCCATGTTTTTTGGTTATTTAATTTACCTAATTGCCTACAGACCCTAGGATTCTCAATATAATTCATGTTATTATGCATTCTTATATATAATCAATCATGAATTGTTATCTAATAAAGACAAAGGGTTTCATAATGTTTCTACCATACATATTGATGTGATCTACAAAATTAAATTAGGAGTCGGGTAATGTGATGTTTTAAATATACTTGTAACTTGATGTGGGAGGAATTGATATCCTATTATAATTTAAAAAGTGGGTATGATCATTTTATTATAATGATTTTTAAGGGACAAGAACAGGATTTGAAAATAGATTTGTGAGCGTGTTAGAGAAATTGTAAGTCAGACATGTTTGCATGACTCTAATATCTAGCTAGTATTTTTTGATTGTTTAAGGAACCTTCTAGTTATTAAAAATTTGTAATAACTCAATTAATAATTTTACCTATATTAATAATGATTAAAAATTTCACCATGATCATAATATTATTAATAAAAATATAGGATGAACCTTATTAAGAAATTTTAACTCGTTCAATTCTCATTTCGGATCCATTTAACTGAATTAAATTTCTAAATAGGAGAAAAACTATTTTTAATGAAAACATAAAATATAATAAACACATTTTATAAAAAAATTATCTTTATATATAATGTTAAATTGTTATTATTTAATAGTATTAATTAATTGAATTATTTTTTATGAAATAATATAAGGATCATCTTCTAAATTAGATAATATAATTTATTTTCATAAATATTATTTTTTCTAAAAAACATTATATATTTACCTTAATAATAAATTTATACCCTAAATAATATCTTTTATAGACAATAAAATAATATTTTTATAGTTACATAATTAATACCAAATTACAGAATATTTTATCGTGTGAAATTAATATTTATGGTGAAATGTTTTTAACATTTTTTCACATGAAACCTATTTTTGGAAAAATCAGATAAATTGTCTTAATAAAATATTATAATTCCCATTAGAAAAATTGCAGTTAATTAGTTTCAAATAATATTTCTATAATTTTATAATTAAATTTTTAAATATAATCCTCAAATATAGTAGTGTACTGTCTATATCATAAAATAGATTTCTAGATTTTTAAATATAATTTATTCTTATTTATTATCAATTAGTAATTAATATATTGGAATACTATTATTTATTGTATTAAAATATTTCGTTACAATATAGATATAATATAGAAGTCTTCTTGAAATAAATTTTCTATTATATAGAGACATATTTTTTGTATAAAATTTTGCACTTCAGTCATTTAGAAATTATAATTGAATTTAATTAAAATTAAAAGTTATCATTATTTTCATTATCAAAATATTTCATAATGTGGTTACTCATATTCATTCACAATAATAATCATCTATATTTTAACATTAGTTATTATTATTTTTTGGAAATATAATTATTGGTTCTATTTATGATTGGTGTTGCATGCAGATAATTCTATCCGAAAAAATTGAATTATTAAAATTAAATAAAATATTAATGTATATGGGTGTTATAATTTTAGTAGTTATTAAATTTAAAAATTCCATTAACCAATGATTCTCATTCCCCTCCCCAATATTTGACTTCTTTAATTAATCTAAATCATAAATCGTATATTTTTTACACGTTTTCTATTATAGTTCACTATTCTCTTTCAATTCTATTTATCTTAATAATTGGGACTTTTCACACATGATTCGTATTGACATATTACAAGAACAAAACATAAATTCATAATTTGAAGATATGAAATTAAAAACAAAATCATTCTAATTTTCTCATATTCATTTATGTTATTTGTGTTTACCAGGGTTTAAAATATTCTTTGGGTAACCATCTCTTACTTTTTCTTTTACACTTATTGGTGTATTTTTCTTTCTTCACACACAATATCCATATACATGATTATAATTTGTTTTTTAATTTTTTCTCCATTTTGTAAAATAACACTTGTTTAAGTTAATTGAAGATATTTCTTATTAGATTGATCCTTGATCTGCTATTTTTTTTAAAAAATATTTTATATTGATAATCTAGTCATTCTTATATTTTCATAGTCAAATTAAATCCAACTAATATTTTTTTGAATTAAAATTAATTTCCCTGATTTTTAATAATTAATTCAACACATTCTCTGTGTTTCAACTCTTGTTGGAAAAAAGATATAGATACATATTTTTGTTTAATAGGGATCCTAATAGAACATCAAGTATAAACTCATGAAACCAAAAAATGGTTTCTATCTATCTTCTCACTTAGATCCAACCCCCCTTTTTAGGTGGATTTATTATTGAAAGAATATGGTATTGTAAATTAAATAATATGGATAAATACAATATGAGGTTTAATAGTGTACTATTATTGGATATGATCCATTATCACATGTGTTTTTAAAACCAATATAGAACACATGAATATATTATAAATTTATTTAAAATTAAATGTATGAATATAATGAAAATAGAGAAGAAATGTCATCTCATCTCTTTTAATGGATGTTTATTTCATTCTAGATCTTTCTATGTAGATCCAATCATAATTATAAATAAAAAATAGGGATCTAGATTCATTTGATGTACCAAAACATTCAGTTTGTTACATATCTAGTTATAACTTCTACCATGAGGCCCCTATGTTCTATTCTTTATATGTTCACAAATTATTCAATGAAAAAATAGTTTCAATTTGGGGGAGGAATGAGGATATAATGGTCTTATTATTATTCAAATTAGAGACATATTTGTTTTATTAAATTGTACCTATTATTACTAGGATGTGAACTGTACTCTTCCAATCAAAAAATTTATTTTTCTTATTTATCCATCTCTATGCCACCTACCAAATATAAATGTGTGTCTGGTAAATCTATATCATATATCCTACCAATATGTTCCTCAACTTCTCCCATGAAATCCACATTATCACCACCCACTTTGTATAATTATAATAGGTATAATTCTATATGTTTAATATAATTCTGTCCAATTGGAAACATTTTTTTATCATGAAAGGCCTATGTGAATCCATTAGTAAGAGAATATATTCGAAATTATACATCATCATAAAATATATCCTCCTATGGTTTCATTTATTATTCACATTCAAAATTAATCTATTTATGATATGAGTCCGGAAAAATAAAAAATGGGGGAGCATTATGTAATTAAATTAAAAAATGTTTAAAAATAACTCATGTTGTGATTAATCATCTTCCAATGTTTCATATAAAAACACCATTAAATGTGAAATACCTTTTAGAATCTACCATTGGGAGTTGAAAGTAGGAATTCTTACTTCTCTTCAAAGAAAAAAAATTATAATGTGATTACATTGTCATCATCTATGGAATGAAATGATAGTGATGTATTTTTATTGTTAAGTATGGGGGAATTTATTTATGTCACTTCTTCAAAATAATATAAAACTAATTATTCTACAGTTTATTATTATCCATCAAATTACATATCTATTGAATGCTATAGGGATTTTAGCACCTTGGTATGATCACACATAATTTCTGGTAATGGAGGAGCCGAAAATAATCACTCAACCCCCTTAATAACCTTGCTAAAAACTATTGGGACTTTATATTCATCCTTTTTTCCATTTTCCCCTATTTATGATATTGGAAAATATTTGTACAATGAAATAATCTCCATTTTTTATTTTTTTTCCGACTACAATGGCACATATTTTTTATCATCTCATTATTTTATGGTACAATATTAATATATTGGAATAAATATGGATTGATTTTTTATTGTTGTTTTCATTAATACTGTTCATACATCAAGTAGATTTAAATATTTTCTCTTTCCCTTTCATAACTATAATTTGATATTTGAAATTATAATTATAGAATCTTTAGTGAATAAAACAGTTCATACATAGAAATCATATTTTATTAGATGAATATTCATTATATATCATAACGATCCATGTCATATTTATGTAGTTCGTCTTCATTTGGAATCCAGGAAAAATTTAAAACGAATTTATAATATTATCTCAATTATTCCATCATTAATTGAACCCTTATTAGACATATCATTTCTAAATCATTTTTCCATCACCTAGGTAAATGAAACAAAGGGTGGGTGAGTTTCATTTTATAGTTATTGTAATCATGGGAGACATCAATTATCACATTACCATAACATGAGAATAAGGGTATGATAATATAAGAATAACACTGGAAATAGAAAACATGAATATTATAGATCATAATCTCAATTCATGAAATAGATATAAAAATTACATAAGTCATGAATATTAATGGAATTATATAACGTCAATCATGAGAGACTAATAATAGAATAATACATGGAATTAAAACATAAACATAAGAATATAAAATCATTTTCATAGTACAAAAGGAATACCAATTATGACTATGTTTATGGATTGGATTAACTCCCTAAACTATCATAGTATTCAATTTTTACTCCCAAGTCAGTATAGTGGATTTTTTTACTCAAAAAACCATAAAAAACATTGAATATCACTCCCATGACTATCATAATGGTCATGTGATACCTATCATTAGCCAATAAATTTGTGAGAGATACAAGTCCCACCAATAACCCAATCAAAATAATACATATTTATTTCATAATATCATAATAAATTCATTGTATCATAACCTATTATTAGAAAAGGGTATCATAAACATTTAATGAAATCATAACATGTATTAAAGAGGTTGGTTTTATAAACATTTCATAATTTCATCAAAGTATAACAGATGGAAATGAAATGGAAATCGTAAAAATATTTATATAATAAAATTAACTCATCTAAAGAAATAAACCAGTTGGTATCATTGAATCATTTACTCATTAAATTATAAGTCAAATAATGGTTTTCTATGTTTGATTAATAAAAATTCCTTTATAAGATACATAAATCATTTGTGAGAAATATGAATATTCCTTTTTTAAAATAACTTCATCCCAACAAAAAAATATCAAAAATATTATAGAGAACAATTTCCTTGAAATTTGAAATTGAATAATGTAAAGTAATATTCAAATCCTTGATAAGTGATGATAGCGTAAATTTATATTCAATTGCAAAAAGTAAATAGAAATCATATGTCATACACTTTTGTACAAAAGTTAATAAAATTTCTCCTTCGAATGAGGATTAAAATATTACTTGTAATCCATTTTTTAAAAATTTAAAACTTGGTAAAAATTATATTAAAAATAATAGGATAATATATCAAATAATATTTTATATGGCTTTAGAAATCATAAATATGGAATTAAAATTATTTTTGACCTAAGATTAAAATAAGGATGATTTTCCATTAAAACATTGTTTCAGAATCCTTAGTACATATGCAGTTAAAAATTAAATGAAAACATTTATTTTCAAAAAATAATAAGTGGAGGAGAACATTCATTTATTTGTCTATAAGTATATCATAATAATTTATCATCATAATCTTAATCATAAATAATCCTAATAAATTATGAGATTGTAATGCTGAACCCTTCACTACTATGGTATCATTTTGATCATAAGACCTATGATGAGAATAAAAATATATGGATACTAAAATTACCATAAAATTAATAATCATCATCATAAAATCTATTCATTGAAAAAATATACAGCATATGAATAAAAATGTGTTAAATATGGAATGATTCTTACAAAAATAAATGGGGGAAGAAAATACATAACATCAGTTATGAATTCCTTTACATGAATTGGAACCTACTATATTATATATTAATATATATTATAATTTAGTATAGAAACATATTCATAATATATCACAATATATATTATTTAAATATAAACATTTATCACTATTTTTGTAATTAGGTTTTATTTAAATTAATTTTCTGTATGATATCTGGTTTGTTTTTCATGAATGTTTTGTTTATGTGGTTTTCTTATTTTTATTTTGATCATTAGTATATCCTTTAAATAAATTCAATATTGTTATATATATTTATAATTTAATTTTATACATAATTATATTCATCGATAAATGTATATATAGAAAAATAAATTTTTCTTTTCCTGGAGATAGTTAGTCGTACATACGCATGAACATTGTTTTAATTTTTATATAGATATAAATAAAGAAAGGTAAAAAATAAATAAACATAAATATTATATAAAAACTAAATATCATATATTTTCATAAAATACATTCTTATTTGCATCCATTTAAAATTGAAATGAATGATGAATCACTTCACTTCATGGAGGTTGTAGTCTACAAGTATGCATGAACGACATCAACTTTTTCCATCATAATGGAATTTAATAAGTTATATATGATATTATCATCAATGAAATATAATTATTTCATAATTATCATATATATTAATCAAAATAATCAAAATACCCATCTATAAAATATATTTTTTTAAAAATTATATGTTTCGTTATGTTTAGAGGGAAAGACATACACACACACAAATGATACGTTAACATCGCATTTGATGGGAAGAAGGTGAATAAAGAGGGTTTCATTATTATAATAAAATATATTTATATTTTGGATAAGATATTTATTTTTTACTAAAATAGGATGATATATAGAGGATATAAAGTAAGAAATATAAATAAAGTGTTAAATTAAGGTGATTACCCTTCCATTGAAATAATGATATTATATCTCAATCTTAAGGATCATACAGTTGGTCTTTTGGTAACACTAGAAACTATATAAAGTTACTAATAATTTTGATAAGTTATTCAGGCTTCCAATGGGTGATATATAAGGCTCAATATAGTTTGAAGAATACAATGTAAGGTTGAAATTTTATAGTTGAGATTAGGGAACTCTTGAACATTTTTACAGGAATAAAATATATTAATGTGATTGAGAGGAAAAATATTTCAATATAGACTATAAGTGGGAAAGAGATAAAATTTCGAAGCATACATTATTTTCATTTTCTTATTTACTATTTTTATAATATTTATATAATTTAATAAAATATTTTGTTTAAAAAATAATTATTGGAAATTTAGATACTATTAATTTAATTTTACTTTAAATCCATATAAATGAGTTGGAATTCAAATATAATTATTTCTGATAAAAAATATTTCACGAAAATATTAAAAATTCTGGGAACACTATAATTTACTCATTCTGTATTATTATTTATATATTAAAAAGTTTTATTTTATTTTTCTACTAATTTAATAAATATTGTCTTGGAATTATATATGATATTATAAAAATTAAATAATTTATACAAAATAAAAATAAAATTATAGCATAAAAATAATTAAATAAATGTGAATTTTTTTTTATTCATTCATAATGTTCTTTTTTTCCAATGTGGACATATAAAAGATGTTTAAAAGTAATATAGTGTCATTTTTGTAACATAGTTTAATAAAATTAATATATATTTTATTTCTTGTAAAATATACCGTCAAACAATTTCATTTAGAGAATAAGGTGATTTGGGTAGAAATACCTTCATATAATAATAATAATTTTGAATAAGTATGACCATATCATTTATTTTTAACCTATATTACCATGATTATCATCTTTCAGAGTGGATATATTTTATCCCTGTAACTATTCATATTAACCCAAAAATTAATTTTTCAAATTTAAACCCAATGATTTATAATATATATTAGATTATATTAAATACAATTTGTAGAAATTGTAGAAATATTTTTATAATAATCTTGCAACACATGATAAACACAACTTTTACGAAAAAAAAGTAATAAAAAACATGTAAAATTTTAATCCCAATCCTCAAAAAAAATGATTGTAAAGAAATTATATTAAAAAAATAATGTATATATTTTATTAAAATAATTCAAAAATACAAAATAAATTAATTAAAATATAAATATATATTTTTTGCATAAAAATATTTTTTCGTTAAAATATATCTTCTCCTTTTACTAGTTTTATATTTTTATTATTATTTAATTGATTCCCAAATAATTTATTAAAATAATCTTTCTATAGAATTTTTTTTTATTTAAAATTTATATTCATACTAATTAATAATATTTTTAGTAGATATTTTATATATTAAATATTATTATTTTAATAGTATATCACAGCTCCTTTCAGTATGATTTTCTGTGTAATGAAAGATATCAAAAAACAATAGTTTATATGGAAATTATATTTAACAATATATCAAGGTGTTACATCATAAACCATTATAATGAGCCCCCTCCCTCAAAATTCATCACTTTGATAAATAATTGACTATATATCTACTTCATCAAATCCTCAGGTTCCCATGTAGTTTATTTAAATTTCTAATTTCTCTATTGAATGTTCACTGGGTGAGTAGTCATGTTATAAATAACATTTTCTATATGATCCAATATTTTTATAAATATTTTCCCATAATAATGATCATGTATTAGTAGAATTTTCACTGAGTTTAGTAAATATTTTGGATAAGATATGTACTTCTTCAGGGTAGATTCCTAGAACAGATAAGAACACGATAGACGATTGGTGGAAATGGTAATTGATAAACCACCAAACATACTTGAAAAAGAATCTCAAAAGGGTCAATGTAACTGAGGCTCAAAATTAAATTATTTATGAATCTAATGAATTTATTAGAAAGAGAAATTCATAGAAAAATACTACCACAAACTTTGATTTATTGGTCATGAAGATGATTGAAAGTACACATTTTTTTCAACTCTAAGAGACCTTCATGTGCTTTTAAATGGCTCTGAGTTTATCTTTCAATTTCTCATCATAAACATGTCCAAAAATATTTATTTCTCAAATATCATAACAACATGTTAGATTTTTTTTCACTTATGTCTATACATTTATTCTATAAGTATCCGTCAAAATTATCATGTAAAATATATTTTTTCATGAGAACTCAACTAGAGGATAGTTTTGGTCCCTACAACCACTGAAATTCAATGAAAATAATACCAACATATATTATAAATCATGATTATTCATTTTTAGTAAAATTAAGTTTAAGGATTGTCCAATATTAACAAAATCAACTATTAATCTAGAGAATGCTGATGAATTCTCTTCAATATCACTGTAAACCTCACATCATGAGAAGATACAATAGAATTTGGTTCTAAAGGAACCCTAAAAACTTTTTAAAACTACATTATGGTAGTTTGATTAGGGGATATAATTTACTTTTTGGAAACTAAATTTTCTGACATGTTAATGTTATAAACTAAATACCATATAAAACTATTCCATTGAATTATTTTTGGGATCCATACAACATAATATATATTATTATTTTCCTTTTCCTTTCTTGTATGGGTAATGGTTGTAACATCCCCTTATACAACAATCTCTTCGCCTTTATGTGTTAACTTACCAATCCACGAGATATATAATCTAAAACAACTAAGTTAATGTGGTATTAAAAGAAATACTCTTTGAAATCTCTATCCATCATTTAAAATATGGGATGAATAGAGAATTATGAACTCCAAGCCTCAACCGACAACTCTTTCCTCGAATTTGGTATTGGTGGAAAACATTCACGATTACAAAACCATATCATTAAATCACAAGAATGTTTAAATATAAAAAAAATTATAACCATCCTCTATATCATAACACCATTATTATGTGCCTCGACAAACATCACTTGGGTAGATGGTTGAACACAGTTTGGGGAAATATTAAATTTACCCCCTTCATTTATGATTTAAAGATCCATCCTTTGATAATACAGATATATTGGATCTTTTATGATCCTCATTTGAGATAATCTATAATTAATCACTCAACTCAGAGAATCTACCACCATGTTTTCACCCCAAGGTGGTAATGTATTAAGAAGTAAAAATCGTTAACAAGCTTCAACCATTTTCTCTAGAACATAGTAAACTCTCTCTATGTGAATAAATAATTTAATAATTTATGACTAGTATCAAAATCATATCTTTACCCATAAAGATAATCCCACCATATATTAAGTGAATGAATTAAAGAGCTAAAAACAAATGATTATTTGGGAAATTATTACCATAAACATTAAATTTTCATGAGGCATCAACTATCACCATTTAATTATGCATTAGAATACATCATAGTCCCTACTTAGATGAATCTTGGTAGATTAGAAACCCTTATCCACTAAATTGAATTGTGAGGATATGTCTATTGATCACAATATTTTTAGCTCCTTAAGTTTTTCACACATTAATCCCTCCAATTGAATATTGATCCATTTAATGTTTACTCTATGAGATTATTTTACATCCATGATAAATTATTCATAAATCATCAATAATATCTCAATAGCCCAAGAAGACTATGGGCCATAATCATAGTATTTGGTCAGGGAAATGTTCAATAACATATCTTTTTGATGTATCTATTGATATAAACTCACTTGAGATTATATAAACAATTAATAAAACTCTCTAAATACAAAACCCATACATTCAATATTTTTCAAAAAGATACTCATTATTCAAGTTATTTAGGTAAATTATAAAATTATATTCACATTATACATTTCTATGTGAAATATTGTAATATTGTCTATAAATAATACCTAAAACTAATCGAGGTATTCCCTAATGACATTATTCATTAAATCTATATAGATAGTAGTTCCATTTGTGAGACTAAATGGAGTAAATATATACTCACAGTATCAATTCCTTTTTTGAAAATGGAACTAAGGGTTTCATCCTTTTATTGGTGCCACACTTATTTTGTATTAAGAAGGTTTTTTTTCAGATATCCTTCATAGGTGTCTCAATGAATTGATTCCGTATGAAGTGTGGAATATGTTGTGTGGGGATCATGTTGTATGAGGGATCAAAAATAGATAATGTGAGTATCCATAGGCATCGGGTCGTCCTATACACATATACCGCTAGATCTATTCATCTCTTGGTGCAATTGTTCGATTTTGGGCTGAAATCTACAATGGTGGTGACAGACAGGTCCTTGCATGGCGTGACGGGGACAGATGTGTTGAATATTGATGGAGCTACATATTCCATGCTATGATCTTTGGAAAAGAATTGTAAAATATTTCTAGTAGTGTTGAGACTCAGGTCTCATTGTGCTGTGACACTCTCAGTTGATGCTCGTATTGATGTTCATGTTATGGTAGTAGTAGCGGGGGTGGGATCCATCAGGTTTTATATTGATGTGAATAAATCTAGTTTGGAGGAATTATAAGGGGAATACATTAAAAGAAATATGACATGTATAAAGGATGATAATTCAGATCAGGTTGTGATGAGAGGTGATACAGCTGGTTTGGTTGATAAAAATGAGGTAATACTTGATAGAGTTGAGATCTACAAATTCTTCACTATTGACAGGATTGTCCATCCCGGTGGTGGAAAACATTTTTGGGATGATTAATTGGTTCAATTTTTTTGTATGGGAATATTCATATTGGATGTGTATACCCATGGGTATAAGATTTTCAACATCATTTTTCCATCATAGTAATTGAAGCACAGAGTGTGTCATATCAGATCGAAGGCTCTAATACCAGGTATGAGCTGCTTTCAAGAAGGGTATTTTAGTTTTATCTCATTTTCTTTAGAAAATAAACATGTCCATTTTTGGATTATAATTATTAGAGTCAATTAGATTCTATGGAATCCAATGATTATTTTCGATAATCACTTCTACTATTTGTATTCCAATTAAAATGAGAAAAGCTACCAAGGTAGCTATATTTGGGCACATTAATAGGATCTGAGTAGAGTTTGATTTTAGAACATGCATAATTAATAAAATTGTGTTGTCCTATATGGATCATGAAATTCAACTTAATGTTGAATATGATAGACATCAATATTTTTGTTTAGAATGTAAACCAATTGGTCATGTTAAAGATACACGTCATAAAAATGAAATTTTTAACCATTAAAAGGAAAAATGAAATCATGATGCATATTGTCAAAAGAAAATGAAGGTGTAGAATAACATTGATCATGATGATGGAATATGTGAATCTGTGAGGAGACATTACCCCCCCCCTCTGTGATGGGGCATAGTCCTTTGTTTTCTGTTAGTATAGACACTCAAAAACATTGCATAAATGCTAGTATTGAGGGAATATTTCATCATGGTAAGCTAGTTCCATAGACATACATCAGTTTTATCTTGGATGAGAATATTCAGTTGGGTGCACCAGCTCCAAAATTGGGTGATGGAGGTATGAAAAAATACATGGCTGTTATTTCCTAGAAGGATGACTACTCAAAACAAATTGACACTGTATATCTGCTTTATTATCAAAATAAAACTCACATCACTAATGATGTAGGGGTGATTACCAGTACCCCATAGATGTCATCAGGTAGTGGTGGTCATGCCTCTTTTAAGGATGAAATATTTTATATAAAATCAATGTTAATTGATTGTGAGGAGTTCTCTCATACTCCTTCAATGTTAAGTCCATGTAATAGATATTCTATTCTACCAAGTCCACTACCCACTAGAACCTCATCCAATAGGAACAATGATGTTATACTAAAGATATTTGATAAAGGTAAATATAATTCTATATGGGAAACTACTGATGTTACTGAATATAGAAATGATATGTCTTATATGATCATTAACTATATTTCTTGATAGAAAAGGAGATGTTACTTTGTTTTACCCCACCTACATTTTTCTTGTATGTTTTATTTTTTCATAAAGGGTCATAAATATTACTTTTTTCTGGACTTGTCTAATAAATCTATGAAGATTATTGAGATATGGGTAGTTTATTATATGATTCATCAATACAATGAAGCAGATGATTTTTTGGATCGTGTTCTTATTCAGTTACTTCTAATCAATTAAGAGGTTCTTTGATACATTATTTTTCTTAATTAATAAATTGGTTAACCCATCAGTGACATTTATGGACGAATTAATCCCTTTTCATGATTCTCCTAGAGTTGATTCTTCAAATACTACAAATCAATAGTGGAAATTCAATATTCTATCATTTAAATATGTATAGAACAAGGTTTGTGTTCTAATGAGTGCTCAAATTCATAATTCTATGGATGTCTAGGAAATTATTCTTGAAATATTTCAATAAAATATCACACAATAGGTATATCCTTAATGTTGTGTTTCTCTCAAAATATCAGGGAAATATTCCCTTTGAATAGGAATGAACGCCCATATGATATAATTTATTTCTATTTTATTTTTATATTTATCATCAAAATTATAGATGATCATAGGTTGGTTTGTAATATTAATCTACGACTCCCACAAATGAAAATTGATGTAGGATATATAGAGAGATATGTAATCTATGCCTAATATAACATTGATCTAAATGAGAAGAAGAATACAATTTTATGAAGGAAGGACATTCTTATATAATTTAATAATAGAATAGTCATGTACATCAGATGTGATCATCATATTATTATAAGTATACACATAACATTAAATATCAAATAATTGAGGTGATATTGTGATACCATCATCAAATTCATTAGATATAAAAGAGTGGGTATATCTATAATCAAATAAAACATTATCATTTCTATAGTGGATGGTATGTATACCTTTCATAATGTCATTAAAATTCCCATTATCAACAAAATTTGTAACATAATTTTTATCTTCACATCTGGGCACAAGTTATTTTAGTCCTTGATTATCATCATTACCCTTAATATTTTGGAACTCATTGGCATAATTCCAAAAATTCAGGAATTTAATAAACTGTTGTATGGGTGGTTCATTATGTGGTGATTTGTATCTATTCACATCAGTAGCTAACAACATCGCATAACATTCCCATTTGATTTCCTGATGAACATATTTTCCACAATTTAAACATTTAAGAGTCCTGTTACAAAAAACCATTATATATTTCTAATAAATAGAATCTCATATTCTTTTGTACATCATATTTTGGATTTTCTTCTTTTTCTTCATTCTTTTCATGTAACTCTATGATATTTATAGGTAAATATCATCACCATCTACACATTCATAGAACATTGATTGATTTTATTATATCTAATAATGTAAATTTTAGATAACTCCCTTTAGTGACTCAGTTTTATACTATTTAATAGTCAATAAAAATTACATTTAGGTTAGATTTGTATGATAATAGAGTGACTCCCATCCCTTTAATATTTTCCACATTTCACTAAATAATTCAACATTCTTCTATTTTTACACCGAGAATTCCTTCACTATTTTCATATGATGAAAATGTTGAATGTACCTATTGATGTAAAATATCTTAAACTCTTCCCACTCCAAAGAGTTAATTTATTTTTATTGATATTTTTTCTCTGTAAGTGTCAAAAATTGATCCTTTTGACCATAGAAATGATTAATATCCAAAATAAATCTTTATTTTTTTGATCACTGAAGGATTGAAAAAATCATATTTGTGGTACTGACCCATAAATATATAAATAGTTGATTAAGAAACCCACTAAAATATGATGAGATTTAACTCATAAAGGACTAAATAAAATTGTTACCTCTTTTTTATGATTGTTTATTCATCATGATTGTGATATTGAGGATGTTATGGGATAATTGAAAAAAATTACATTCCATCTCTAATAACAAGTTATTTCACTTAAGTAAAATCATTTTACATTTTTCCTTATTCATCATTAACATGATTCATTCATGTTGTGTCCATTAAAAAACTATAATTTATAGTTTAAGTAACAATAATAAAATTAGAAGACTAGATAATGAATTAAAATAATTTATAACCTTTTAAAATAATGGAACAATTTTTTATGATATGGTAGGATTAAACTAGGTCACTCATGAACATTAACAAAAATATTTGGATGTTATTCTATACATAGAATTATCCCAAATTTTCTCACTAAAGTTATCTTATCAGAGTATCCAATGATTATATAACACATTATTTGATACGAAATATAGAATCCCAAAAATAATTCATAAATATTAAATCTGACTAAATGATTATTCATTACGTGAAATAATCAATCATATGATAATCATATAGATCTGGTATCATTGGATACAGTGACACATAAATAACTAGTTGATAAGTGTATCCCATTATGTCCATTATAACAAGAACCCTTCTTGGAAGCATCATTATTAAAAACGTTATTCTTAAAATAAGGAAAATAAATATATGAAAGTGTGATCTTTGATTCCCATCAAGGGTAAACTATGGAGATATCAATGATCACAAAATAATAACATTATCAGAAGGGTATAAGAAATTTTCTCAATAGAAATATTCATATATTGTATAAAATTTATTTTAATCTTCAATCATGGATCTAATCATAGTAGTTAATAAGACATGAATCTTATAGGAATCTAAGAAAATTTTCTATGAAACAATAAATTTTATCAAAAGATATGGAATAATGGTATACACACAAGAGTAGAATATCAAAACATATGTAGTCGATGTTTCACTTATAGGAAAATAATTTTGGAATGAGTTCACTCTTAAAACAATCAATGTAGAAATGATTCACTACACAGACAATCATAGTTATTTTTTAACTCCCCAACCATAATAGTAGAAAATTAAATCTACCAATAATATAATAGTGGATAAAATCAATTACTGTAATTGATTCACTAATAATTATAATCAAGTTTTTAACCCCTGATATATCTATCACTCCCTATTGAATATGATGGAAAAGTTGTTCCCACAATTAAACTATTGAAAATATATCATTTGGGTTTTATAAGATCATGAAACATTCATCATATCTAAACCCATGAATAGAAATGGGTTTCATAAACATTTCAACATATCATAAGTAATGTCAAATAAACATGTTTCATAACCATTTCATCATTTTACCCATTATAACGCATGATAAAGAAATGAGTTTTCTTGAAAAATTTTCATCATCAAGATAATCTACCAAGTGAATAAATGAGGGTAGAATACTTGGATCATATCCCTAGTATTTTAAAATGTGAAATAATGGTTTTTTGTCTTTGATTAATAAAAATAACAGTAAATGATCATTAAAACATTATTAAAGAATACAACCCTTCCCAATTTAAATCACATACATAAAATAAACGTATTTAACATGTCATATAAAAAACAATCCGTGAAAATAAAAATGGAAACATGTAATGTAAGCATCAATTCGTTGTGTTTCAATGATGGTGTGAAATTCTTTTCATTCTATTTAAGATAAAAGAAACAATTCCCTTTAAACAATTACATAAAATTCTAAAAGTACCTCATTCATGTGATGACCCAGACTCTCTTGGTCCTTCCCTTTTCCAAAATCCGGGTGACTCTCTTGGTCCTTCCCTTTGCCAAAATCCGGTTTCTAAAGGAGTGGCGTCTCGGTGAGACCGATCGGCGAGACCGATCGGTGAGACCGATCAACGCGACCGATCGGTGAGACCGATCGGCATCACCCGGCCTTGTCAAGTTGTTTCCAGTAGCGCTCCTTTGCGTAAATAGGGTTTTAAACCCTATTCTGACTCGTTTAACCATGTTTTTATGACCCGTAACACCCATAAGAGTTTTAATTAAATGCTTCATCAATTAATGAGTCGGCTTAAACCACCCGACACCCTTTTGTGACGAGTGGAGCCGCGTGATCAACCCACGACCCCCGCGCCTTACGCGGTTTCGCATTTTCACCTAAACCATCCCCAGCTCTTATAAACTAAGGGTTAGACGTGGTTTCTCTTTTCCTCAATTGTGACTTTTCACAAACAGCTTCTGGTGCATCGGGCCCGCCGTATCGTTATCCGTAAAGTTCTACGCCCCCGGCCTAAACGTCGATCATCTATCAACAAGTAGGGAATTTCTCCTTTGTTTCTCTCTTTTGTGTATCATGCCGGGTGGGAGTGCTTTTGATCCTGTAGAATTGGGTAAACCAGACCTAATTAAAGATAAAGAACGAATTCTATAAAGAAAGAAGAGGGGGGGGGGCTGTGATCGTTGATGGTGTGTTATATTTTGATGTTGTTTCTTCTATGACCATCTTGTTGAGTTGTACTGGCTTATGCCTCCTGAATATCAAGGTCGTTGGTGGTCGTTGTTTGTGCACTAATAAACCCTGATGATGTTTTAATTGTCTTGTTTGTGGTTGTAAACTCCTACTGTGAAAATTGAATCGGTTAATCAAGTATATTCAGCTGAATAATTGAAAGCAACAGGATCAACCCTTCTGTGATAACTACCGGTTAGAACACACGGAATTTGATATCATGGAGTGTGTTAAGACGTTTACATCTGAAAATACCTGACTTGTGTTGGTGGTGGTAGTTGGTTGTTTTCCTTTCGGGCCGATTGCTGGAAATGTAGGAGGGGATGGGATCCCCTATTATTTTATACTCTCGGTGGTTGTGTGAATTTGGTGGATGGGATCTCTTGTTGGTATGGATTCGGTGGTTGTGAGTATTAAATCCAGGTGGTTACTTGTTTATATCACAAATTGGGGTGGAATCCTCTGTTATTGAGAACCAGGTGTGAACGTTTTGGTTGATGTTTGACTGTTTACTTTTCTGGACTTATGCCTATGCCTAGTAGTTGCCCAGTAGTACTTAAACGTAAACATTATTACTGAACGTGAAATAAGAAAGGGGACAAATGGGTTGTTGGCATGAGTCGTGACTCAGACTTGAGTGTTTTTGTGATCTGTAGGCTGTCTGAAGAAAAACCTAGCTTTGGGTGAGTGCTTGTTACATATATATATATATATAGCTTTGTGTTTCTTATTCGCGCCCCACCCAAGTTGAGCACTTAGTGCCGAACATCCCCATTTCATGGGGGAGGGTGTTTTTCCAACACTATTCTTAGTGGCTGGTTATTAGCTCCTTTTCTGCTCCCTTTCCCGGATAGCCCAAGTATCTTCGGGCATGCTGTGATGGCCTGAAGTCCATTATTAGCCCAAGAACCTTCAGGCGGGGTGGTGTGGTGGTTGTCCTGGTGTGTGCGGCGTGTGGTTTCCCAAGTGTCTTCGGGATGAGGCTCAGGTGTCTTCGGGCGTGGCAGTGGATCCTTTAGCCCAGATGTCTTCGGGCGTGGTGGTGGTTGTTCTGGCCTAGGTGTTTGTAGGCACAGTTACATGTGACAGTTTTGGCCTAGGTGTGTGCGGGCGGGATTCAGTAGTGGGACTGCGTGCGGATGAGGCCCAGGTTTGTGCGGGTGGGATTTCGGCAGTGGGACTGCGTGTGGTTGTGGCCCAGGTGTGTGCGGGCGGGTGTGGAAGTGGGACTATGGTGATAATGGAGGGATTGGTCTGATGCATAGGATGTCTCAATAACCAGTGGGAAAGTGGAGCGGGGTACCTAAACATCAATGTGCTCTTATTATATATATTAGTTGACTTGCGTTATTTGGGGAGTGAGCCTTGGTGAGTCCTGGGATGGATATTTTTCCTTGTTAGGTGTTTGGTTTACTGTTTTTCTCACGGGACGTTAGTACGTTCCCCCACTTGTGCACGAGAGTCTTGGTTTTTCCTTCTGAGTGTACTTGTATGCTCACCCTACGTATATAAAACTGCTTTCAGGTTTCCAGGAAGACATCGGGGATCACACAAGACCATACTAGCTTGGACTTTTCGAGCAGTTGCAGTTGTTGTTTTTCTTTTTGGTACTTACCTTGTAGTCACCTTTTGCACTTTGTGGCTTTTACTTTTGAAACATGCATGTGGGAATGGTTTAATTTTGGCTTTACTTTTCTTTCTACCTTGGTATTGTTGGGTTTTCTTCTCCTTATCTATTGATCCTATAAAATAAAATGGGTAATGCCTTCCATTTGAGAGAATTTTCTATACCCTTGGTGCTAGTCGCCACTCCGGGACCTATTGAAGGCAGGTTTCAGGGGTCATTATCTCTCCTTCAACCTAAAGAAGGAAGGGACTGGCAATCTGCTGACCCTTCCCTCCTTTTGGTGAAGGAGGGTCCTGACAGAATGGTATCAAGGGTGATGGTTGAGAGATAGGACGGAGTTTGGAGTTAGGCACAGTGAGGATTGAATGGGATGGTAAGGAAACGGTGTTGGGTGACCTTGGAGCGTGAATTAGGCCAGGGAAGACCGACTAGGACACAGGATTTTAGGGCCCCCCGTGTTCCAATGCAAGGACTCTGGACCTACCGAATGACCAAGTGAGGCCACACTAATTGTAGGGTAGAGACCCTAGGAAAGGTACATGCATCATAATGACTTGTGTTCTTGTGTTTCTGGGATGTCTTGGGAATTAAGAATAAATTAAATCTTAATAAGTTTTAAGAATGATATTTTGCACTACTTGGGCTTAGGAATTCCTTGTTTACCTTGCAGCTATGGCACCTGGAAGGCGACCACATGTGGTACAGGCGATCGAGGCCCCTTAGACTACTTTGGCCAATCGGCAGAGAGCTGATCAAGAAGAAGAGGACGACCAGTGGCAGAAGACTCTTCGAGCCTTGCAGCGACAGGCCCTCGAGAAGTATGAGGGAAGCACCTCCTATAGGAAGACGGCAGGCTGGATAGAGGAGCTAGTTATAGCCTTCGGCCTGATTCGGGCCCCGACCGAGTACTGGGTTCCCCTGGCCGTTAGCCAGATGCGGGGAGTAGCACATCAGTGGTGGATGCTTTACATGGGGGAGAGGAGAGATTCTGAGGTGGCTTAGGTGGATATCGAGAAGGAGTTCCGGGTGGAATTCTTCTCCTCGACGATGAAGGAAGAAAAGAGGTAGGAACTACTCTCCCTCCAGCAGGGGAGTATGTCTTTGAGGGAGCTAGGGATCAAGTTCAAGGACCTCCTACGTTTTTCTCCAAACCACTTTCCCGACGAGGAGTCTTGGGCAAGACGTTTGGAGGAGGCACTCCGACCCTCCCTCCAGTATTCTGTTACCCCCTTTACCCAGCCGACGTACTTGGAGGTCCAGAAGAAGGCCGAAGTGGTGGAGCGGATGCATGCTATAGGTGGAGTGTCGCGAGAGGGGATCCAGCTGGGACCATCAAAGGGGAAATTCGTCAGCACCTGGCCTCCAGTGTCAGGACCCTCTAGGTTCCGACCCGCAGGGAGCAGGCCGCAACAGTTTCAGTTTCGATCCCCCGGTCCTCGCCCTTTTCCTACGAGCCCGGGACCATGGTGCTTGATCTGTGGGAGCCCTGGGCATCTCTAGAGTCAGTGCCCAGACCGGGTGTAGTACAGTAGTGGCAGTCAGCCCCAGCACCTGCCCCAGCAGCAGCTTCCAGCCAGACCTTTCCAGCAACAGCAACAGGGACAGCGAGCTCCCGCTCCTCCGAGGGCAGATGTAGGAGGAGGCCGACCTCAGGGCCCTCCACAGGGACCTCGACCAGGGCGTGGTCGAGGAGGTGGCCGAGAGCCGAGGGTAAGGGGAGCTGGGTGTGGACAGTTTCACGCTGCAGAGGCAGCAGTCCCAGCAGTGCCAGAGGTTTTTCGAGGTACGATCAGTCTGTTTAGCACTCTTGCTTATGCTTTGTTCGATACCAGAGCTTCGCACTCCTTCATTGCATGCAGTCTAGCCTGTGCCTTGGGTCTAGATGCCGAGAGACTTCCAGTTCCCCTGGTGTTGAGCACACCAGTTGGAGGTCAGACCGACTTGTTGTTCGTTTGTCGGGGATGTAGACTGTTGATAGGGCCACATCAGTCGGTTCGAGATCTTCTTCTGCTACAGATTCAGCCATACGATTTCATCCTAGGCATCGAATGGATATTTCTTGTGTGCACCATCAACGACTCTTTTCAATGATGGGTGGTGTTCTCAGACTTGGACAGCCGGCGTGTTACCTTCACCGGAGAGCGGAGTAGTCCGAAGGGAAACAGGAGAGAGGAACCTCTCCTCTTCTTGTTGACCGAGCTGACGGTAGAATCAGTAGATGTGAAAATGGTGGAAGTTCCAGAGATCATCCATGAGTTTATGGACATCTTTCCTGATGAGGTGACAACTCTACCCCCTCGACTTGATATCGAGTTCGGGATAGACCTACAGCCCGGTGCTCGTCCAATATCGATGGCTCCTTACCGGATGGAACCTTCGGAGCTACAGGAGTTGTGGATACATATTGACAATCGGATGAAGAGGGGTTATGTTTGTCCGAGTGCGTCACTGTGGGGTGCTCCGGTCTTGTTTGCAAAGAAAGCAGATGGAGGTCTTAGGCTGTGCATGGACTACAGGAGGTTGAATCCGGTGACGATCAAGAATCGCTACCCTCTCCCAAGGATAGATGATCTTTTTGACCAGCTGAAAGGGGCAGGATGGTTCTCGAAGATCGACCTATGGTCTGGGTACCACCAGATGAGAGTGAAAGAGAGCGACATCCTGAAGACATCGTTCAGGTGTAGGTATGGACACTTCGAGTTTGTAGTCATGCCCTTCAGTGTTACGAACGCCCCGGATGTGTTCATAGGGCTTATGAACTCCATCTTCCGGGAGTACCTGGATCGGTTCGTGGTTGTGTTCATCGACGACATCCTGGTCTACTATAGATCATAGGAGGACCATGCAGAGCACCTGAGGATAGTTTTGGAGGTCCTCCGACAGCACCAACTATATGGGAAGTTGTCAAAATTCAAGTTCTGGACACGAGAAGTGCACTTCCTCGGGCACGTAGTGTCTGAGCAGGGGGTAGCGGTCGACCCATCAAAGGTTGAGGTAGTTGTTTCTTGGGCATCACCCAAGAATGTGGCAGAAGTCCGAAGTTTCCTCGGGCTGGCAGGTTACTACCGGAGATTCGTACCCAACTTCTCCCGAGTACCAGCCCCTTTGACGGCTTTGACCAAGAAGGACCAGGCTTCCGTATGGAGTGAGCAGTGCCAGTCATCCTTCAGCTATCTGAAGGAGAAGTTGGTCATTGCCCCAGTGCTGAGATTACCAGAAGAAGGGGTGGCCTATGAGGTATTCTGCGATGCTTCGGGACAGGTCCTGAGGTGCGTGTTGATGCAGCGACGAGGGGTGATCTCTTATGGTTCCAGGCAGCTACGTTACCATGAGCATAATTACGCCACCCATGACTTAGAGCTTGCAGCGGTCGTTTTTGCGCTAAAGTTATGGCAGCACTACCTCATTGGGGAATGCTTTGTGGTCTTCACGGATCACAAAAGCTTGAGGTATATTTTCTCCCAGCGGGACTTAAACTTGCGATAGCGGAGATGGCTGGAGTTCCTCCAGGATTAAGACTTCGAGATCTCTTATACTGAGGGCAAGAAAAATGTGGTGGCCGATGCATTGAGCAGGAGGACGCAGAAGGATGCGGTCCGAGAGTCGCCGGATGCCTGGAAGGCAATGGAAGAGTTGGCTACCTTACACCTGGATGCGACGATGGATAGCAGCAGAGGCTACCTATATCAGATGACAGTGCAGTCATCCCTGTTTCAGTAGGTGGAAGAGTCTTAGTGGGGAGACCTAGAGTTAAAAGTGATGTGTGACCAAGTTGACCAGGGCAATGCTCTGGAAGGATGGACTGAGGATAGTCAGAACTGGATGCTTTTCCAGGGAAGGTTGTTTGTCCCAAAGGCGATGCGCGACAGGGTTCTCTGTGAGTTCCACAACACACCCCTGGCAGTACACCCCAGTGTTTCCAAGATGTACCATGGTTTGAAGAGGCAGTTTTGGTGGCCCGGAGTTAAGCGAGCGGTGGCAGAGTTTGTGGCCAAGTGCCTAGTGTGTCAGCAAGTGAAGGCTGAAGACCAAGTTCCAGGGGGCCTACTACAGCCCCTAGGTGTCCCCGAGTGGAAGTTGGATGACATCTCAATGCATTTTGTCACGGGACTACCCAAGGCCCAAGGAGGGTACGACGCCATCTGGGTGGTAGTGGACAAGTTGACGAAATTGGCTCACTTTCTGGCAATTAGGGAATCGAGTGTTGTGGATACTTTTGCACGAAAGTACGTGGATGAGGTGGTGCGGTTTCATGGAGTCCCGAGGTCTATAATATCAAATAGGGATGCACGGTTTACCTCACAGGTCTAGAGAGGATTGCAGCATGCGTTTGGCACCCAGTTACGCCTTAGCACTGCCTTCTATCCCCAGACAGATGGACAAACGGAGCGCACCATCCAGACCATGGAGGATATGCTGCGAACATGTGTTCTGGACTCAAGAGGGTCATGTGTGCAATACTTTCCACTGGTAGAGTTTTCCTACAATAATAGCTACCACTATACCATTGGAATGGCCCCGTTTAAGGCTTTGTATGGGAGGCCAATGTGATCGCCTGTGTGTTGGACCGAAGTAGGAGAGGCAGGCATCCTTGGTCTGGAGGTGGTGCAGAACATGACAGAGAAGGTTCAGCTCATACGGGAAAGGATGAAGGCAGCCCAGGACCGACAGAAGTCGTATTCTGATACCAGGAAGAGGCCCTTGGAGTTTGAGGTTGGGGACCACATGTTCTTGACGGTCTCCCCTCGGCGTGGGCAGCGGAGGTTCGGCAAGGGGAGTAAGCATTCCCCTAGGTTCATCGAACCCTTCCAAGTGTTGCGGCGGGTCGGCGAAGTGGCTTACCAGCTAGTGTTTCCACCATCGCTACTAAGGATACCTGATGTCTTTCATGTGTCCTAGCTCCATCAGTATCTGCATGACGATTCGCACGACCTTGATTGGGTTGAGCTAGACATTGAGGACGACGTGGCCTTTGTGGAGAGACCAGTGATGATCGAGGATCGCAAGGAGAAGGTGCTTCGTGGGCGAACCATTCCTTTGGTTCGCGTGTTGTGGAGACATGGTGGGCTTGAGGAGAGTATGTGGGAGAGGTAAGCACTGATGCGTACCCAGTACCCAGAGTTGTTTTGTGTTTTGTTCCTTGTTGTATCTGTTGTGATAGAACATTTTGCCTTTTGGCTAGGAAATGTACTGGTTTCTTTCCTCTACTTGTGTGTGAAAACCCCCGGCTATATGAAAGGAGAGAACCCGACCCCTAATCAAGACGCATTTAGGTGGATGCGATTAAACCCGTGCCGGCGAGTCTGTGCTGCCCAAAGCGGATAATATCTTGACATGGGGGAAGAGACTCCCCAACCCACGTGCCCGGGCAGTTTGGCATGGTATGTTTCTTGGTTCGTGACAGGAAGATGTTCTTAGTTTTCGATGAGGTTCACTCTTGAGAGGTATCTTTTGGGGTGGTTGTTCGGACCCTCCCTTTCCTTGTGGGTTGTCTAAATTCTCGGGGATGAGAATAGTTTGAGAGGTATCTGATGTGATGACCCAGACTCTCTTGGTCCTTCCCTTTTCCAAAATCCGGGTTCTAAAGGAGTGGCGTCTCGGTGAGACCGATCGACATCACCCGGCCTTGTCAAGTTGTTTCCAGTAGCGCTCCTTTGCGTAAATAGGGTTTTAAACCCTATTCTGACTCGTTTAACCGTGTTTTTATGACCCGTAACGCCCATAAGAGTTTTAATTAAATGCTTCATCAATTCATGAGTCGGTTTAAACCACCTGACCCCCTTTTTTGACGAGTTGAGCCACGTGATCATCCCACGACCCCCGCGCCTTACGCGGTTTCACGTTTTCACCTCAACCATCCCGGACTCTTATAAACTAAGGGTTAGTCGTGGTTTCCCCTTTCCTCGATCGTGACTTTTCACAAACAGCTTCTGGTGCATCAGGCCCGCCGCATCGTTATCCATAAAGTTCCACGCCCCTGGCCTAAACGTCGATCATCTATCAACAAGTAGGGAATTTCTCCTTCGTCTCTCTCTTTTATGTATCATGCGGGGTGGGCGTGCTTTTGATCTTTTAGAATTGGGTAAAACAGACCTAAATAACGAATTCTATAAAGAAAGAAGGGGGGGGGGTTTATGGTTGATGGTGTTTTATATTTTGATGTTGTTTCTTCTATGACCATCTTGTTGTGTTGTGTTGGCTTATGCCTACTGAAAATGGAGGCCGTTGGTGGTCGTTGTTTGTGCACTAATAAACCCTGCTGATGTTTTAAATGGATTCTTTGTGGTTGTAAACTCTTGTTGTGAAATGTGAATCGGTTAATCACGTATATCCGGATGAATAATTGAAAGCACCAGGATCAACCCTTCTGTGATAACTCCTGGTTAGAACACACGGAATTTGAAATCATGGAGTGTGTTAAGTCGTTTAAATCTGAAAATCCCTGACTTGTGTTGGTGGTGGTAGTTGGTTGTTTTCCTTTCGGGCCGATTGCTGGAAATGTGGGAGGGGATGTGATCCCCGGTTATTTTATACTCTCGGTGGTTGTGTAAATTTGGGGGACAAGATCTCCTATTGGTATGGATTCAGTGGTTGTGAGTTTTAAATCTAGGTGGTTACTTGTTTATATCACAAATTGGTGTGGAATCCTCTATTGTTGAGAACCAGGTGTGGACGTTTTGGTTGATGTTTGAATGTTTACTTTTTTGGACTTATGCCTTTGCCTATTAGTTTCCCAGTAGTGCTTAAACGTAAACATTATTACTGAACATGAAATAAGAAAGGGGACAAATGGGTTGTTGGCGTGAGTCGTGACTCGGACTTGGTTGTTTTTGTTATTTGTAGGCTGTCTAAAGAAAAACCTACCTTTGGGTGAGTGCTTGTTACATATATATATATCTGTAGCTTTGTGTTTCTTATTCGCACCCCACCCAAGTTGAGCACTTAGTGCCGAACATCTCCATTTCACGGGGGATGTTGTTTTTCCCAACAGTATTCTTAGTGGCTGGTTATTAGCTCCTTTTATGCTCCCTTTGCCGGATAGCCCAAGTATCTTCGGGCAGGCTGTGATGGCCTAAAGTCCATTATTATCCCAAGAACCTTCGGGCGGGGTGGTGTGGTGGTTGGCCCGATGTGTGCAGCAGGTGGTTTCCGAAGTGTCTTCGGGATGAGCCCAGGTGTCTTCGAGCCTGGAAGTGGATCCTTTAGCCCAGGTGTCCTCGGGCGTGGTGGTGGTTGTTCTGGCCTACGTTCTTGCAGGCACGGTAACATGTGACAGTTGTGGCCCAGGTGTGTGCGAGCGGGATTCAGTAGTGGGACTGTGTGCGGATGAGGCCCAGGTGTGTGCGGGCGGGATTTTGGCAGTGGGACTGCGTGTGGTTGTGGCCCAGGTGTGTGCGGGCGGGTGTGGCAGTGGGACTGCGATGAGAATGGCGGGATTGGTCTGATGCGTAGGATATCTTAATAACCAGTGGGAATGTGGTGCGGGGTACCCAAACATCGATGTGCACTTATTATATATATTACTTGACTTGCGTTATTTGGGGAGTGAGCCTTGGTGAGGCCTGGGATGGATAGATTGCCCTGTTAGGTGTTTGGATTACTCTTTTTCTCACGGGACTTTAGTACGTTCACCCACTTGTGCACGAGAGTCTTGGTTTTCCCTACTGAGTGTACTTGTATGCTCACCCTACGTATATAGAACTGCTTTCAGGTTTCCAAGAGGACTTTGGGGATCACGCAGGACCTTACTAGCTCAGAATTTTGGAGCAGTTTCAGGTTTTGTTTTTCTTTTTGGTACTTACATTGTAGTCACCTTTTGCACTTTGTGGCTTTTACTTTTGAAACATGCATGTGGGAATGGTTTACTTTTGGCTTTACTTTTCTTTCTACCTTGGTGTTGTTGGGATTTCATCTCCTTATCTCTCGATCCTATAAAATAAAAAGCGTAATGCCTTTCATTTGTGAGAATTTTCTATACCCTTGGTGCTAGTAGCCACTCCGGGACCTATTGAAGGCGGGTTTCAGGGGTCATTATCTCTCCTTTAACTTAAATAAGGAAGGGCCTAACAATCTGCTGACCCTTCCCTAGTTTTAGTGAAGGCGGGTTGTGACAATTCAAAAAATTAGAAGATGATTAATTTTAAACAACATTTAAAAATTAAATCTTCTATAAAAATAACTTTATAAAGTCATAGTATAATATTAAATAATTTCTATAAAACATTTTTGGAAAATAATAATGTCGAAGAAGAACTATTTTCGACTAAATAGAGAACTAAAGAAAAATTTCGGTAAAGACATATATTCAGTCTCTTAAGAAATTATAGTGTGTAATATAATACAACTATTCTTATTTTCTAATGTAATCAAATTATATTAAAGTTAATGATTTTATTGAGTGGTAATAATTCATTATCAATATCTTGATCATAAACAGTCATGTTTAATTATGATATTATAACATAACAACGATTACCACTTTCGTAATATTTAGTCCATAAGCCTCATGAAAAAAACCATAAATAGATTTTTAAATCACCATAAAAATAATAATAAGTATCATAAATGGAATTTATATTATGTATATACACCACAAAAAATAAATAAGTGGTGAATATGCAATGTGTCTCACAAAAATAAAATAGAGAAGAAGATTCCTTTCATAACGTTTAACTAACTTTATACACATTGGTTGAACCTATACAATAAATATATAATTATTATAAATCTATTACAGATCTATAATCATATATATTATACATTATATTTTTTACTTGTAACCTCTTATAACTTATTTATCAATAATGTTTTATTAAAATAATTATTTTGAGTGATATCTTATTCATTTGTCATATATTGTTTGGTTCGGTAGTTTTGGGAATTTTATTTTTATCATGGTTCCACAAAATATATGAAGGTAGCAATGATATAAATATTATTTAAATTCATTACAGTCATATTTAGAGTCCTCAATAATTGATGATAAATAAAACTGAACTACATCATTTATGGAGATTATAAGTCATATGTACACATGAATGTTGTTATCATATTTTTACTGCTGGTATGAATAAAGAAAAATAAACACTAAACATTATAGAATCCTTATTATATAATATATATTTTATATTTTAATTAAAAAAATTTGTATTAAAAAAATTTCGAATGGAAATGAATAGTGAATAACATTGAATTGTGGAGAAGGTAATCCACATGTACGCACAAGTGATGTTATTGTTACTCGAGGAATTAATTGGTAATAAGTTTGATACGGTATTATTAAGGTAATGGTATAATTATTTCACCATTATCATATATAAACATTCAAACCATCAAAATAATCATCCATAAAATATGTTGATGAAAATTAATTGTATTACAAAGTGTAGAAGGTAAGTCATACGTAAGAAAAATATGATACATTCACATCCCACTAGTTGATAAAAGCTAAATAAAACTGGTTTAATAATTATTATATTTTTTTAGTGATGATACTGAATTATTTATTTAATGAAAATTTTATTATATTTGGATGTGTTAAAATAATAATTGAAAATAAAGTGATTGGTTAAGGTATTACCTCTCATTATAAATCCCCCCTTTAGATATCCTTTTTTGGATGTTGTGGTTTGTTTTTTTGGGAAGAAAATACCTAAATAATTCATATAAGAAATTATAGAAGAGATTTTTGTAGGGTATGGTCACTCTTGAAGGTTGAATGTGGTTAGAAGAAGATACATGATGTGTTTCCTTTTATAATTGATATAAGGGGCACTCTTGGTGTTTTTTTGAAATATTGTAATATATTAAAGTCATTCTCATGAAAATGGTTCCAAATGGACAATAAATGGGAATGATATGAAACATTTGACTCTATATTAACCCCATTTATATATATTTTTAATTACATGATTCTATGTATCATAATAAAATATTTTTTTCATAAAATATCATTATTGAAAATTTACAATCGATTCATTAAATTAGTCATAAATTAAAAAAAAACAAAAAATTATAATATAATTATTTAACACAACCTTATTATGTGTTATTATTATTAAAAATAAATATAAAATAATAAATAAACCAAATAATGTTACTTTTTGTATTTTTAAATTAAATTAGTAAATTTTTCTAATAATTGAATAAATAGTGTGTTAGTGTCATCTAATAATTTAAGGTGATTATATAATTTCAATAAATAAAAATTAATTTGTAACATGAAAAAAATTTCAATTTCGTCCAAACTCAAATTTATATTCATTACAAACATGTTTTGAATCTCTGTTTACATTTAATAGATGTTTAAAACTAATCGAGTGACATTTTTTAACTTTCATTACATTAAATATATACTAGGACATTTTCATGAAAATTTTTCTATAAAAAACTCAATTTAAATACTAAGGTTATGAGGGTTGAATTGAGTTTGTATAATAATAACTACTATGATAAATTACGTTCTTATCACAATGTTTTAACCAAGAATAACCTAATCTATCCTTTACCTAAGTGATAATTTTTACCATAGTTACTATTCATATTTTTCAAATATAAAATAAAACTTCTAAACAAATTTTAACATCCAAATTATATATAAAGAATCCATTTTCTAAAATTGAATTCGTAAAAGGTTGAAAATATAATTGGAAAATAATAACACAACACATGAGGAAAACAACATGTTAAAAATGTATTTCATACTTTAAAATGTAGTCTATTTATATCTCATACCTAGAAAAATATCAAATGAAAATTCAAAAAAATATTTAATTATATAATTTATATAATTTATTAATATAATTCACCAATAGTGAATAATTTAAATTTTAAAGAAAAAATACATTATTTGAATAAAAATATTTTTCATGTATAATATCACTTTTAAATTTAAATGATTTTTTAATTATAATTTATTAATAAAAAAATAATTTATAAAATATAGGTATAAATTTTTCTTAGTTTCATTAGTCTTATTCATAATCCCAAATCCAACAACTATGAGATAGCATTAGCATTAAATAATAATGTTTTTATATTATATTATAGTCATTTAAACTCGTTGATTCATGTAACTCAAGCTATTAAAAAATATAATGTTATTTGAAAATAAGTATTTCATAAAATATTACGGTGTTACTGACTCCATTTAAAAATTTCATAAAATTTTACTTAAAAGTATATTTTAGATCAATAAATTTTTTAGTTTTCTGATTTTTTATCATGTATTTAGATATTGAAATAAGATAATCAAATATTATAATAAAATCTATTATTTCATGATCTATATGGACAATGAAGAAAATACAAACGAAATAATTTGGATAAGAAATTATTTATTTAAAAAAAGTTATCTATAGTGTGAAAGAAAAATATCACCTATAAAAATGATTAAAAATTTTAAGATGGAATTTTTTGAAGAGTCTAATCCAAAATAAAATTCAATTTCTGTGTGATACAATGGAGTGGAATATGCACATGTTGTGTCTCAAAATATCTGTAAATATAACAATCTATCATACTATAATTATTATGTTTTTTATAATATTTAAGTAATTAAATAATAATATAATATATAGGTGTTCTTAAATAATGAAGATTTAAAAATGTGTAAGGGAAACCTATAATATACAATGTTCATTGATAATGGTGAATAATTCATAAGTAAAATTCCCCATTTATGATTTTTCATGGTTCTTGGAAATATTATCTATCAATAATGAATCCAAATCAATACGAAAGCTCAATATAATTATAAAAACCTACAATTATAATAAATTGATACTTTGGAATATATTTATCACTAAATTAATATAGTTTTTGATAGATTGTTTCATACACAACACTGAACCAATATGATCCAAACACTATTAGATTGATATTTTTGAATAATATTAATGAAAAATTAAGTAAATAAAAACATATCTACATTTGGAGGATAAAAGATAAAGGTTATTCTATAATTATATATACTTTAAATTCTAAATTACATATATAAGGTATTGGAGATTTTATCATGAAAATTTAAATAATTAAATTTGAAATGAAAACATATTCTATTTCATTGCATGAACTAATATATTGTCAATTTGAAAATTATAAATATGTATTCAATAATATTATGAAAAATCAATATTTTAAAATGAAATATTTAAATAAAAAGATTTTTTATGTATGTTTATATAAAAAACTAAAAATATTACATGTATTATATGAATTTTCTAAAAAGAAGAATTTTTTAATTTAGGATTTTATAATTTTATTAGTGTTAATATTTATGATTTTGCTAAAAAATTAAAATTTATTTTAATAGTGAATATTACATATTAAAAAATATAAATTTTTTGTAATTATCAATAAATGATATAGTTATAGATTTTTATAAAAACATTTATTTGATTAAATATTTATTTAAAGAGTAAAACAATGTATATTAACAAAGAGCTGTTAAATTCAAAAAAGGTTTTTTAATTTTTGAACAAGGGAAATATTTCCATAAAATTTTATAACTATTTTAAAATTTGTATAACATTCCTTTATTTTATAATAAATAAATTTATTTTATTTATATAAAAAAAATTATTTCTACATTTCACATAATAATAAGTCTTACAATATATAATTATTTTCGATGTTATTTTATGGGTTATATTCATAAAAAATTATTTTTATAACAATAATAAATTTTATTGATAAAATATTATTAATATTGGAAATTATAATATCCATATTAGGAAAACATTATTTTTATTTGGGAAATAAAATTAATTACGAAGGTAAAAAATTTGACACCAAGAAAAAATTACATTAGTGTAAAAGTAAAAAAATTAGAAATTATTAAATAACTAAATATATTCTATAAAGGAATATTGAATATATTTATATAACTAAATTCCATTTCCCCTATACTAATTCACCAATTGGGAACCTATTTACGTTTAATAGTAGGATTCCATTATTGAAAAAAATTACTCCCAAAAGTTACCTTCTCTTCACATTAAACAGGAATGAAATCACACCCATTTGTTCCCTGATTATTCACTCTAATTTCATATTTTTAATCATCCATTTTACCTCCCCAATAATAGTATATCACTTTATTGATCATATATATGCACATTATTTCTAAAAACCTTTCAAAATCAAGGATGTGCTCAAGATAATTGAAATTAATTCTATATTAGTGTCTCTCTTCAAATTAGTTTACCTTCAATATCACAATATTCATTATAAAAAGTTAAAATATATCATATTAAAATTATCAAATTTAATTATATTAATGGTTGAAATATTATTCATTTCATCATATTTACATATGAAAAAATAATGTTGATTATGTTTTTATACAAACTATCACCTCTATGAAACACTTTCTTCCCATTTTCCACATTGCCTCTCTAAAAAATTTATAATGATGGTATTGAAGAATAAATGTGACGTATATATTATAATTGTTATTATTATGATGAAATTTATAATCTACATTAATTTCATATCACCCATTGGGAAATGAATAAGTTAAACGTTCATTATTCAAGCTACCACCTCCTCGAAGTAACATATCCTGTTTTTACATAATTTGTTTATTATTTATTAACAAATAATAAATTTATATTCACCACTTTATGAATATATAAATTATCTCAACATTCATATTAAATATTGATAATATATTAAAAATCCACTTTCTTAACCATAATCATCCATTAATTATGGTATTTCCATATTTATGTCGGTGTATCCATTTAATTAGCAATAAAATAACACAGTATATGGATTAATACAGGAAATTTTAAAAAAATATTATTATAAGTTCGGGAAGATTTTTTGAGTTGTTGAGTTTTTATATTATTCATTAAAATGTTTATTATAAAATAATTATTAATCATTAAAAATATTGAAATAACATATAACTGATTTGATTATTATGATACATAACGAAAATAAGTTATGGAATGATATTGTTGAATTATAAATAAAACATTTATCTATTATTGTACTTTAAATCATCTAAAATTTGTGAAATAGTTGTCATATAATGGGTACTAATATTTACAACATAATGTTTTTGATAAAAAGTTACAGTAACTAACACTAGATATTAAGAATATGTTATTACTAACTAATATATTCATAATATAAATCCCTTAATTATGTATATAAAATATAATTTTTGTGAAAATAATTTAGAAACATTATATTGAGATTTATTTTTATGTTATACAATATCTAATAGTTCATTCTATAATTTGAGGAAATAAGGTAAGGGTTTTTGGTATTAAATTTAATTTCTTAAGACAAATTTCTTTTTTACAGCATATTTTCATTGGAAATGGTGTATCTATTTACCATTTAATGTTTTAAATAATTGTAATCTAATTATTCGTGGTATAAAATGATTCATTTGATATCACGTTATTTGATAGCTTTTGATTTTAAGGTTTTTAAAATTATATGTCTCCTTTTTCTCAAATTTTTATTCCATATGAAATGATTATTTGATACGCATCATTTACGGTTTACTTACTATAGAATTATCACTTTATATATTGATTCTATAATATGTACTAAAATTAAATATTATACTATATGTTCTTTATCTCATGGGGTTTTTACTAAAATGTTAAAAAAGTTATAGGGGTTCCTGTTAAATCAATTTCATTCCATTGAGATAAAATAATTCCCACTGAACTTTTTTGTATCAATAATGATTTATTATATACATTGAAAAAATAATATTATGTATCCACATTATGAAAAAAATTCTATATATTACAAATTAATTCATGATTTATTACATAAAAGTAGGCATACCAATACCTTGAAGATCTAGTTGTATAATTTATTTTGGAATTAGGTACATTACAAAAAATCTTAAAATAGTAAATACATCATATTTTTTGAAAACATCCTTATCATGGAGGTATTATTCCTTCATACATAATAATTCATGGGATAACAGGAGGACATGTATAAGAAGGGTGTGAGCTATAAATCCAATAAAGGGAATAAACATGCAATATCCTAAAGAAAGTATTAAATGTTATATAATTTGAAAATAAACGGGGAATAAAATGGTTTATAATCATAAATATGAAAAAGAAGACATGGTATAACATGATAATGTAAAGGCATCATGGGAAATGGGGATACAACATAAAAATCATCATAAACATTGGTTATGAATAACTACTGAGACATTATGATGGAAAATATATTGTGATATATTACATTTACACACTAACCCCTTTCATGAAATACCATTTGTCTAAAATATTACCCAATACATTGGATAATTATATAATTTTAGACTCACCCGTCGCTTTCATTTCATTCCCTTTCTTAAGTATATCGTATGGTTCACCAAACATAGAATCATTTATAATTAAATTTTATTCCATGATCGAGGAGTTTGGAATAAAAACATGTAATTACCTAACAAAAATACAATAGGTGTATAAATTGTAACACCCTTCATAGAAAATGGGTATGGTATTCTCTACATAACTACTTTGCATGAAAAAACATGGTGAAATTTCACCATCATAACAATTTCATTTAATGAATCCTAAAATTGTTTAATAAGAGTGAAAGGGGGATATAATAATTTTTTCATTTGAGGGATAATAATATAGACGTTGAAAAACATGTCACAAACTTAATACTGGAAAATATAATGCATAAGATAATGAAGAAATATGAATAAATAAGATAATGAGATGATTTTGTATCTTGAGAGTGTGACACTAAATGATTGGGATGATCTTCATAAGTGACTGGGGATCCTTGGGTGTACTCTTGAGAGGGGAGGTAAAAGTAAGGACACAATATTGGGAACTTGTGTAAAGCGAAATGGGATCTGGTGTGGGTTTATATAGAAAAAGAGTGGGCAATAATATATCTCTTCTCAAACTATGGTTTTGGAGGCTATATAATAAAATAACTAAAACCGAAAATATTCACATGCTGAATGCCAATGGTTTTCTCCAATGATGGTTAGATTCAAAATTTTATAATTCCCAAGGATGAAATTATTTATAAAAAATACCATTAGTGATGTAGAAGTGAGTCATACTTTTAATAAATTTATTTTAAAACTATAAAATAAATTATGGATTTTTGATACATCAAAACGTATTTATAAAAATAGTCAATTAAAAATAAAATCATATAATTTGAATGTTAAATAATATATTTGGACATTTATACCATTTATATTATTTATTATCTCACTTTTGGGTCACTATTATGTCATAATACACACCATAAATTTATATGCATTTTAAATTTCACCTTAAAATTAAACTGTGTCATAAAATTGTGAAAAATAATCCACTGCACAATTTTTCCATTATAATTCTAAAAAGAATATTTATTTTATCAAAACAATTTCTGAATATGTTTATGTTCTAATTTTAAATGAACAATATACATTTATGGATAAATGATTGTTTTTTAACTATAAAAATTTTTAAACCCGTATAAGATTTACGGTGGACAATAAACAAATTTAATGATCATTTATATTTATTAAAAAATAATTTAACAATAATATTGCAATAAAATATTATTAATTTATAAAATCCATTAATTCATCAAAATAAATTCCTTAATTGAATATGTATATTTCCCAAAAATATAATTTGTGATTTAATGTATGAAAATAAAAATCATTTATAAATAAAAGCTAATAACATGAGAATATAATCATTATTATATGTAATATACACATTCAAATTATGAGTTTCTAGATACATATCGCTTTAATACACCAGAAAACACCCTAAATATATGGTGTATGGTAGTGAAACTTTCTTGGGGTGGTTCAACGAAAGTATTTTGCGATGGATCACAATGTTATTGAATATGTACAGTAAATAGTTTCACTCATCAATTAGTTTATTGAAATCATCATGGGCTTGGTAAATGGAAAATCCTAGTGATGATATATCCCTCATAATCCCTGATAAATGTGCTTCAGTGGGTATGATCCTACTAGTTGAGGCCATTTCTTCCTTTGTATTGGTCAATTATATTTGTTTAAAATCATCATGTGTACTAGACTTATGATGAATTTTTAACAACTATATTATCAAGGGTAATGATACTCAATATCCTTTCAAATCCAATAGTATATAATAAAACAAATTAATTTTATTTCATCTCAATAACCATAATACATAATTAAATATTTAATTATATTAAAATAGTAATTTTATTTGTAATAGTTTTATCATTACATTAATCCACCCTTTAGATTTATCACCCTAAAAATTTCTATTGCACACAATAAAAAAGATGACAGTGATTTTGTTTCATCACCTCCTATAATTTCAATATTTCATCTTCAATATTTTGGTTTGTCCACTATAATTTGATCAGATTCATTTTCATATTTCATATAACATTGTCTCTACGTTCAAATATCATCTATGATTGCTCCTCATAGGAATGATGATAATCAAATGGAACCACCTATGGATTGAGTACATGTGAGGGGTCTTGTATGTACATACTTAAGAAGGATATATGGAATAGATCATATACCTATGATAGGATAGGTGTGAGGGTTATCTAATAGGAAACCGCTCCAATGTGATCATGAATCTGAATGGAATGGATTTATCATGGACTAATATTTCTATTATTCCAATATATAATGATTTTTGTGCATGGTTATAAGTATATTAATACCATTTCTTTAATAAAAAATAGTAGTTCGTGTCGATAATGGAATTCATAGGTATTTTATCAACTCTGAAAAAAATTATGTGTTTCTAAATAGTCCAAACCTTTTCCACAAATTCCTTGACCATTTTAATACCTAACAGTTTTTACCCCAACATCTTCCCAACATTCAGGTCTTCTCCACCACATCCCATAAATAGATTCATAGGGATACATTTTGATCCTTAAATGGAAACTAATATTGTATGAAAATTAGAGAAGATTATGATGTCGGTCCCATATTTATTTTAAGTCAATTGTGATGGATCACAACATCTACTTATGTGTATGAATACCCCAATCAGAATGGCCATCATTTTGAGTGAGATAAATCTTGCATAATTTCTACTCAATATATAGATCATGGAATAGACTCTTCCAAAATATGTAAGTGAATATTGAATATTGATCAAATACACTCGATAATGGTGTTACGTGTAACCTCACTTATTATCTAATGTATATACTTTCATGTTTATCAACTGATAAGTCTTATGGAATCACAATGATGTGTGATTTATTTGAAATATGATCCCCCACAATTAGGATATCATATTTTATTCTTTATTTAATTATAACACCAATGAAAAAGTCCACAATGATTTTTTTTCATTTCCATGTAGGGATGTGTAGTAGTTGTATCATACACTTGCAATTTTTCCTTTCCATATTCACTTTCTCACATGAAATTTATTATTATGTTTATTCCATGATATTATAACTCTTGTTGACCCACCAATAGTTCTCTTAGATATCTCGATACAAGTTTTTTCCATATATGTGATTTCCTATATTATAGTCAATCAGATCACTTGATTTAAATTGGACTAGTATTCTAGGAAACTAGTACATGGACATACATTCTCAGTATTTTCATAAATACACCCATGAAAATTCAAGCAGTCAACCAAGACATATCAACTAGATATCCGGGGACATGATGATAATGTCTTGTTGACATATTTGAAAATAACCCCAATTAATCTATAAGAACTCTGATTCCTACCCAAATATGATGCATAACATGAAATCCATTGTCCTAAACATTTTGTACAACGACCCTGATGTATGTTTTTCCATGTCTTATACACTTGGACCCACGGGACCCAAACTCTTACATGGGTTGGTCGACCTTCCACATCCATCAGCACATTGAGATGAAATATTAACTATAAGATCTATAATACCTTCTCAATCATTATATATAGGATGCCTTCCTAAGTCCTGATCTCTAGTTGGAATATGTCTCGATGTACGACCATTCCTAACTCAGACACTATAAACCATAGTAGTAAAAAATTCGTATACGTTCTTCTCTAATCCTCATCCAGATGAGGGTAGAGAATTTAGTTTCAAAATAAATATTCTAAGTCCTATAATAAATAGGATATGTATGATGCCTTCCTAAGTCACATGATCCAAGTCAGACACCTCAATGGGATTCCCCTATGCATAAGTCTTGAATCCAAATGAGATAAGACCGATCACTCGCTATCACCTATTTCCCACAATAATCATGTCTCGTACGAGATTTGAGATTTTTAATGATTATATCATTAGAATCATAAATTCTCATAGCCTGGGGAATAGTAGTGTGTAAGCCCTATTCAATGGCATGCTGTGATTACCATGTGCAGGTGAATACATCTCTCAGTAAGTACCACAACCAAAAATGAACTACGATGACTCTACATCATTTCATAAATAAGATATATAAAACTATATCTAAATGCATTAGTTCAAAACCACATACCTATGCTCCCCCATATATGAATTTTTTCATGAAATTGTATTGCATGTCTGAAAACTGTTAGGGTTTTGATCACTATTTTACATAAGTTATGTATGATGCCTCAAAAAGGTGAAAACCCATCACTAAAATTTTAATTGCATATGTGTACGGTAGTAAACTATAGAGTTCCCAATTATTTTTCTTCATGATATAAGAAACTAGAAATTTCTATGAAAAGAATGTGAAAAATATGAATATCCTTATACACATAAGGATGGTTTTATTAATAGAACCCCCTTTATATTTATAAATATTCAACATCTAATTGTATTGTTAGGGAAATTAGTTCCATATTGTGAATAGGAAGAGATTCTTGAACATATTGTAAATCTATAAGATAGTCCTAGATTATGAAATAATCTCCCCTAAATGGGTTTGATGAGCCAGAACTCCCTTCATCTAAAGCAATGTGAGTACCTAGTTTCCATTTTCTGAAAACCCAAATGATAACTCAACTTTGGAATGAAGTTATGTACCTTGTTAGGGATGTGGGATCTGTTGGTAGTTTTTACAAAATTAATATGGAGAACCAGGTGTAGGTGACCATGAAACCATACTTGAAACCCCACAATCATCCATCAAAAAGGAAAAATTGATAGACCTCGTGTAAAAGGAATGTAATGATTTAATAATTAAAACATTAAAGGAATTTATAACCTTTTCTTTTAAACCTGAGGCACCATGAATTTTCTAACTAAAACATAAATGTTGAACCCAATGTGAATCTCTCAAATAACTGAAATTATTAGTTTAACAACTGTCATCTAAATTCATTTTCCAACTCCAATGAAATAAATGTTATGAATGATGTGAAATACCACATTAACAGGGTACCCCTAAAATAGGTCAATTCTCATTGTGAAAATTACATGCCATAAAAATGTAAATCTTGTGAACAAGAAATGAAAATTGTGATACCTGTTCATTGTTGATTGAGCATGTATCATAATTTAATTAATGAAATGGTCGATATAGTTGTTCCATGTTATCATTGTGACTATTGATATGTCTCTCAAAAACAATACCCCGGACAAAAATTATATATTAAACTATAAATATTTATAGAACATCAGCTATAGTTGTAACTCTTACAGGTCAAATAAAAACCTCACCCACTTGATACCTTGATCTTCAAGTGGTGAATAAAATGGTTAGGAAATAAAACCAAAAGGTAACAATCATGACCATTGAGGCTTCATAAAAAGGTCTCTAGATGATGAACCAATGATGTTCATATTGTTCAGTGAAAATTGAAGTAAACAAAATCAGTCCAAGTTGTCACCAGCAACCACTTAATAATATTATACATATAGTATGACTATAAGAATGTTTTTTATCAGAGAATGGAAGATCATGTAGTTTACAACATCTCCATTCTGGTTCATGATCTAAAAAGGATTGATCCTGTCAATCCAAATCATCGGTGTCATCCCTCTAGTTCTATTAATTGACTACTGAGCGACCCACATGACACATTTCTACATTATAAAGACAAATTTTCAATGGAAGCTTGGTTTTTTCTTATGATGATATAAAATTTTATAAAATTATTCAACAATCCAAGTAGATAAACATAATATATTTCATTAAATGATGAAAAAATGTTTTCATATGTCTTATTCATAAAAAATCAACACATGAAATTTAATACTAAGGAGAGGATGATATGAATTACTTAATTAGTATGGTTTCATGAAACCATTATGGTAGCATAAGATTTTCCTTTTCCCAATACCAAGAACTATTTTTGTGGATTATTATCCATATTAGTCACTGTATTGTGGAACTTGGAATCATCATTACCAAACATCTTGTAATTGAAACATTGATATATGGGAGGATAATTCTATTAAGCTTTTTTATTATTCACAAAAGTATTTAACTTCTTTCAATCAATTTGGAATTTATTCTCTCAATAACCATACAATACAAAACTAAAACAATTTTTTTCCTCATTAATAAAATCATAACAGTGTTTATTCAAAAACGTTGATTATAAATAAAATCTCATCTTATTTTATTTGTGATTATTATATTTTCCCATGAACTCGATATTCTTTTTCTTTTCAAAATCATGAGGTTTAAACATTGCTATTACAACCATTTACACTGTGATTGAACCTCCAGTAATCTCATCGCATCTCCTTGAGTACCATATGGATAATTTCTATCAGATACACAGTTTTAAGTCACTAAACAATTCATCAACCATTCATTTAATTTACATGATAATACAAAAAACACACCTTCCATGTATATTAAAATTGTCTTCATAAATAGGAATGAATTAAAAATCATTTTTCTTTAACTTGAGGAAATTGTTTTCTATATTCATATGAATAATATGAGGAAATTAGTTATTGAAAAATATGTCATCAAATAGACCCAATCCAAAGAGTTAATTTATCCTATTGCCTCATAATCTTGATAACATTATATCATTGATCTGCATCACATTCCAAATGGTAGGCATCCAAAATGATTTTTTCATTTTATTAACACTAAATAATTGAGAATATGTTTTCTTTAGTATCAATACATTATTCGAAATGTGTTATTTCATAAGAAATATCAGATGAATTGGACTCTGCCTCATGAGGGACTCAATAGAATGTTGTTCCCTTCTTTTATCATTTGGATGTATAACAAGATTCAATGATTGATAAAGTTTTGTGAGACTAGGGATTATATTTTTCTTTCTACCACAAATAACATTTTTATTTTCATTATTAAAATATTTACACATTCAAATTAAGTCAACATTAACATGTTCCCTTTAAGTTCTATCTATTTAATATGTCCAAACAGAATTTTATAAGAAACAATAATTAGATTGGGGAACCATATAATCATGAAAAACACCAATATGATGTCTATATAATGGAACCTTCTTTGTTGTATGAAAACATATTATTGTACTAGCTCAAAAATTGTCAACATCAAATTAAATCATTCATGATGGGTCATAAGGAGATTGGGAATTTCGAAATTGTATCGCCTGGGAGTCACAATCCTGGTGTGAATAAGTCTGTTTTTTGTGCTCTAGTTCCTGATTGATTCTAGCCCAATACTTTATTATAAGGGTTGCTTCCATATGGTACATTTATTACATAACCACATCAAATTTTAGTATCTAGACATGGATTTATTTCTAAGAATCCTATTTTTATCCTTTTTCAAAATTCCATGAAATTTTCCTATACATTTATAATACTTGGTATTTTCCATAGACATGTATGTAGGTTCCTAACTATGTTTTTCTTATCTAATTTTCAAACTTTTAATTCAAATGTTTCTATTATAACCTATATAAAGACATACAATTAACAAACATAGAAAATACATTATTATGGAGGAATATTTCGGTAATTAAAAAACACATTCTCAAATACCAAATTAGTGTAGTGACTTTAGATACATAGAAAGATAAGAAAGTTCAATAAGTGAACTACATAATTTCCCAGTATATTCTTCACAAATACAACCCTTCTAAGACTTATCATACATAATATATATATTTTTATAACCTGGGGAAACAAAACATTATAATCGGTGAGCTCAAATGCTTAATAAGGGTAAAACAGTAAGATATATAACCATGACATTAAAATAAGTGTATAATAACCTGATATTAACATTGTAAAAACATACTTTACATACCAAATATCATAAAAATGAATCTTGGAATAAGTTTTAGTAGTTTATAAGATATGAATCTTAAGGAAATAAGACAACTTTTGTCCTAAGAGCATGAAATTGGAAAAAAATAGATTTGGTCCATACACACATGCATAAAAACATATATAATGGATACCCAAAAACACATTCATATGAAGTTAGGTTTTGGTTGGCCCCTGATGTATGTTATACCGGATTATATTGACATCCCATGTACCCTCCATCATAGTATCGGGTGGACAACCCATGTACCCTCCACTACAGTCGTTGAATGACCACATGTGCACCCTCTGATCTCATATATCATTTATCATTACCCAATCCATTGGAGGGAGATATATACCCCACAAATAATATAATGATTTCATACATATGCATGACACATGATAATAATAGATTCATCATACCATGACCCATAAACAGAGATAGGTTTCATAATCTTTATATCAAAACAAATTAAATGAAATGTCGATCATAAATTTTTTCACAACATATACCATTGAAAATATTGGTTTCATGATCAATTCTTCAAAGAAAATACTATGAATGGGGGCAGGTTTAATATGTTTTTTTATCATGTTATAACCCATGAAAGAGAAAAATTACTCATCAGAAACTAGTAATCTTAAATAAAAACAATAAATATAATTAATAATAATTTTTTCCTTGGACCATGTATATAGTAAATAACAAACTATATAAAATAATATCACCTTTTACAACAAAATATTTTTAATGATCACTTGGAAAATATCTTATAGAAAATAAAATATATTTAAAAATCATTTTCTTTAGACAAAAACAAATAGTTTAAAAAAAATTATTTGATAACCACATTAAAATAAATTTTTATTCATTAAAAAATAGTTTTACAATTTAGAGAGAATATTTTTCTTTCAATTTTGAAAATTTATTTGTTTTTAATAATAGATTCTTAGAACAATTTTTTTTGAAAATTACAATGAATACATATATAAGAGTTTTTAAAAACCAATGTAGAAATTATTTAAAAATTAAGAAATATTAATGTAACACCCCAGGTAAATAAAGAATATAACATTTTCATATTTATCCATATTTGTGAATAAAATATTGATATTACTTTAAAGGGGACGCTATGCTCGATGGCGTACCCAACACGCAACAACTAGTTTCTTGGAAATCTTACATTGCACTCTAATAATAAAATAATATTATTTTAAATGGTAGTTAACATGTTGTCGTTGTAATGGCGAGAATGTATAGAAATAATTAGAATATGATTATATATGTTTTTAAATGTTTTTACATTTATCTAATAAAGGATAGAGGCTTAAAATATGGAAAGAATTCAATTTTAGGCGTATATGCCCTAGTTTTCACTAAAGGTTCACTTATCACCTTTTGATGTTGAACCATCATTAAATATAGTTTTGTTCACTCTTAAACATTATTTTGGACCAAATAAAACTCTTATTAGAAATGGGGACATCAAAATTTACTTTGTGTAAATTTTTGGTATCTTTCCGATAAAATTCTATTTTTTAATGAATAGTGTAAAATGTTGTATTTAAATTCAAAACCACCATTTAATCTAATTTATTTATATGATTATATTATGTTTTTAATTGGTTTTAAAATGAAATTAGAATATATTTTTACCATTAAATACAATAGTGGACGTTGGAATTAATTTCACTTTCAAATCAGACTTTAACCAGTGTCAATATTTTGATACTTATTGTTTCATAAAAACACGCTATTTGCTCTGACAGCGGGAATTAATTATTAAATTAATTAATGTGACTTATAAGTTTTGAATTTTGTAAAATAGACTTCATTTTTTAATTCGGAATATCAAATATATCTTAGGGTGAATTTTTGGGATTTTTCTGAAAAACATCAATTTTTGATGAATAGCGACACCACTAAGTGGTACTTATAAAAACTGATTTTTCCGTATAAATGAAATTTTTCCATCTTTGTGTTTTTAATTTCAAAAATCCTACATACATGGGCTTCATTAAGAAGTAAAATGTGGTTCAATGGGATAAAAATAATTTTTTGGTGAATAGTAACTTATTAAGTTTTTAATCACGATTAGAGGTAATTCGTGTAGTTTAAGGTAAAAATAATGTTTTAATAATATTAAATGAACTTGACACATGTCCTAACCTCATTGGATGTGTAATTTCCGAACAAGAAAATCCATGGGTCATCTTGGGGACCCCATGGAGCCACTTTGGTTGGGAAATGACATAAATAACTTTTTATTTAATGTAAAAGTAAAAATGACACAAACAAGATATGTTTTACTAAAAAAAAATTTAATTGGGGTTATACAAGTCAGATATTTTATTATAAATAGTCATTGGAAAGATAAAAAGAGTTCCTACATCATAGTAATTTTTTTATAATTTTTAGACATTATATAAATTAAATTATTTATGACATCATAATGATGCAGCGATGACATCATTATCTGATGATTTAAATAAAATGAGAAGATAATGTAAACTCTATGACCTACACATGTCCAAAACTTATTGGATGGGTGGATTTAGAACCCTTATAACCTTATCCACGAATTATATCAATGTGGGAACTTTTAAAACCGCAACACATTTTCAAATAAGGTAATATTTCTTACTTTCCAAAAGTGCCCCTCCTCTCCTCTTATAAAAGGCCCCCACATCTACCTCATTTCACACAATCCTCAAGCCTCTGGCTTGTCCAACCCCTGCCCATTTACTTTCTACACATCCCTCTCCTCATCCTAGAGGATTCCCTTTGGGCAGAATCATTTCAAAGGAAGCCTTTAAGCTCAAATCAAAAAGAGTTACACTTTTAATGGTAATTCATTCTCTCATGTTCATTTGTTTTATTTTTCTTCTCCAACCCCCTAAACACTTTTTTACTTCTTTTGTAACAACAACAGTATATTAAATATACCAGGATGTTGTTATAATATTTATTCGAGCTACACTCTCACACAACTACATCAAATGGTTAAAGAACATACGGTTTCCGTGGATGGCGAAATTCTGCCTCCCAAAACGATGATTGTTCAATACTCATTTAACACCTTCAAAGGTGGCCATTATGATGTCACTATTTTTATATATGATATATTATATGTTTATGTTTTCCTTAATCTTATGTTTTTTTTCATTTTGGGCATACCTTTATGCTTTCCATTATGGTTAAACGCGATATCTTCATTTAAGGAAGTGCGGACTACCGCCCCCTCAAAGTGATTTGATTCGTTAAATACCATATGTGGGACGTATAAAGGATGGAACTTTGATATTATATATGATATTATAATGGAATTATAATATACCTTTATATCATTATTATTCCATTCTATAAAATACGAAATAGAAATGAAAGTAGCGTCCATGCGTATGTACGGCTTACCGTCTCCATGAACGGTGCATTTCATTTCTTACCTCTAAATGATTATGTAATGTTTTAAATTCATGCATGTACTGGATATATATGAAATATATGATATCTACATCATGAATAAAATTCTGGATATAATAAATATTTGGCCACACAAACAACATGTAATTGTAAGAAGTCCACTTTCGACTTAAGAACCAAATATCGGCAAAACAAATATTATTAACTTAAATGATTACATAATGTTTATGACATGGTAATAAGTGATATAAAAGGAATAATGAACTTGAAAAAGGTTTTTAAGGAAGTAGAAATTAACTCATGTTTATTATTCAGGAGATTAAAGAACGATCGAGTCAAGTCGGACCCGAGGTAAGGGATCCTACTCCTCTCTTTCTTTTTAAGTACACACTTTTATGTAATTCCTTTTAAAGCTCATATTTCTTGTTATTGGGATGATCTTTTATATTACAATTACTGTAATTTTTATGTTCATGTGATGAGAGACCCTATTCACTCTCATCAATCCATTTTGGAAGTTTTGAGTGGTGCTGTTAGGCTGCCGAACTATCGTAAGAGATCTAACCTCTCTCTTTCTTTTTAAGTACTCTCCATTATGTCACTTCTTTTAAGCTCCTATTTGTAATGTTGGAATATGTTATTTTATATTTCTATTGCTGTACATTTTATTGTAATGTGATGAGATACCCTATTTTATCTCATCAATCCATATTCGGATGTTTTATGTGGCGCCGTTAGGCTGCCGAGTTTTCGTAAGGGATTTTTCATCTCACTTTTATTCCCGTGAGATTTATGCTACATTTTCCACAAATTCCATTGAGTGGTGTATGTACTTCCCATTATTCTACTCTTTGTGTAATATAATTTCATTTATGAGTATTTACATCAATGATATATTGTCCTTGTTTCATGGGGTGTATGTTTTGAAAGATACCCAAGTCGGTAGGGGAACCTTTCACCCTCCTCTTTTTTTTAAAGACTTCTTTTGTTGGGTCTTTTAATTTACATATTGTTATGTTGGGATATGTTCTCATATATCATTATTGATGTAAATTTTATGTCCAAGTGATGAGATACACTTTTTATCTCTCATCAACTCATTTTGATGTGATGTCGTTAAGCTGTCAAGGGAACTTTTTAACCCAATTTCGATTTCTTTGGGTTCAACATGTAGTCATTGAATATGTCATCCATTGAATATGTGTGAATGACCTTTTTTTGTTTTACACATAATATCCACTTATATTGGGTGTATTTATATTTGTCACACATATTTTTGAGATTGATTTGTCCTTAATTTAAGGATACCTTCTTTATAAGGGATTTCATCACATTTGACATTTCTATTGAGTGTTCATTGTTGTTATGCCCCAATTCACTCTTATATGGTGTATATAATGTCCTTTGGATTATTATATCATGAATCCATTTATTATCATGATATTATAATTTTCTGACTAAATGTTATTCCTCAATTATTGTATTCAAGTGTCTCTAATTTTCGTAAAACCCCTTTAGCCAAAATATCGTTTTAAATGTTTTAATTATTTGTTCTTATTAATATCCATGTTTTAAAAATTGTTTTAAGGATTTATTTATATGGATATTAATGGTTTAAAATTTTAAGATTCTAGGTGGTATGAGACACTTTGATTCAAAAATATCTTTATTAAATGTTTTAAATGGTTTTGGAAATGGTTTCTTTTTGAATGGATTCATTATTTCAATGTACTAAAATGTTATATTGTGATTGAAATGTGGAAATGTTATGTTTCCTTTATGCATGTTTTATGTGATACATTTATGTTATGGTTCTTGGGAATTGTTATGAAAACGGGTGGTTCCGTGATAAACTAAGGGCGGGTGAGCCCGATATAGCTCTCCAATGCATTGGGTAACACGAAGGAGTGAAATGTTAAGGTTTCTCCGAAGAGATTTAGGGAATATACTGTGATGGGTATTCCAAACGTAACCAAGAGGGTTACTCCCTACGTAAGAATGTTATCAATGCCTCATGTTACCTTTATGTCTTTTGTTTTCTATGATTTATTCATTATTTGATATGCCTATGTTTTATGGGTAAAGTGTGATTTCATTCTAATGTACATATGAACTCATGTTTCCTTTCCATATTTTTATAACTCTTACTGAACTTTTTATGCTCATCCCATGTTTTTGAAATGTTTTTCACAGGTCAAGGGAAGGGTACATGATGTGATGATAGTGTCAAGGATGTGTCAAGAAAGAATCCGTGATATATTTTAAATATGTTTCCGTTGATGGGAAGAATGAATACTGTCTTTTTTGTAACCACTTTGTTTAAATGTGGAATGTAATGAAAATTTCATGATCTAATTCTCTAAAACTCTAAACCTGAAAAGATCCTCAATGTGTAATATTGTAATAACTCAAGATTAAGTAAGGTTTAAGGATGGGGCCTTATAGTTGGTATCAAAGGTCGGTTTAGATTACTTTAGAGGTTAGGGTATTTTTTAAGGATAAGTGACATTACCATAATGGTTAGGATTTCAGAAAGAGTCCTAGTTTTAGATAAAGTGAATGAGTAAGTATATCTTAGTGTTTATCTTACTCATTAGTACATGATGGTTTTGTTGATATACTCACACTAACCTTTTTGGTTTTTGTAAATGGCTGGATCTAGCAGGCACCAAAGTAACAGTGGATGTGAAGGAAACTGTGATAGTTTTTTGAGCAATCAACTGAATGATATGGGAGCTGCAATGAGTACTCTTGTGATTATCCTCAACCAACTATCTGGAGTCATGATTGACCACCTAAACCTTAGATATTTCTCTAAGGCATCATATATGCAAGAAACAAATCCCTACGGAAGTACATGTAATAATCATAAAGGTAAGTGTGTTCAAAAACCTATGTGTCATATATGTGGAAAGAAACACCTAGGAAAATGTTTCAAAGGGACAGAAATATTCTATAGATGTGGAAATGAAGGTCATAAAGTAAGAACCTGCCATAGAAAAAGGAAGCATCCAGTTGACTCAAGGAAAGGGAAAAAAGTTCTTTCTGAGGGATCAATTGAATGTTTTAAATGTGGTGTGCATGGTCATTATGAAAACACATGTCCTATGAAGAAGTTTCGTGAATGGGGTCACCAAGAGCGTACCAATTTTCGTTTACCAATACCTAATGCCATTCCGATTGAGGATGAAGAAACTGACAATGACCAATCAAAGGTATGTACTATTTCATGACTATTGTTTTCCTATTTTGGAATCTTAGGATATGATTCATGATTTTGTTTGTAGGAAAGAGGTATTTCGGAATAAGTTGGAAAGGAATGGATAATGGATCATAAATAATGTTGAATGAGTAAGATGTCAACATATAAGAGCTTCAAGTGTTATGGTGAAATTCTTAAGAGTATTAAGTCTCTTTTGATGATGGGTTTACATTAGAAGACTTTTTATATTATGTGTAACCCTGATGTTTAATATAGGAAAATTTTATTCAAGTAATAGTTATCTTTTCTTTTGTGGACATAGTTATAAAGAACCATTTGGGTTTATATGATCCTTACTTTTGAGGTAATTATGGGTTACTATATGTTATGATTGAAGTGAAGGGAATGAGATAAAATTGAGGTTAAATTATGTTATGGTTATTTTTGATGATTTTATCCATTTTTGGGGAATGATTTGAGAATTATATAGTTTTGGAAAAAGGACAACACGTAGACCGTGTGACTACCCATCGAGTTGGACAAAGCTGCGGGAATCGAACCCACAATCAAGGTGCAACTGGTATTTATCGCCTACCACTGGACTACGTGAGGTCCCTGGTTAGTTTGACTGATTCTTTTTTTAAGAGTAAGTTGATTTTGGGTTATTTATGAAAATTATTAACCTCTCATAGAGGATATGTGATTTGGTTAATTACCTGTCAATACGAGACTTTAGGAGCAACTGATGTTGTTTGGAGATAAATGTTACGATTTAACTTGGAAGACTATGTGACTAAATCCTTCAAATATTTGGTTTTCAATATTATATTGGTTTAATTTGAATAATTTTATGGACAAATTGTTTATCGGATGGTCCTCGTTGAACTTTGGGTTTTGTTGGACAAATTTTGGAGATTAAGCATGGATTTTCTTTTTAATGGGTTATCCTTTTCTGGATTATCTGACCTTGTACTAACCTTTTTGGTTTTGGTTTTGGTTAAAGCCTAAAGACATGGGTTGTATATAGTTCTCTTTTTTGGATTAGGTGATTCTATAGACGTTTATTATAGTACTCTTAATGCGAACAAGTCTCCCTAAATACTCGTCTTTTGGAAAAAATATGAGTTTGATTAAGGAATCTAGTAAAAGTTGAAAGTCAACATGATATGTGATTATGTTTCCTTATGAATAAATTCTTCAATAAAAAGTAACTTAAAACAAAAATGTTGTCTATTAACTTTTCCTACTGGGGAATCGAATACCGTTTAACCCATCACAAGTTTGTGATCTTCTTGTGGTTAACTTTCTCCTAAACCTGTTTTTTATCACTCTCAATCAGAACATGAACCTTTGTTTTTTTTCCTCCATGTCCATATTTTCATACTTGGAATCCTAGTATGGGCTAACTCGGGTGACCTCTGTGCTTATCATTCTTTATTTTAAAGTGATTGTTTTACCGACACTTGTTCCGATGTGGGACTTTCAAGGATGTTTCCAAGCTCAATTTTAAAAATTGCGAGGACGCAATTCCCAACAGGGGGGAAGGATGTAACACCCCAGGTAAATAAAGAATATGAAATTTTCATATTTATCCATATTTGTGAATAAAATATTGATATGACTTTAAAGGGGACGTTATGCTCGATGGCGTACCCAACACGCAACAACGAGTTTCTTGGGAATCTTACGTTGCACTCTAATAATAAAATAATATTATATTAAATGGTAGTTAACATGTAGCTGTTGTAATGGCGGGAATGGTTAGAAATAACTAGAATATGATTATATATTTTTTTAAATGTTTTTACATTTATCTAATAAAGGATAGAGGCTTAAAATACGGAAAGAATTAAATTTTAGGCGTATATGCCCTAGTTTTCACTAAAGGTTCACTTATCACCTTTTGATGTTGAACCATCAATAAATATAGATTTGTTAACTCTTAAACATTCTTTTAGACCAAATAGAACTCTTAGTAAGAATAGTGACATCAAAATTTACTTTGTGTAAATTTTTGGTATCTTTCCGATAAAGTTCTTTTTTTTAATGAATAGTATAAAATGTTGTATTTTAATTCAAAACCACTTTTTAATATAATTTATTTATTTTATTATATTATCTTTTGAATTGGTTTTAAAGTGAAATTAGAATATATTTTTTCCATTAAATCTAATAGTGGTCATTGGAATTAATTTCACATTGAAATTAGACTTTAACAAGTGTCAATCTTTTGATACTTATTGTTTCATAAAAACACGCTATTTGCTCTGACAGCGGGAATTAATTATTAAATTAATTAATGTGACTTATTTGTTTTGAATTTTGTAAAATAGACTTCATTTTTGAATTCGGAATATCAAATATAGCTTAGGGTGAATTTTTGGGATTTTTCTGAAAAACATCAATATTTGATTAATAGTGACACCACTAAGTGGTACTTATAAAAACTGATTTTTCTGTTTAAATGAAATTTTGCCATCTTTGTGTTTTGAATTTCAAAAATCTGACATACATGGTTTTCATTAAGAAGTAAAATGTGGTTCAATGGGATAAAAATAATTTTTTGGTGAATAGTAACTTATTAAGTTTTTAATCGCGATTAGAGGTAATTAGTGTAGTTTAAGGTAAAAATAATGTTTTAATAATATGAAATGAACATGACACATGTCCTAACCTCATTGGATGTGTAATGGACGACGAAGACAAGCCATGGGTCAACTTGGGGACCCCATGGAGCCACTTTGGTTGGGAAATGACATAAATAACTTTTTATTTAATGTAAAAGTAAAAATGACACAAACATGATATGTTTTACTAAAACAATTTTTCAGTGGGGTTATACAAGTCATAAAATATATTATAAATATTTATTGGAAAGCTAAACAGATTTCCTACATCATAGTAATTTTTTTTAAATTTTTAGACATTAAATAAATTAAATTATTTATGACATTATAATGATGCAGCGATGACATCATTATCTGACGATTTAAATAAAATGAGAAGATAATGTAAACTCTATGACCTACACATGTCCAAAACCTATTGGATGGGTATATTTCGAACTATTATCACCTTATACACGAATTATATCAACGTGGGACCTTTTAAAACCGAAACACATTTTCAAATAAAGTAATATTTTTTACATTCCAAAAGTGCGCCTCCTCTCATCTTATAAAAGGCCCCCACCTCTACCTCACTTCACACACTCCTCAAGCCTTTGGCTCGGCCAACCCCTGCCCATTTACTCTCTATACATACCTCTCCTCATCCTAGAGGATTTCCTTTGGGCATAATCCTTTCAAAGGAAGCCTTTAGGCTCAAATCAAAAGAAGTTACACTTTTAAAGGTAATTCATTCTCTCATGTTCATTTTTTTTATTTTTCTTCTCTAACCCCCTAAACTCTTTTTTACTTCTTTTGTAACAACACCAGTATCTTCAATATACTAGGATGTTGTTATAAGATTTATTCAAGCTACACTCTCACACAACTACATCAAATGGTTAAAGAACATACGGTTTCCATGGATGGCAAAATTCTGCCTCCCGAAACGATGATTGTTCAATACTCATTTAACACCTTCAAAGGTGGCCATTATGATGTCACTATTTTTATATATGATATATTATATGTTTATTTTTTCCTTAATCTTCTGTTTTTTTCATTTTGGGCATACCTTTATGGTTTCCATTATGGGTAAACGTGATATCTTCATTTAAGGAAGTGTGGACTACCGCCCCCTCAAAGTGATTTGATTCGTTAAATACCATATGTGGGATGTATAAAGGATGGAACTATGATATTATATATTATATTATACTGGAATTATAATATACCTTTATATCATTATTATTCCATTCTATAAAATACGAAATAGAAATGAAAGTAGCGTTCATGCGTACGTACGGGTTACCGTCTCCATGAACGGTGCATTTCATTTCTTACCTCTAAATTATTATGTAATGTTATAAATGCATGCATGTACTGGATATATATGAAATATATGATATATAAATCATGAATACAATTCTGGATATAATAAACATTTGGCCACGCGAACAACATGTAATTGTAAGAAGTCCACTTTCGACTTAGGAACCAAATATCGGCAAAACAAATATTATCTACTTAAATGATTACATAATGTTTATGAAATGGTAATAAGTGATATAAAAGGAATTATGAACTTGAAAAAGGTTCTTAAGGAAGTTGAAATTAACTCAAGTTTATTATTCAGGAGATTAAAGAATGATCGAGTCAAGTCGGACCCGAGGTAAGGGATCCTACTCCTCTCTTTCTTTTTAAGTACACACTTTTATGTCATTCCTTTTAAAGATCATCTTTCTTGTTATTGGGATGATATTTTATATTAAACTTACTTTAATTTTTATGTTCATGTGATGAGAGACTCTATTCTCTCTCATCAATCCATTTTGGATGTTTTGAGTGGCGCCGTTAGGCTACCGAACATTCATAAGAGATCTAACCTCTCTCATTCTTTTTTAAGTACTCTCCTTTATGTCACTTCTTTTATGCTCCTCTTTGTAATGTTGGGGGATGTTATTTTATATTCCTATTGCTTTAAATTTTATTGTAATGTGATGAGATACCCTATTTTATCTCATCAATCCATATTCATAAGTTTTATGTGGCGCTGTTAGGCTGTCGAGTTTTCGTAAGGGATTTTTCATCTCACTTTTATTCCCGTGAGATTTATGCTACATTTGCCACAAATTCCATTGACTGGTGTATGTACTACCCATTATTCTACTCTTTGTGTAATATACTTTCATTTATGAGTATTTACATCAATGATCTATTGTCCTTCTTTCATGGGGTGTATGTTTTGAAAGATACCCAAGTCGGTAAGGGAACCTTTCATCCTCCTCTTTTTTTAAAAGACTTCTTTTGTTGGGTCTTTTAATTAACATATTGTTATGTTGGGATATGTTCTAATATATCCTTATTGATGTAAATTTTATGTCCAAGTGATGAGATACACTTTTTATCTCTCATCAACTCATTTTGATGTGATGTCGTTAGGCTGTCAAGGGAACTTTTTAACCCAATTTCGATTTCTTTGGGTTCAACATGTAGTCATTGAATATGTGTGAATGACCTTTTATTGTTTTACACTTAATATCCACTTATATTGGGTGTATTTATATTTTCACTCATATTTTTGAGATTTATTTGTCCTTAATTTAAGGATACCTTCTTTATAAGGGATTCCATCACATTTGACATTTCTATTCAGGGTTCATTGTTGTTATGCACCAATTCACTCTTATATGGTGTATATACTGTCCTTTGGATTATTATATCATGAATCCATTTATTCTCATGATATTATAAAGTTCTGACTAAATGTTATTCCTAAATTATTGTATTCAAGTGTCTCTAATTTTTTTAAAACCCCTTTAACCAAAATATCGTTTTAAATGTTTTAATTATTTGTTCTTATTAATATCCATGTTTTCAAAATGGTTTTAAGGATTTATTTATATGGATATTAATGCTTTAAAATTTTAAGCTTCTAGGTGGTATGGGACACTTTGATTCAAAAATCTCTTTATTAAATGTTTTAAATGGTTTTGGAAATGGTTTCTTTTTGAATAGATTAATTATTTCAATATACTAAAATGATATACTGTGATTGAAATGTGGAAATGTTCTGTTTCCTTTATGCATGTTTTATGTGATACATTTATGTTATGGTTCTTGGGAATTGTTATGAAAATGGGTGGTTTCGTGATAAACTAAGGGAGGGTTAGCCCGATATAGCTCTCCAATGCATTGGGTAACGCAAAGGAGTGAAACGTTAAGGTTTATCCGAAGAGATTTAGGGAATATACTGTGATGGGTATTCCAAACGTAACCAATAGGGTTACTCCCTACGTAAGAATGTTATGAATGCCTCAAGTTACCTTTATGTCTTATGTTTTCTATGATTTATTCATGATTTTATATGCTTATGTTTTATGGGTAAAGTGTGATTTCATTCTAATGTATATATGAACTCATGTTTCCTTTCCATATTTTTATAACTCTTACTGAGCTATTTATGCTCATCCCAAGTTTTTGAAATGTTTTTCACAGGTCAAGGGAAGGGTACATGATGTGATGATAGTGTCAAGGATGTGTCAAGAAATAATCCGTGATATATTTTAAAAATGTTTCCTTTGATGGGAAGAATGAATACTATCTTTTATGTAACCACTTTGTTTAAATGTGGAATGTAATGCATGTTTCATGACCTAATTCTCTAAAACACTAAACCGGAAAAGATCCTCAATGTGTAATCTTGTAATAACTCAAGATTAAGTAAGGTTTAAGGCTGAGGCCTTATAATTAAAATAATATTAATTTAAAAAAAATAGAAAATTATTTACTAAATCATATTTATAAATCATTTATTTTTAATAAAACAACTTTCTAACCGATGAGAGAAATATGGTAAGATTTTCATTAAAATAAATTCTTAAGTATCTTAAGTACTAAAGAGTAGGAAGTGGGAACAATTACATTATGATATAATGAATAACCATATGAGAATAGATTTCATGATATTTTTTCATATATTGGTCATAATATTTCATCTCTGAATGAAAAATTATAAATCAATCTCGATAAACGATGTGATTATAGGAATAAAACCTTACCACTTTGGAAATGTTTAATCATAAATAACATGATGGAATAACATTAAATGAAAAATAAAATATCCTAAGATTGAAAAAATAATAATGATATAACAAGGTAATGGGGATGTATATACAACCATGAATGAATATTGGGACATCACTTAACATACGTCTTGAAGAAAGAAAAATTGTGAGAAAATAGCCTTACCTGCTTTCATAATATCATAACTATAATATCAAGGAAATATAGATCCTATAATAGATATATAAATCCATATTATTCATATTATATTCATCATAATATATATCCATGGGCATTAAACACAACATATATAAGGAATATGTGGTGAACATGGATTATGTCTCATAGAAAATAAATGTGAGAAAGAAATCCCTTACCTTATGTATTGAAAACCATTATACTCATTAAATCTTCATGGATAATAATTAAAAAATTATTATTTATATATTATAGAATCATATTCATTTATAAAATACCATTTAGGACCTTATTGTGACCTTTTATTACCCAATTATTATCAACTACATGATAAAGATACATTTCGGGTAATAATTACTTGGTTCTTTGTATAAGATTTGATTTATTAAATTATTAGTCATAATAATTTAATAAAAAATTTCATCATATCAATAATTATAACCATGAAATTATTAAATTTTAAATGAATTATAAATGTATCTAAATTAATGAAATTATAAATTGGAAATGAAATACATCACTCATAAAGACAGTAGGCCATACCTACGCATGAACGTGGTTTCTATTTTTTATAGGACTGAGTGAAATGAAAATTTATATTATATTATTGTTGAAGAATAATTTTTATGTCATATATATAAAATTTTTTTAATTAATAACTTCCTTAAAAATTTACATGTAATGCATGAATGGATAACATTACATCGTGAGGCTGTAGTCTGCCGTACACACGAATAATGTCATCGTATTCCTACAAATTGGGAAACATGAGAAAATGTGTGATATAAAAATATAACAATAATACTAAAATAAAAACAATAATATATATCTTATGAATAGTATTTATGTCATTATTTTCCACCCTGATAGGGGTAATGGATTCAAAAAAGACATCGGTTTGTGAGGTGATAGTTCATCATACACACGAACAATGATTTCATAACTCATTTAATGGATGTGTCTGTATTTTTAGTTTATACCATTAACAGATAAAAATGTTATTATAATGAAGATACTTAAGTTATAATATATGAATGTTATCAGAATAATTTAATCCGTTTTTGGAAGAAATAAAGCAATAACATTCTTTGAAGAATGCCACTTGTTCCATGAGTTTCTCTTATTTGTTTGCACCAAATGACTCTCCTGGTCGAATTTCATCCCAATGTGAGGATTTTTGTATAGATTGAGGGATTATTAAGTTATTTATATATATCATGTTCATGGAAATGATCTTGAGAGTTGTGAATATAATGGATAGTAGGTGTCATTTTATAAAGGATTTGACTGGAAAAGTTATAAAATTTCGAATTAGAAATTTGGAACAACATTTTTTCCATGTCCTTTGGATCCAATAAAAGATAAATATAGATGATTGATGTCATATTTCTAAATATATCCATAAAATGAGTTTTGAAAAAATTTATAGGTCATTTCTCCACTTATGTTTAATGCTTATTCCCTTGGTAATATATTTTTTCTCTTAATCACTGAGATTAATTTTAATTATTTTTATCAATAAATTTTGGAATAAATTTAGGTGGAATTATTATAAATGATAAATTACTCTGAATCAAAATTTGGAAACCAATTTGTCCAAATTCAATACCAATAATTTTCTGAAATTAATTTTAAATTATACTCGTTTATTGGAAAAAGATGTTTTCAAGTGAAATTGTTTCAAATATTAAAACATTATTTATATCAAATATCAATGTGAAATTGATTGAAAGAAACTAAATGTGTTTATTAAATGTATTAATTGAACTAGTTATAATTTGGAATAAAATTGAAATATTATTTATTAATATATAAAAATATTAAAATATATTTTTCACTAAAAATACATCATTTTTCAATATACAGCTAAAAATGAATATTCTCAAAAAAATCTCAAAAAAATCATAATCTATTTTTGACCGTTATATTGGAAAAATAATGTATAATTTTCAAATAGTATATATTTTTGTTTCAAAATTTATATTAAATATAATTGCAATATTAAAAGTTGGTAAACCATCTTTTTAGAAAAATACATTTTTATGCATAAAATAGTATTTATTTTAATCATTTTTCTATAAAAACATAAGATGAATTTTAAATATTTTATTAGAAATAATATATATATATATTATTAAAAACATAAACCAAATGTGTTTTTTGAAATTATTTGGATGAAACATGTTTTGGAATAGTTGTTAACAATTATTTTTTTTTAAATTTGTTATTACTTTTAATTATATTTAATTTCTTCCAAAGATTTATTTTTTTAAACGTTAATTAACAATATTTTCATAATTTTTCTAATATTTTTCATAACTTCCATTCTGAATTCAATGTTACAACTATCATATTATGTCATAATATTAATAGTATATTGTCGTTCTGTAACACCCATTCCATCATGTAATGTATGATATCTCAAGAACTCTGTATTTTTTATATCATAATCCAAACATAGTCTTGATTTTACCATAAGATAATTTATATATTGTTTATAACACCAACTATGACTGTTGATCCATTTAACACATTCTATACTTCATGTTTCATGTAATAGAATATAAACATGGTATTTCATGTAACAATATATAAACTCAGTTTCACGTATAAATATAGAATAATGTGGTGTACTGTAAAATTAATTACATCAATGATATTAATTTATATGAAAAGAATATTTTAAAACTAATCTTATTGGGGAATGTCAACGTACTCATGCCAAAACACAAAAAGAGGCCCATTTCCCTTGTCTTCTCAATACTAGTGTCCTTGATGTTATACACTTTTTATTAGAACCCCATTAAGAGTCCATCGAATCATCAACCATAGTATTAGGTGATCGTTAAATTTATATTATTCCTCATTTTAGTGTGCAGATAGATCTCATGGGAATTACTCTTGAAATATTCAATGGTAGACCTCCCCATTATGGAATCTCCCTTTAATATGGAACTATTCCACTTCCCAGACACATCCATATTGAGAAGTTCTAAAACCTCATGAACAATAGTATAAAGAAGTTTTTGAATCACCACTGTCAAACATATATAGTTAACTATATACTAATAGATTCAATTTAACCTAGTCTGCAAAAAAAATCGAATAAGAAATTTTGTTCTCGAACTGTAGCAGTCCGAACCTACAGATCTGAGATCCGGTGTCTTCTATCAATACCAAAATCATGAATATAAGGAATCATATCAAAAAATAAAAAATATTTTAGTAGTTTTGGTAAACCAGATAGATAAATGAGTCACTTGTTATAGATGAATACACTGACTACAATATATTAATGTGTTTCTAAAGAACATAAAGGATAATTTATTTCCCTCAAGTATATCTCTATATAACATTGTTAGTAATATTTTTGGATACTTGGGGAATGGAAAAAAGAATAAGAGTGAGATCAAATTATTAGTAATGGAACTGTATAAAGGAAACAATGATGAATCAATTGTACAATTAATTATATCATGGAAAAAACTGAACACACATACCATGTAATCAAAAAACTGAGAAGGAAGGGCATAAACAATTTGGAATATTAATAATTGGAAACACTTTTCATTTAAATAACTAGAAAAGGTAAAATAAATATGGCATGGTATGATACTAAAATTCATGTTATTTAATTTATGAAATAAAAATTTAATTTATCAATATATATGTTTACACAAAATCTCATTAATGAATAACAACCAAATCTAAATGACGGGAATGCTTAATTAATGGTTTCCATGTTTCCTAAGTAAAAGGTATCTTTTACTTCAAGACCGTTAATAAAAAGTTTTACAATATATCATGTTAAATACAATCTTAATTGGTATACTTATTCTTCACAAGAGACTACCTATTCAATATGGAGGCCATCGTAAAATTCAATACAAGATTATTGGACCACCTGGACTGTAGAGACCCAAAGCTTGACATACATTGAGATTACATTACTTTTTCAGAATTCTTAATACATAACAAAAATAGACACACAAGGACCGTAATAGTTTAGTGTCTTTGTAAAATTGGAATATAAACTTCTAATCATGTTGAAATATCTTCAACAACTCCCATAACGATCTTCCCCCTTTTGTTTCCTTACCTAAAACTGTTCTTTATTTACTATGGCAAATAAAACATAAAAAATGGTGATCTCAAATGCTATGTAAGGGAAAACATAGATATCATAAAACAATCCATAAACATTTGGAAGCAAAAACTTAAACATGAAATTTAAACACCAAAATCTTGATCAAAGACATAAATCGTGGAAGTACGTAAGGAATATATCATAATAGAACATCAAACATGATAAAATATAATGGGAATAAAAAATGTCATTATGGAAACCATTCAGCACATGTTATGATTTCCATAGTAGCTATGGAATTGCTGCCAAGACCATCTTAATGGACAAAGTCCCTTTCTGAATTGAGTTCACTCCTCGTTTGAGTCCTGTAACACTGAACCAAATTAACATACCATTCTAGCCATGTCTATCTCATGAGATAAATATTTACCCAATGAACTGGAGGGAGATATAGGTACCACCCATCTCATAATGAAGTCATTATTACTTGTGCCACAAAATAAACATACATCATTCATAATAACCAAATAAATAAAATTGGTTTCATAAACTTCATCCCATCATCAAATAATCTATATAAAATGAAATAGATATCATTTCATAATAAGAAATGTGAAACCATTTAATTCATAGAGACATGATACTTGAAACATATATATATGAAATAATGTCATCTTAGATGAAAAATGGTTTTGATAAAACACATGAAATGAATTCTTGAGCAAAATATCATTTCTTCTTCAAAATCAATCTCTTTCCACAAAATGTCATGCAATTTTGAAAGAAAAGTATTTTTTTGAAAATAGTCATGAAATATTTTGGAGGAATATTCATGAAAATAAGGCTTTATAAAAACTGTAAAAATCCTTTCATGCTGTATGTGTTTTAAAAAAAACATTCTTCTCGTACGTTTGCCAAAAAAGTCAAAAAAATTACCTCGTAACGTAAACAAAAGAAAGATTCCTTACATACCATGTAGTAAAAGTCAAATGGGTAAAAAGGAATTTAAACATACATAAAAACACTTTTAGAGATCATGTACATGGATGATAACAATAACCCCAGTAAATACTTACGTATAAGCAATCTCAGATAAAAATGAGATTCGCAAAATTATCCCTTACCATAGGTCTGATATGCTTCATACGTTTCCGAACATCATGTATAATGATTTAAATAATTTCATTTACTTATTAAAGAATAATATTCATTGTTATGATATCATATATGGTTTACTTATGACCTTATATTACCCGTTCTTTTGTAAGTTCCATGTTAAAGCAGCGTTTTGGGTTAAATCGTTTTATTTATCGTACGTGTTTGGACTTGTTGTTCTTGATATTATTACATATTTCCTGATTTACTTAATTATAGAATGTAAAACATGATTTACATATAATATATATTTTAGTATATAGATATATATATATGATAGATCTATTAAATGAAATGAAATACATCGTTCATGGAGACGGTAGGCCGTACGTACACATGAACGCTGTTTTTGTTTCCCTATTGAATTGAATGAAATTAAGTAGATGACATACATATATATACACATAAATACAGTATCATTATTATGGCATATATTTCATGATTACTTATTATATATACTTTGTAATCATTCATGAATGGTTAACATGGAGAATGAATCTCATCACGTCGTGGAGACGGTAGTCCGTACGTACGCACGAGCGATGATATCATTACCATGATTGTGGAATTTTATTGGAGTGTATGTATACTATTTCAGAATCAATATCAATTTAAAATAATCATATATAGTTTTTATTTCCACTATTATACCCATCCAAGTAAGGTGGTGGTGGAAAATAGATTACACCACGGCGTGGAGACGGTATTCCGTACGTACGCACGCGCGGTGATTTCATTTTCCGTAGGAAGGATAGATGGAGAAATAGGGTTGTTTCATAGATATAATAACATATCAATATATGAGTGATACTGATGTTATTACATCATAATGAAACAACTAAAGAAGAATAAGTGCAAGAAGAAATAAAGTTGAAAGAATTGGTAACAGACATTACCTATTCTTTGAAGCGCTTTTTTGATACCTCCTCTTAGGGAACCAAAATTGGTCTCTGAATAAGACCAGGACCTCTAGTATGTTTCTAGGGAAGTGGAGAAGATAATTTGGCAGAGTATGGCTGAGCATGAAGGCTCAATGAGGTGTGAGGAAGAGAGGGAGGAGGTGCCCTTTTATAAGGGAGGAGAGGGGCACCTTTGGAATAACAAAAAGTCATATTCGGTTTTTAATAGCTCAAAATTGAGTTATTACTAAGCTAAGGTGTGGATGGGTTGAAAAGATCTCATACAATATAATTTAGACAAGTTTAAGATTCTATTTTAACCATATCATTTAGATTTAACTTTAAGTTAAATAATTTTTCTTTTACCGTGTCTTCTTGTTTTCTTACTCTATAAGGTTAATAAACGTACTATAACAATCCAAACGAACCCCAAGTTGTTTATTATTAACATATATAACCTTATCTATGTCATTTTTCCTAACCATAGATTTTTAGGGATAATATAACAATTAATAATATAATATTTGTATAAAAAACTATTTTATGTAAATTTTGACTCTATTTGGTAAGTGATTTTTGTGAAAAACATAACACATAGATTAGTGCGATCAAAGTTAAATAAATCCATACTAACAAGTCATATTAACATAGAAATTTTTTTGGAATTAATAAAAAGTCTAAAATTACATTTATTTTGGTATTTATAAAATAAATTTTGTCAATATTTCATTAATAATATAATTACTGCATCATCATTGTGTCATAAATAAATTAAATTATTTAAAGTCTAAAAATTACAAATAAAATACCATTATGTATGAAATATTTTTATCTTTCTAATGAATATTTATAGTCCAATTTATCTTATGTTTAAACCTATATTAAAAATTATTTACTTATTAAACTTTGATTTTAACTATTTTAACACTTCTTTAAATAAATTAATAATAAATGTCCTAATCTAAACCAAGTGGGCATAAATGGTCATATTTTATACCTAAGGTTGTTTCTGGTCGAATAACACTTATCCAATAGAATTAGGACATGTTTTAGGGTAATAATAATAACATTTTTACCCTTAATTACCCTATTTACTTTTAACAGTGGTAAATAAAAGTAAAAAGTTACTATTCACCAAAAATTATTTTCATCTCATTGAACCACATTTTGCTTACTGACATCAACCATTTCACTCAGATTTTTAAAATTCCATTCACAAAAGTGGTAAAATTAAGTTTTATGTAAATTTGAAAATTCTCCTAGGAGGCGGGTAAAAGATGATAAAAAATTCAACACAATTTTTATATATCTAAAATTATTATAAAATGACTCCAATTAATTACATTGAACATATATAGGTATTATGTCTCAATTTTGACCTAAAATAAATTTAAAAAAAATACTTAATTATTTAAATAAAAAGTCGGGTTTTAAATAGTAACCGAGTGTTTTCACTATTCATAAAAAAATGAATGTTTTTAGAAAAATACCAAAATTTCACCCTAGGATAATTTGGATATTCCAAATCCAAAAATGAAGTCCATTTTGAAAGATGAAATTTAAAATATTTCAAAAAGTGGTTATTACTATTCATAAAGGCTAGCTTTAATAATATTTTAATAGCATATCATCGTTTAGTGAAACTCGGTATTGCGTACAACAAATGCTATCGAGGAAGGTCGTGATTTCATGTAATGCAGCAAAGTTAGGGTTGCATGTTATGCATGACTCCTTTGTTGTAGCGTACAACACAAGATGATAGGCAATACGTATTTGTGAGTAATTTTCAATTTTTTAAATTATAGTTATGTTAAAAATGTAAGTAACACTATATCATTAAATAATGATAATCACATCATAAATAACATGTTATTTAATCATTTATAATTTTACATAATTATTTTGATGTAAATGTAGTCAGAACATGTCGATGAAGTGGTAGTCCATAAATCTACTACTGACGTTATCACATGATTGTGTGTGAAAGGGTAATAAAAAATGGTATATTTTATATTTATAGAAAGGTAATTATGTAATTAATATCGTATGGATTTTTTTCCACATATGTTTAATTAAAACAATCCTTTATGAATTCAATTTATCGTGTGAATGAATCACAACGCTTTTAGGTGGTGGTAGTCCCTACTTCCACAAACAACGTTATCATATTTATGCAAATGGAAAGTATAGGGGTATGTGTTATAGAATAATTAATTTGGTAAAAATAAATTTTAAATACCATACAGAATATATTTAATCATATTTTTCTCATAATTATCTACCATGATTGGTGGTATAAGAAAAATGAAAAAATTTGTTTCGTGAGGTGGTAATTCTACACACACATAAATAGAAAGTTCTTTATCCATTAGATGGATTTTTTTTATGTTTTGGTTGAATAATTTTCATTTAAACATCAAAGTATATTTAGGACCCTACTATTTTTGTATAGTCATGGAATAATGAGAATTGAAGGACTGGAGAAAGAAATAAAACTAATGTTCTTTAAGAAAGATGTTACCTCTTATTTGGGTAAATCATTTTTTTGCACAAAATGGACTCCATGGATGTAATTCAACCAAGATAACGATTATTGGATAATGTGAGGTATGTTTAGGATATATTTGGGTAGATCTTGGTCAGGCCATAGTTCCTTGAGAGCAGTGTGATAGAGGATGAGTAGAACTCTTGTAAATTTCTCAAATGGGAATTATATTCATTTTTTCTCATTCTATGTGGATCCAATAATTGATAAAATTATATAAAATGTAGGAAAGGGTTGGAATATGGCCAAAAAATAGATTTTGGACAATATTATATTTTATTTTGGCCCATAAGTGTGTGATTTATTTCCATGTTAAGCTTAATTTCACCATAATTGTTGTAAATTATTTTTATTACATTCACATATATTTTGGTCAAAAACTAATATGAACCCATTAAAAATATTAAATATTATAATTCAAAATTTTTATTCAATTTTTCAAAATTTTAATCAGAAAGGTGGAAGAAATTTATTTAAATATGATCCCACAGAAGGGATAACAATGCATTTCTTTAAAGTAACAATGTGCGAAAGTTTGTTATGTTATTATATACAATTTCAATGTGAAATTAAATCAAATTAAATAGATTTGATTAATTGATTAAATTTTGATATAAAATAAACTTTAAAATCAATTAATAATAAAATTTATACTTCTAAATAAAATTGATGAAAATCTGTTTTAGTATTAAAATTCAAAACATTCATTGTTCATTAAAAAGTGAATATTGATAGGAAAACACAAAAAAATCACACTAACCTAATTTTAATTATTATATTTCAATGAATAATTTTATTTTCACAAATAAGATATAAAAATTTTGAAGAAAAATTTATTTAAAATAGGTTTCCCATTAAAAAGTGTTAAGAGTCCCTTCATAAAAATGTCATATTTTATGCGTAACATTTGGATGGTTCTTATTTTAGGTCTCTGTAATCTATTGGATGAATATAAATAATCATTTATAGAATATATAAAAAAATATATATAGTTAATATCACTCACTAATTGTAACTTATTTAATTTATTAAAATAAAATATCTTTGTGAGAATAAAAATATTTTCTATAAATATATATTTTTTATATTTAATTGGTTATTATTTTTTTTTATAATTAATAAGTAAACCAAATAATTAATTTATTTTTATGTAAACCATGTATTTACAAAAGTTACTTAATACAAACCATAATAGATAATTTATATATTTTTATATTAAATAATAATATTTTAATAATATATTATTGATCTCTATATCTCATTCTTACATATAACACAAGCCTTCAAAGAATCTTGTTGTTGCATTCGACATACACTAACTATATGTCATATTAATTGAAGGCTATAAAATATATTGAATTTATTTAAAATAGTAAGTATATATAAATTCATAGTATAATATATTCCCTCATGTTCTTGGTTTTTCATGTCTTACATGTGATCAAAAAAATGTTAATACTTTATAATTTTATGGAATCACATTAAATAAGTATGTGTTATGATTTAAAAATCTTATAAGATATTTTTCAGGATTATGTAGTTTTTTGTTATGAAAAATGTTTATCACACAATACTTTCTATTTTTAGTCAATAATGAGAACAATATGGAACTCAACTAACATATAATGTTTCCAATATGGAATGTATTAGAGTTATACATATCAATTTCCAATTTGGAAATCTCATTAAAAGAATCAAGATTTTGGAATGAGTGTTTTTTATACTTCTGAAGAAAAAGAGACCAGAAACAACATTTTAATGGTATGGGGTGATCTTATAATATTGTTAACATCAAATGTAAAAAGGATGACTAGGCTGAGGATGATGAGATTTAATCCATGATTCATATTTCATATTCTAGAAAAAATGTGTATGAAGTAATAATATGATAAAACATAAATAATGGTTTAAAGATAATGTTTGATGAATGTATTAATTATGTTTCAGATTTCAGTTATTTTTTTAAATGTATCATGAAATAAATAAGTATTTTAAATATAATTTTTCATCATGTATTGAAATGTTTATGTTGAATCCTGATAAATAATTTAAAAATTAATTTACTGGAAGGGTTATATATTAGATAAGGAAATGATACCATTAATGTGTGAAAGATGTAGATGAAATTTTGTTTATAGGGTATAAATAAATTATTGAGTTGGATAAAGGTAATTGGATAGTATTGAGGAACTTAAATCCAGTTATAGATTTGTTGAATATGTGGCTTATGTTATCATGAATGATTTAAAAAACTGAATTTATTTTTTAATGTATAAATTAATATTTAGAACAACTAAGAATGCATGTTTTCCAAAAATATTTATTGTAATTCATGTTATTACAATGTTTCAAGAGATTATATGTTATGGTATTCAAAAGTTTAGATTGTGACAACCAAGAGACACTTTTTAATATATTTGGGTTCATTGCAAAGCATATTTATTTATATCTTTGTAATGTTTTATATTATCATCTTCTGAATGGGTGACAATGTTAACCATTTATGGGATGGTTTATATTAAACATCAGATGAGGTATAAGAGTTTAATGAATTATCTAACAATATGAGGGGTTACACATGTTTGATAACATTTTGTAACTATTTTTGTGTTATGATAAAAAAGACAAAGGGAATGATTTATCATTTTATTTATAAATATCATGATATTTTATTTGTTCAATAAATAAAAATTCACCTTCATAATTGGAGTAAAAATTGAATAGAAAATTTGTAATGGATCAACCAAAGGGTGAGATCATGCTGAAAAAATGTCAGTACTTACTTTTTCTATATTTCTAAACTATTGAAAAGGGATCTAGAATCCAATAAATTTCTCATATTACCTTCATTTCCGATTAATCAAATGGACCCTTAAAACATCCCAGATTTATAACTTTGTGATCACCCACTTCGGGTGATCAATTTTCTATGTCACTCTCCATCATAAATTGGTAGTTATAGATTTTCTCTATGTCTAAATTTTTACATCCCACCAATTTTCAACTATGTGGGAAAATATTTATGTGTTACATTTCGTGTCTGTTATAGTTCAAACATTCTTTTATAAGGAACTTTTATTACACATTTTTACAATTTGGGTATATATGGATGAAAAATTATATTATTAAACCATATAAAACCCATATTAATTTTTAGTGAAAAATAATAATAATTGAGGTATAATAAAAAACCCAAATATTTTTTTGAAAGATAATTTTGAATTTATTTAATATTTTTCGTATTTTTCATTTAAAGATGTTCTAAAAATACTTTATTCAATAATAAATAACTATGTTTTTTATGTTATAGGAAAGAAAAAGTTAAAAATTCTATACACATAAAATAAAATTTATCTTTATCTACATATAACATTGAAGTAATGTTATATTATACAAAATTCTAGATTTATTAAATGGCTTGAGTAACAGGCTAGATCGTGTTTTACCAAACAATAATATAGTATTAAAAAATATTAATTATTTAATATATTTAGTAATAACATATCCATTAAGTACAGTTTTATGAATAGTATTTACAAACTTATGAAAATACATTCTATAATTCATTGGTTCCAAATTAATTTGAATTGATTATAAGAAAAATTAAATATAATGAAAATATTTCTATAAAAAAACATTTACGCTCATAAAAGTAATTTATCCTGATAAATAAAATTAATTAATAATGGTGATTTATATTAATGAAATAGATAATTTTTATATTCAATCAAATATATTTACATTTGTACGATATATTTGAAAGGTTTAATATTGGAACAAACCCAATATTTAAAATAAAACATATATTTTAATAAAATTTGTTTTACCACCTTTTAAAAGTGGTCCTATTTTAATTCTAAGATTTTGATCATTTAAAAAATACATAAGAAAAAATTAACATCATTTTTCAAATTGAATCTTAAAAACTAGGTTATGTTGAATTTTTTGTATTTTTCTATGAAGATTCAATTTTTAATGAATAGTGCAAAATATAAATTTTAATTCAAAACACCATTTGGTTTAATTTATTTTTATGGATAAATTATATTTTTTAATGTATTTAAATTATAATTTGATTATTTTTTATAAATAAATACAATTTAGGTCATTGTAATCAATATCATTTTTAAATTTAATATAAAAACATATAAAACATTTGACCATTTTAATATTAAAAACCTACAATGTCGTCCCATCTATGGTATTGATTTTAAATTAATTTTTTAAAAATAAATGTATTTAAATTGAAAGAATTTATTTCTTATTTGGAATTATAATAAATTAATATTTATTGTAACGTAATCCTAGTTTTTATACCAAAATGATTAGTGATTGGGTGTAAAATTAATTATAACGATTTAGAGAAATATTTTCTTAATTAGGGACTAAACCATAACTTTAGGACAAATAACGACCTAAAAACTTCTCCAAAATCCATTATATTTCCATATTTAGGAAATTTATCAATTTTTATAATGTTTTTCTTTATTTGAGTGAATTTCCATTGTAAAACCATTGATGTAATTCTTTTTTCATAAATTAACAAGAATATCACTCATCCTCAACTATTAAAAGGTTGTCAAACTTCACACAAATTCACACCTATAAATTCCTATGTATCACTAAAACAATTTCAAATTATATTGCAAAATACCACCCTTAGTCCTTAAATAATCCCTTTAGGAACAAAGTAATCAAAGGATTCTTTTTGGAACAATCTAAATGGTGTAGCTTCAATAAGATGTATCATCTTCCCTCATGCTCCTTTATTTTATTTCAATTATCCATAACCTAAAATAGTCACATTCCATTGTTATAAAATAAAATATTTTCCATATATATATATGTATGTTTTAATTATAATGGTTCAACATTCACATACACAAAATTCCATCAAATTGGTAGCAAACATACCATTTTTGTGTATGGTGAACTACCACCACATGAAAGGATGTAGTTAGTTTTTATTTTCCCCCATTCATAGTTGATAATTATGATAAAAACAATACTTTTATATAATATATGTGATATTTATAATTTATTAATATTGATGAAAACATTATATATAAAATACCCGTATTCATTTGATTTTTTGTTACTCAAACATTATATATGGAAGTGTTGACTATTGCCTCCTCAATATGATGTGATACCTTCACTAATTACATAGAATGTATTAAGTATTTTTTTTTGTAAAATAATATGATATATATGAAATAATAATTCTTATTCAATTATTATATATATATATGTCATTTACTTTATTTTTTCAATAGGATAATAAAACAGAAACTGTGTTCGTGCATACATATAGCCCACTTTCTTAATAAATGGTGTATTTCATTTACTATTTATATATTATATTTAGTATTATAAATTAATACACACTGAATATTTATTTTATTTATACAATGTTTAAATAAATAAATCATGATATATTTAGGAGGATCAAGATTTACAATCCAAAACATATAAGATATACAAAGTAATACTACTCGAAACCTAACATTAAAATAAAGTTTTTAATAAGAATTATATGTTTTCATAACCAAATAATAAATAAAATTAGATATAATAATAGGTTTATTTGGTTTATTTATAATAAAATTATATTTTTTAATCAAAATTTATGAACATTTATAATGAAATTAGAGACTTAACGTAAAGCAATTTCATCTCACTTTTTATTTATGTGACATACATTGATTATTCACCACACATTTCATTGTGTCGTGTGTATATTGTCCATGTATTTACTATATTATTAATATTCATAAATTTATGGATATTTACAAGTACATTTTATGATCATTATTTCATGGGGTTTATGTTTTAATAGTTACCAAATTGTGAATGTAATTTTATTGCAATTTTCCTTCTTTGAGACAAATTCCATGTTATGCACATATAACTCTATATGTGGTGCACATACCACATTTTAAAATGTTATATAATGAATATAATTATTCTCATGATAGTTTAAACAAAATTTAATTTTATTATTTTGATTGTATTGTGATTTATATTTACATATGTGGTAATTGTTTATAGCTTAAATCTCATCGTTTATCAAGATAGTTTATGATTAGGCTTATCTTGATTAAGTATTACGATCACTATCTCAAGAAAATTCATGAATTTTATTAACCTGTTAATATGAATGTTACATTTATGTAATTTAACTATTTTTTTATCCTTTGGTACTTATGATAGTTAAGAAATTTATTTATAAAAATATGAATTAATTTCTCATTTTGGTTCGAAATCATTGTTCTTTCAAAAATGGGTTTTATAAAAACAATTAGTTTTACTATTATCCAATGACGTTTAATTTAAATTTTTACCAATATATTACATTTTTACAATATGAGTTTAAAATAATTTTTATTATTATATTTTATCAAGTAAATTTTTTGATCATTCATTGTCTGAAAGATATGTTCAACATGTATAGACCCACACATCATCATGATTGTCATTTAATTGATTCATCCATTTTATTCTTTGAAGGTTATTTTTTAAAAAGAATTTTTTCCCTAATATTCTAGAGGATTGTTTATTAAAAATAATTTCTCAATAGAATAATGGTTTCGAATAATTATTTTATGTTAACAAATTTTTTAAATTATATTCAATAATTATTTTATATTTTTTCCAAAATAATGCATTAAATGAAATTTTTTTCAATGAAATCTATGATTATTTATAATTTTTTAAGAATTTTCATGTAAACTGGTTATTAAAATGTTTTTAGGTTTCTTTAATAAGTTTTAATGAAAATTAATTTCAAAATGATTTCAAGACATCATTCTATGTTTTCAATGTATCTATAATGATAATAGTTTTAAAAAGTTTTTATATTTTAAAAATGCCTTTTCAAAGAAGAATGAATATTTTTATTTATGAAAAGTTTCTGAAATATATGTCAAAATTATTCTCCATCTAATAAGACATTTATTGATGTTACAAATTCCATTCTGTTAAATGATCCATAGGTCCCATTAATATTCTTTCTATGATTGGTTTAGGTTTTAATGGCATGATGTCTATTAAAATTTATTTCAATTTCATTGGTTATATATTTATGAAACATTTTCCTCTTCCATGGGTAATATTATATTGAAACCTTTTTTCCCTCAATGGGTAAAACAATAATAAATTATTATGAAACTGACATCTTTTCATAGTTTATGATAGGGTGAAATGATAATGAATCCTATGTATTTTCCCAACTTTATGATATGATTAAATGTTTATCTTTCCCATTTCAATTCATGGGTTATGATATGATCTTTATGTAACCAATATTTTTTTATGGTTCATGAAACGGTGAAATTTTTGTTGTATGATGGATCATGTATTTAAAGTTTCATTATGATATTGGTGGGACCTATGTCTCCCTCTAATTCATTTGTTAATGGAACCTATTTTATGGTATTAAAGTGTAAAAGAGGGGGAATCCCAATAATGAAACAAGAGAATACATGAGAGGAAATATAAAGCTTTAAACCATAGGGTACATGAAAGGGAATTCCATGCCCAAAAAATGTGGGTACATAGAAGATAGTCAAAATCCTGAAGTAGGTACACCAGTTATTTTTCCAAGACCAACATGTTATGATGTTCATGTTAGGTATCCTTGAGATGTGATTTTTAATATTAATTTTTATGTACTTAATTTAATGTTTTTATCATATTTTATGATTTCCAAGAATATTTTCCTCATTCCTAAGTGATCCAGTTCCTATTAACTACCATCCTTTTTGAAATGATTCATGTTTCTGATATTCAAAAGTGATACTAATGTTCTTGTACCCCTATATTCATGAAGCACATTCATATTTCTTTTATTTTCCTTTAAGGAGAATTTTATCTAACCCATTTCTTATATTCACATTCCCCAAGTAATAAATAATTGTTTTTATATAGAATCTCTATGGGGAAGATATTTAAGGATATATAGGTATAATTCCCCAAATATGAAGATTTTGTTCCATGATTCTAAATACACTTAACAATTATGGTCCACAATAATCTATTTTTTAAGTACTATATATTCATGTAAAATTATTTATATTCTTGAATGTTAAGATGGTGTCCCAATACCATCCTAATATCTATTATTTATCATGTGATTCATCATTGATAGGAATAGAGACTTTCCATGTGATAACTCATGCAACATCATGAGATCCATAATTGACTACACATTGCATTAGAAGAAATAAGTGTTACTCTCCAAGAAAACACTCCCACAATGTCAGAAAATCACCTACTAATAACTACCACTCTTGATGGATATCCAATAGGGAAAGTTCTAAAACACTTGTGAAACATGGAATTAAAAATTGGAAATGTAAGAAGTCTTTCAAATAGAGAAGATACACTTATTTTCAAGAAAATAGGTTATGCACCACATATTATTTCCATTGATCATGATAAAACCATTTTAGTATGAATCTGTGATCATTTGGGAGGCCCCTACCATGATTCATTAATACAATTAATGGAATTTTGAAAGCCATCATATACTCATGAAGGAGCATAGACGAATCATCATTGATCACACGAGATCCTTTTTTATGGCTTCTTCAGTCATGTAAATCCTATCAGGCATGTCATCTCAATATTGAAAATACCATTTGAAATGTCAAAATGGTATTTTTGAATAACATTGATAATCAAAGGCCCCAAAAAATGGTGATGAAGGATTGTTTTAACTGATTTTATTATTCTTGTTATTCCATTTATGACATGTACTTGGATCATGTGAAGCCCATGATGTGATTATACATCCATTAAATCCATAAAAATTCTACAATATACACACAGTAAAATGTGGTGTATATCTAGGGTGGAGGCGCCTGCAAATTCTACCCTCTCTAAAAACACAATCAAGATAATTTATTTTGATGACACTCATGAGAAAACAAAATGACGTCTTATCAGTGCAGAGAATTATATGATCACATGAGTCATTCATGAAGTAAAATATGGGGAAATTATAATGAATCATGATCAAAAAATTATTCTTTGTGTGATCAAGCTATAGATCACGTGAAGGAATTCCTTTAATATAATTAGATTAGGGTAAATTGTATTAGAATATTGGAATGTTCATAAGAGATGTTAGAAAATCAATAATTATTATATTATCGGGTATATATGAATTAAAATTCAAAAAATAATTATTATTAAGAGATTTTTGACAACCAAATGATTTTATGTGACGGAAATATGCCCTTCGAATGACCTATGCTGATCACAAAGAATTTTTCGAACAAGCCTTCTAGATCTTGAGAGGTCCTTTCGACAAGTCAACAAGGTTGTTCAATGTTATCTAGATATTTCACCCATTTCCCTTGAAATTATCAACACTTATATAGGAATCCATGATACACCCTCCAAACATGTCATCTATATCTTGTGTTTTCCCCAGGTCATGAAAACCTACTCATACGATCTCCTCCACAGATGTCTTTTAGGTCAAGTGATATTCTCCAAAAATGCCTTCCTGATCATGAGACATCCATAAGATAAGTAAAAATAACAATGTGATTGTATTTGGATAAGTCCCCAAGGAAATTAGGACATGCCTAGACATCCTCATACATGTTAGACAAACACCTCAGACATGTGAAGTTGAAAATGTAGAAAAGACAGGTAGACATCTTGGGACATGATAACCCTATCCCATAGTAATTTTTATGAATATCCACAATTGAACTATAAGAACTCACATTATTTCCTAATTATGATATGAAGGACAGATGAAAAGCCTGATCTCCACTAATAATCTACCTCTGTGAAATACCCTCTAAGTTCGAGATACTCTGTCCTTTTAGAGTCAAACTGTTTTATAGATTCATCAGTCATCCACATCGCTCAACTGATTTATATGTTATCTTAACTATTGGAATTTTTATTCCTATAAATAATGAATACGAATGATTTCTTCTTAAGGCCCTTGATCTTGTGGTAATCCACCCAAGTATAAGTCCTCATATGTATCAGTCACTCTAACACATGGCTCCTAATCAATATTATGAATTTATCCTCCTTCCTCATCCATAATTGAATTTATATGTTAATAACCAAAGAGGAATCTAATTTTTACTATATGTATGATACATAAGATACCTTCCTGATGCTCAATCATCATGTCAAACACATCATAAGGGATACAACAGTGCATATGTTTCGAATCCATATGAAATGACATTAACCACTTTGACACCTTATTTCTAACAATATTCATGGATCACATGGGCATTGTGATTTGGAATCATCATGTCATTCACATCATAATTTTCCCCCATCAAGTAAAACCATAGTGTGTAATCCTCATTCAATAGATTGATGAGAATTCGCCAGTATAAGGGAATCAACATTAGGGAAATTATGGATTACACAACAAAAAAATGATGTCTCTTATTCCTATTATATGTAGGAAATTTTGATTACTTCCTAATAATCAAGCTCCATATTAGGTTCCTAAGTGTCCTCATATATGCCCTTTCTACATGACATTAAAATACACAACTTCGATTAAATATGTGGGCTTTGATACCTAATATAATCAGGACACATAGGATACCTCATAATGGTTCAATATGCTCCTTGAAATGTCAACCACAACCCTAGATTGTAGTGAAATCATTATTGTCAATTTATATACATGAAAGGAATATGTTTCTACTTATTTATAATAAATAAATGGACGGAGTTCTATAACCATGGATATATAAATATGGATTCATTAATATAACCCCTTCATATAAAAGGATACATCACCCAACCATTTTGTTAGGGTAACTTATTTTGTATTAGGATTATGAAAGAATTTGGTAACATATATTAAATCAATAAGAGATCTCGGAATAGGCAATAATTATACCAACAAGGTTTTTATGATCCCATATTCACATACTCTTAACCAATGTGAGTTCTTAAGTGTCACTTGGATTAAATCCCCAAATGACTACCTACATATGGAAAGATGATCATTACCTTGTTTATGGTGTGGAAATCATTGGATATTTATTTGAAATGAACATGGTGGACTAAGAATATGTGATTGTAAAAACATTATTTAACCCCCCAAAACAACCCTAAATAGAAATAAAATATTGTGTGCCCCATGTGAAGGCATGTATTGATAAAATAACTAAATCGTTATTGGAATACTGCACCTATTATCCCATGATAGGGGAACCATGATTATTTAGAGAAACATAGACACATAACCATTATCTCTCTTTTTGTAATATAATTAACATAAATATAATAAAATAAATTTCTAATTTTATATGAAACCTAAAATTTAATAATAAAATATACGTTTCCATAAAAAAATGATTTTTATTTTTTATTTGTGATGATACAAAAATAAATCATTATAAAAAATATAAATTTTATTTAATAATATTATTTTTATTATTTAATATATGAATATAAATTCCATTTAAATTTTTTTATATAATTTCTATTCAATAAATTTAATTAAAAAGGATAAAAATTAACTAACATTGATGATTAAAAGTTAAAAAATACAAATACCGAATTCACTCAAATGTTTATACCAATGAATTTTGGATAAAATTATAATCCCAAGTACAAGTTTTCCTTGATTGTTTAACTATTTTAAAACCTTTTAACCATGAATAGTATCATTCAATGGTTGAAAATTAATGTGTGATCCAAAATATACCCTTATATTCATCTAAAAGATGAGAACATTTCAATTCCTTTGTGCCACCATTATTTAATAGAAAATCATCGTGAAACATTTACATATTAATAACCCTAACACCATATATATGTTTATTAAATTCATGGGTAATAAAAACATTCCAAACCCCAAAAAAATCATGAAGGATTCTAAGATATGACTGCTTTTGTTTTTATAAGTGTCTCTGTCCAAATAATATTTTCTTCCATATTTTTTCTTTTTAACACCTAAAAATGAATTCAAATATAATTAATCCAGTACTGTAAAAATTATAAGAAATTATATTATTAGTGTAATAAAATATATTTATTCCTATCCATCCAAATATAATGAAAACAATGTCAATCCTGTGATTTTATAGACTACAAAATCCATGATATGATGACTTTCATTTTTAGATACTTCCAATATTAACTGATTATAAGAATGGAATTTAATAATAAATTTTACATATATAATAGAATTATTATAGTGTTGATAAATTTTTCAATCTATACTCATTCCATCAAATTAATTGAGAAATGAAATCGTTAACCATGATTTATGTAGACAACCGCACCCATAAATTACTATATCTAAATTTTTACATTGTTCCATTATCATTTATTAATCACTAATATAATATAACTGAAAAAAATTAAAAAATATAAATGATATCATTGTTTAAAATAATGATTTATTATTCAAAATAATATACTTTCAAAACCATAATCATCAATCTATTTTAGTGTGTTCACATTTGGGTCTTTGTAACCACATAAATGAAGAATGCTATAAAAATATATCATTGAAGAATATGGGAACATAAAAATTAATAAAACTATATCTTAATAAAAAAATAATTATTTTTTTATGGTTTTGAGTGATTTAATTTATGCATTTAAATTATCCTAGAAATATCATTTTTGGTTGCTTAAAAAGGTATGATTAGGATGACACTCATTCCATTATCACGAACTATCACCAAAAAATAGAATGAATTATGAGATATATTAATAAATAAAATTTATACAATCTTGTAAATTAAATTATTTTTAAAATTATTAATCTTTTATAAATTGATCAGTACTGAAATCAATATCATAAATCACGAGAAAATCAATTAAGGCCACTACCAACCGATGCGAAAAATAAGTTATAAAAAAATAATATTTTTCTAAATAAATGATCAAAAATAACTAATATAAAAGGTAATTTATGTGTATAAGGTTATTTAATATAATATTAATATTTTTTTGTTTTTTATTGGATATTATTGTAAATTACTCAACAAAAGGATACATGGTAAGGGTTTCGTATCTCAAGTTTAATTTTGGGATAAATATTTCATTTTGAATAATATCATTTAATCGGTTTCATGATGAATTCATCTATGTCATAATGGTTCGTTCTCCTTAATTTGAATGCCATGTGACATGTTTATTATATACAATTTTTTTAATATAGTTCACTATCCACAACATTGAAATTTTTTATAATTATCCAAAAAAGTTATGATCAATAATTTTCTATATTATATTGTTTCTCTCATGGTGTTTGAAGAAAAAGTTACAAAATATATAAGGGTTTGTTAGCAATCAATTTTATAACATTGAGTTACAAACATTACTATTGAACATTATTTTTAAATGATTTATTAATTATACCAAATGAAAAATTTATATTTTATTTTCTAGTTATTTTTAATTTTAATTTAATTCTTAATTATAACTTCATTATTTAATTATTCATACCTAAATGACTTTGTTTTTTAATAGTTTGTTAGTCACAATTCCATTTTCATGATACATAATTTTCGTTATGAATAAATTTATTTTTATATGGTTTATATAATTCATATTTTCTATAATATGTCATAAATTATATTTTATTCATTTTTAATAAATAAACCTTTAATATCACTTATTCTAGTGAATATAAACTATAAGTAATTTTATTGTAATCCAAATGATCTTTTAGGGTTAGAGTTTTACTTAATTAGGTGATAACTCAAACATAAAACATCCATTTTTTGTAAGTTGAAACTTATAATAGGTATACATTTTATATATAAAAAAACACTTAAAAATGAACATGTTGTATAGTCAAGAAATACATTCAAAAAATTCATTTTTACCTCCTCCTTGTAATAAATGATTCTTAAAACCCTTTGACTTAAATTTTATCATGTTGGAAGTGCTCAAAATCTCAGTAAAAGATATTATAATAATAAAATTAGTTAATCCTTTTAAAATAATGAAATGACTTGAAACATTTGACTTTATTCAAATATTATTTGAGAAGATGAAATAATTCATTCACCTATTAAAATAGGGCACACATGTTTCTAAAATAAAACATATAAAACAAATAGGAATCATAATTATTAAATATAGGAAACATACATGATCATTTATTTATCACTCTTATAAATGGAGAAATAGACAATGTTATATAAAGAATAACCTTCATTGTTGTACATGGTGTAGAAATAATAGTTAGTATAGAAATAACCATTATAATAAAACATTGAATAATCATCATTAGTACACTTGATACAATCATCAAAATTATACATGGAATAACCATCATTATAGATTCCCATAAAATCATTGGAGAAAAAAATTTCATCTTTGTCCCATTAACAAATGTATTAGATAGTTATAATTGTTATTAACCTTCATATAAGATATTTTAGGTTCGCATATGAGTTATATAGGGGCTCAATATGTTATATATGGTGTATTATGTTCATGTGTTTCTCATGTATAATATTCAAGTACCATTTTATGAATAAATAATTTTATGATTTTGATTTTCTCCATAAAACCTTTGATGAATTATTTTATACCCATATGAAATATACAATCTAATATGAAATTAAACATTTAATTTAAAAATTACTTTTTAATACAATGAAATCTTGAAAAAGTGAATGTGATTTTTTATTTGAAAAAATGTGAAGTATTATAAATAAATATATTTTTTATACAATGTTTTTTGTGGTTTAAAAATAAGTTTAGTCTTTATATTTTAAGATATAACATTTATCATTTTCTTTTTTGAAGAGTTTAAAAATATATCATTAAATAATTATATTGGGAAATACAAAATGAAATTCAAAATAGTTTTAATTTTTTTTCTAATGCTATTATATCTATATAAAATAATTCATAAAATAGTTTTAAAAAATATGGACATGCAATATAAAGAATTTAAACGGAATTTCAATAAATGATTTTCAAACGAAAGTCCCTTACCATGAGTTTATGTCCTCATGGGAATTCATTATATTCTACAATAAAATAATAATGTTAATTATTTACATTCTTGAGAAAAATGATCAAATTTATTATTCATTTTATTTCACTTATTAACATGTTATATAAAAAGACTTAATCATTTAAGTCCACATTAAACATTTTGATGATATTTGAAACATATTTCAAAAATGGATTTGGTGGGATAACTATGGTCACAATGGTCATTATCCTAAAATATCTAGAATAGTAATAAATAATAAATATACATTTTTAATGTAAATTTTACTATTAAAACAAATCATAATATATGGTTATGAAAAATTAACTACATTATAGTCATGGAGAGGAAAGGATAGACATGGAAATGTGTATTGTTTTCAATTTTCAATTATCATTATTGGAAGAAGTTAAAAAAACAAAAGGATAAAAAAACAAAATGCATTGCTCGTGGTGGGCGTAGTCAACGCGTAGGCACAATCGATGTAATCAATTTTTAGTGAATGAAATTGTAGGAAAATAGATGTTGTATTATCATTCCAAAATGATAAAAAAGTAAATAATATCATATATATAAATTATATACATCATTATAATCTACCTTCATAGTTGGTTATTAAATAAAAATTTCATTGGTCCATGAGGTGATTGTCCTCCACACATACAAATGATGGATTTTATTCCCATTTGAAAGAGGTTAGAGGAAAAAAGTTATTTGATTAAAAAATAATATATATTATTATAATTTATAAAATAATTATATTATATAATCATCGTTAAGGAGAATTTAAATTTCATAAAAGGAAGAAGATTTAGAACAAAAAAGCTCAGTAAAAAACTATTCCTCTTATTCAGACAACAGCTTTTTTGGAAAATCATCAGACCAATATGGTTGATATTCTCCCAAAATTATGGCTTCAACAACATGTTTAGGATTGTTCGTAACGTATTTGGGTAGGAAATGTATTATCAAAATTTTTATGGGCTTATAAATGATAATAATATGCTCCATTTTATAAGAGTTGGGAGGGGTTCTATTGTAATTCCTTAAAATATATAATTAATATTAATTAATTTTGATGTAAAATTTGACTGAAATTGATAATAATAAATGAATTTATTAGTTTATGTTGAAATAATCTTATGAAATAAATTTTTTTACATGTTTTGATCATAGGTGTACCCCTATAATTTTTCTAATCATTCAATTACCCTTTAGAAAATTACGGTGATATAAATACTTTTTACTCTGATGTCCATAATATAGTTACTATAAATGAAAAAATAAACCATAAATAGATCATTATTTATTTAAATAAAAATATATAATTGAAATGGTTAATTATATTATTTTTTGGAATTTTAAATCACTTAAAACTATTATTTATTATAAAACACCACTAATGTAATTTTTGGAACTATTCAATTAGGATGAATTTTAAAACTACAAGAAAAAAATTTAAATTCAAAACCAATAAATCAATAACAATATAATAATAAAAGTATGAATATAAAAATCATGTATCATAATAATTATATTAAATCATCAAACAATTTATATTTTTAATACAATTTATTTTATTTGACCGTTGAATAATTATGACATTAATGTTGTGTAAGATTTTGATATAGTTATTTATTCACTAATAATTTAAAATAAATTATTAAAATGAAGATAAATAATTAATAATTAAACATTATATTTCTAATAAAACATATCCTCTTTTTTTACCTTTTTAAAAATATTATAGTCTTTAAGAACTATAGTATGCCATTTTTTACTTTTCTTAGCATAAAAATTATATTGATAATAATCACATCCATATAGACATGAAATGAAAATATTATAACTCTATATAATTTTTTATAATATATAAAAAAATTAAGGAATGTGTAAGGGTCTTTCATTAGTCCTTATCGTTATATTTTTATCCTTAACTACACAATTATTTCATTTACATGGTAACAAAAAATAATAAGAGTATATTCAAATAGAGAAAAAGGCAAAAGGGTTATATTTTCATAATTTGGACCAATATATTATAAATATGGTATCCATTTTTTTAAATTTAAAAAACATAAATGTCAAATATTAATTAAAAAATCAATCAATAAAGAATGATAATTTTTTTAGTAACATGTTTTTCAAGTATAAATTTTTTTTATTAAAAATTAAATGAAAAAAAATATTTTCAAATACATATTTTTTTTATATAAAATAAAAATGAAGTAAATTAATTTTCTAATAACAGAAAAATATAATTAAAATTTAAATATACTATAAGAAATCAGTTTTCAATAAAAATATTTATTTTTCATGGTTTATTAGAACCACTAACTATTAAAGAAATATCAAAATTTTACAATAAGATAAATATTTCCGACTTATTTAAATAATTAAATTTATTAAATAATATTTCAACATTTTATGTTAATTAATTATTTTATTCACTCCACAAAAGAAATAAAACCCCATTTATGAAGAAAACAAACATTGATGAATAAAATTGATTATCATAAACTTGATTTCATATTTTTTAATAGTTAATAAATACATTTATATTTAATTCAATCAATATATATATTTACATAATTATTTAATTCTAATCACAACATCCAATTTAACATATAGGAAATATTGAACATATTTAAATTAAATTATCTTGCTGTTATTTTATACATGTTGTTTCATATCATAAAATAAAATTATTTTAAAATCATGGGTTATTGTCATTAAGGCATATGATGTTCATTTTAAGGTCATTATAACTCATGATATTTTATTAAAATTTTAATAAAACGAAAGGGATTATTTTCCCAAATACATTTTATAATTAATATTTGGAAAATGTGATAAACCCTATAGGGAATTTGTACATTAATATTTTTCCAATATGAAAAAAATTATTCCCTTATGGTAATCATTTATGAGATATTTTTTCTTTACAATTATTTAAAACAATATTTCAATGGTATATTATAGTTTTTTTGTATTTCAATAGTAGTGTTTTTAAAATATTTAATTGTAATTAATTTATATTAATTTATATTATTAAAACAAAACATTTTTTTGATATCCCATCATTTGTTTTGAATATTAAAAAATTCAATTTCAACTACAATGACTTCTATTTCAAATTAGATATGAAAATCATATTTGATGTTTTTTATGGTTCATTTGGGATGAAAATAATGTCTTTAATTATATATTAGTAAAAATATAATTATGCAGAAATATTAATTTTATATAAAATTTCTCTCTCATTTTCAAGATTTTGGTAAAAATTCTACTTCCATTTGTTTAATAAAACATTTCTTTAAAAATTATTTCAAATTATCAATGATATTTCATTTTTACTAATTTATTTTTTTCATAAAATACCTTGTAAATATTATTTCATTTAATTCATTTTCTTTTGAGGAATCTTATACTCGATCGAAGATATCCATAAAATGAACCCAAACAATTCCATTCTTAAATTATATTTTGAAAGGAATTTTCAATCACTGTAGTGATTAATAACTACATATTTCATTCCAAAACATAAATAATGAATTGTCGTAACTACTTTCCAATGAAATTTCATTATTAATACATTTGTTTAATTTCATTGATTGAAGGGTGATCAGTTAGATTCCATTCATCGATTGATGGGGGAAATTATTTATAAATCTATATAAACATTATTCTAAATGGTCTTAATACTATATAATTCCTTGAACAGTTTTACCTAAAGAGTGTTTTAGTATTATTGTATATCCATTTTTGTTTCATAGGTCTATTGTATTTTTTAAAATAGATATAAATAATTTCATTATATGATTCCATTTTAAACTGAAGAGAACTATTTTCAATATATGGGTTCATTAATATATGATTGGTTTTATGTGGAAAAAATAATTATGTAGGATGAAATGTTTGTTATTATATGTCCCTCTAATTAATTGGTTTAATTTGATATCTAATGATATAGTCAGACCTAATAATAATGAGTTTTTTAGATAGGCATGGGATTAATGGTATATTAACTTTTGTAGGTGTGGATACATGGAGATTGTTTTGATAAGAATGGTAATACTATTCTTTATATAATGGTTTCCAATTATTATAATTCATCAAAATTTTATGTTTACTTAATTTATATATTATGTTATATTCCATGTTTATGAATCTTTTTAAATATATTATTTACTTTTATGTTGTATCACACATTATTTGATGATTTACAATCTATGATTTTTTCAGGTATAATTTTAATATTTATATTTATTATTTATGTATTCCAATTTAAATATAACTTATTATTTTTATTCATGACACATATCTTCACCCTTACTGAGTTCTACACACATCAATTTTTTTGTTCCTATTTCCCCAAATTCAGAAGACAAATAAAATATATGATGTGTCAAGAAGTTTATCATGTATGGAGACTTTGTGGGAGATTATGAATAATTATTAGAGTATAATCATTTTTTATATATATTTTGAAAAATTATTTATTTGAATAAATAGGGGTTTTCCTGTTAATGTGTTGTCAAAATTATCTAAAAATATAAAACAAAAAGATTATGTGAGTGTATTAAAATGTCATATTATATTATGTTCTTATAATTATGAGACAACCCCAATAATGGTGTATCAGAGTTCTAAGTATGATTATGATAACTTAAAATAATAGGATGTTATCAGTTGTAAAAAATTTAGGTGTTATAAATATTATCATTGATATATGTATAAAATGAGTTTATCTAAGGTAATATTGAATGTTTTATGGATTAGGAAATGTGAAACATAGTTAAACCCCTAGGATTAGCCTGAGGGATAATTATATGTATAATAAAAAATTAATCTATTTAGGAAAAGTAGAGATTGTGGGGTTATCATTACAGTTACATCCTTGTTTGTATATTACAAGTGGATATAGTCTATAGACCATATTCACCTAGGGTAAATAACCTAGAATTTTCCAATAAATTATTAACTCAATCATCACTAGTTATGGATAACAAGGCCTAACTGCCCAATGTGGTTCACACTCTAAGGGTATACACTATGATATGTTCACATTCTCTATAATGAATAATTTTTAGTGATTTTAGGATGATTTTATCTAAGTAGTTTTGAAAACATTATTGGAAAATTACCATAAATTACTCGATATTGAATAAATAGATTCATATTTTGAGCTGAAAGAATTTAATATTTAAAAAAGGTTTCATAGGTTAATATTTTTTTAGATTACTATTATTGTAAATATATTATTGACATTCTCAAAACCTATTTTTTTTTGGTTTTTGTTTAAGAATGATAAAGAAAATATAGATTTTGATGTATGTATCTAGAAACACATATTCCTTATAACGAAATAAGGGATAATACATAGGTGGTATAAAAATTTAGAATATTCTATTGATGTTTTAAATGGTGATTTCCCTAGTCATACATTAGTAGTGTGGTTATTATAATAATAGATACTAAGTCTGTATACCTTAATCTATTTTCAGCAGTGAGTGATATTTTTCGATTATATTATGGTATATTGAGAAATATCCAATAATTGTGTAAAAAATCTAGTGTTTCTTTCTTCAATAGTTTTAATTTAATGGTTTAGATACATATATATTAGATGATATCAACAATTGTGAAAATTGATTTTTTTAAAAGGTTATATTTTCGGTATAAATATTGTAAACCACTTTATTTTGGGTTGTGTAACCCTTATGATTATAAGGGTTATATATTTATCAAAAAACTGTGTTTGATATTGTTGATAACCATATAATTATTTATTTATTTTATAAAAAAATTATTCAAGATATTTTTAGATAATCTTATCACATTTTTTGGATTGTGATATATATTGATTGGTGATTAAAATTTTGAAATAGTGGTTAATTCCATATAAGGGTTAACTATAGAGTTTGTTTTCGGAATCATTTATGATTTTACTATGGATTATGGCCAAGGATATTTCAATGGTTTTTAAAGGTATTATATGATGAATATATGACATATATATACTTTAGAATATGATTATATGAAAAAACTGGTTTTTAAAAAATATAAAATTAACTTGATAAATCCTAAGAGAGTAATTTCGATGTTATCTTAGAAGTTATATCAAAAATTGGGAATATTTTATCAATACACTCAACTACATTTTTGGTGAATAAAAATTAAAATTTTGAGGATGAATTTTATTCAAGGTTGGTGGATTGTAACCCTTGAGATATTGGAATATATTTTTCTCTAAATTAATAATTTGTTTCATAGCTTGCGTCACCTGAAACACTAGCCTAATATAAGAACAAAAATATTAAATGAATATTATTAATATTATAATAATAAAAACCTCTAGTAAATAAAATTATATCTTTATATAGAATATAAATTTAAATTTTGATTTAATATATAAAGGAGTTGTTATTTATGAAATAAATTAATTATATTTTTTTATATATTTTGACCAAATAAATTAAATACACAAATTTTAAATTAAAATATACCATATTTAGATATATAAATTAATATTTGAGAAATTTTTTAATTATATCTTTATATGAAATAATATTCTCAATATTTGATGTTTTAAAATTAAATTTTGAATAATTTTATTTCATTATATTTATAATTTTCCTTTAAAAACTAAATATTTCAAATTTATAAATATAATTTTATCAAAATAACTACTTTTTTTATTTTTAATATCAATATTAAATTTGAACTAATTTTTTATATTTTTTTTAAAAAAATTCTAAAAGAATTATTAAAATATGGTTTTCACAAAATTGTAAATTTCTAGAATTTATTGATTTATTATTAATACTCAAAAGAAAATATAGAATTTTAATGATTTATTTTTTTTGGAAAATATTTTATTATAATTTATTATTAACACATAAAACCAATTTTTTAATTTTAAATATCTGTTAAAATTGTTTTCCAATTTAAAAATAATTTTAATTATTATTGATTAATTAAAAATTATAATATTTATATTTACTTCGGGTTTACTATTAGAGCCCCATAATTTTTTTTAATATTTATGTTAATAAAATTAAATTAATTAAAATAATAAAATTATTTCACCCCACACATAAAATTTAGGCATATAATATAGATTTAATAAAAAATAATTTTTACAGGTTACGTATTCTAATAAATAAATAAATAATTTTAAACCTAATGTTCCTTATATTCTAGAAATATTTCCAATTTTAAAATTTTTATATACAAGTTATTAAATAATTAAAAATTTAATATTTTCATTAAAATTGATAACCAATCATAATAAATAATTATTAGTCGTAAAGTACAATATCTTAAAAGATTTGAAAATATAACAAAAAGACACAAAATTACCAATTCATATATCATATTGAGTGGTGAGGTGGAGTATATATTATTATTTCATTTATAATTAGTTATTTACACCATTTAGAACCATTTAATAGATAATAGTAATTTTCCATTATTAAAAATTTATGGGTATTGCCAAAATTACCCTTCTCTACAATTATAAATTGGAAAACATCCAACACTTCATGATATTCTTCTTATCGATAATATCATACTAAAATATTGTTATTTTACCTACCCTAAATCCCTATAGAATGTTCTTGGGCCTTTAATCCTTATGATTCACTATACCCATTCAAAATAATGGTGGTTCTCTAGAGGAAATATGTTTCTTTTACAAACTTATCTCAGTTATCATTTTTTTTCAACCATATATTCGTTGTTTTCTACCCTATAATACATTTTAATATAATTAATTAATACTATTTCCCATGATTAAATTTTATTATATAAATTTAATAACTTTTATATTTCTTACCCTCCACATTGATAAAAAAAGAATATCGATTGTGTGTTTATGCAAAGTAACACAACTATAAAATGAGGTATTTTTTTCACCAGTACCTCTCTTCGATGGTCATAAGATTATAGTTGAATAATAAATGAGAAATATAAAAAAAAATTAAAATTATGTGGAAAATTATAATTGAGCATTATTCTATATCATTTATAGTTAATTGACTACATTAATCATGCATTATGTAGACTACCACCTCCATAATGTAACATAACAAATTTTTCACAGTGTTTTTTTGTAATTTAATAAAAAATTAAAATATAATTAACCAAATGAGAAAAATATAAATAATTTTATTAGTCGTATTTAATTATCATATTATTAAATAAAACCCATATTTAAAACCATAATGATCCAATAATTATGGTATGTTTATGATTGAGTTTGTCAAACCACCTATATAAAAATTCAAAAAAAAAACTCTAACATTAATGAATATAAAAAACTAAATAATAATATAATTATATTTCAATAAAATAATAATAAATTTTTACAAGTTTTTTCTTATTAAAATATGTAATTAACTTATTTTCAAATACCATATTCACTCATTAAAATTTTGGAAATAAACCGACATAGGTTTAATTTGCATGTAACATATGTAAAACGTATATGGGATGAAATAGGATATTCATAATAACTATATTTTATCAATTTAATTGAATAAAAACACATAAACATTAAGAACATGATTCAAATTAATTGGTATAGAAATCCTAATCATATATGAAGCCAGTATAAACCAATTACAATTACTATCACTCAATGATAAAAATTAAAAAATAACTAAGAAATTTATTCAAATTTAATATTTAGAAATAATGAAAATAATGTAAGGGTTATTTGTCTCAAATATAATCTATTGAGACATATTTATTATTATATACCGTGTTTTAATTAGAAATGGTGTATATAATACCCATGTATTATTTTTATTTGTGATACTCAAATAATTAAAATAATTTAACATTTCACTTAAAATATTATCATTCAATGTGTTTTATTCTAATGTTTATAACACCATAAGGGGTATTTGTATCAAATTAAAATAAATAAAGACATTAGATACATTATTTTTAATTTTTCATGGGTCACAAGATACCTCTTCATAATTTTATATAATGTTTTACATAAAATACATGATATCCAATGTTATATTACATTTTTTTTCCACTGGGAGTTTTAAAAAAAATGTTATAACAGTTTTAAGGGTTTTATGTAACTTTATTTTATTCCATAAAGTGACCTCATTTATATTGAAATATACTATTTCAAGATTTATTAATTACTTATAATTATATAATTATATTATATTTCCTCTTCTTTATATTTTTTAAAAATTATTATTATACTATCTTTATTAAATAATTCTTACCTAACTAATTTTGTTATATGAAGCAGTGTTATGGTATAAATTCAAATTTCCAGAGACAAAAATATTACTTTGAACTAATTTTCTATTATAATTTATATATTATATATTTCATACATCATATTATAAATTGTCTTTCATTCATGTTATTTAATTTTTAATTATATTATTTTTTTCATTTAAGTGTTTTGATTTAAATTTTACCAAATCATTAAAAGTTTTTACCAAACATCATATAAAATTTAATATATCATAATTTTTATAACAATTATAAGGGATTTCTAATCTCTAATTCTAATATCAAAATATTTTACATACCCTATGGTTTCCCATTGTTGTTTTTTCTTTTTAAATTATTTTTAAATCAATTTTTTATAATATTTTAAAGCAATATGGTTTTCGAAAAATGTATTTCAAAAATATATAATTATGATTTGTTTTTTATACTACTATTTTATATTGATATCAAAATTTTATTAATATTCTATAATTTTTTTTAATATTTCAATTTTTGTTTTCAGACAACACGAATTAATTTGGAATTTCCTTAAAAAATAATCAAGCGTTTCCCATATGGTTAGATTTTGAAAAAAAGATTAATTTTTATCATTTCAAAATGAATGTATATTTATTACACCATTGATATTTTATATGAAATATATCTCTATGTTTCCATGGTTTCTAAAATATTTTTTCTCTCCTAGATTTTAAAAAATATATTTTAAAATGATTTCAATCGACCAGTGATATTTTTCATTTCTTTAGTAATTTATTTGGACTTATATAAATTTTCTTTTCATTTAAAAAAATTTGCATTAGGATATATTATACATGAAAATAGATATTATCCAAATGATATGATCCACTTAAATTATCTATATGTATTATGCAATGAAAATTTCTCTTATTGGAGTGATCCATCATCACCTTTTTATTTACTAACCATCCACCATTAATAATAATAATTTTTCATCCATTTAGTTTTCTTATTGAATATGATTTTTTTCATTTTATTTATTCAACTGTATTCACTTATATGAAAAACATTGATTGATTTGGGAAATTATTGACTATATCAAATACCCTTTTACTATTTGGTGTAAAACCTATATACATTACTGAAGGGTATAAACCAATATTTTTATTTATTATATCTAGATACCTGTTAATATTTAATATGTTTAGTTGGTTTAACAATGATATTATAATTTTTTTCACATATTATTCTATTTAAAAATAAAATGCAACTCGTTTGATCTGCCGGGGTTCTTTAAAATAAGACTATTTTTTTGGGAAACAAATTTATAGATGATAATGGGTGGAATCAAATATTTTACTCTAATTAATTGGATAATATTTATATCTCATAAGATAGTTAGACATGGACCTAATGAGTTTTTTCACACATGAATGTGCATAATTAGTTTTCTTAGACATTTAGGAATAAAAAAATGAGTTTCTTCACATACCCATAGACTTAAAGTGATTCCTAATATTGTTTCCCATTATTATTATTTTTCTACCATTCTATGTTTCCTTTATTTTTAGGCTATGTTAAATTTCATGTTTTTACCTATTTTCTAAGATATTAGACTCTTTTTTGATATTCCATCCCTGATTAAAAGATTAATGATCTAAATTTTTATGGTATATCATTCTTATGTATCTTCACAGTACTTATATGCTCATATTATCCTCACTTATAATGTTTGATTATTTTTTCTTATGTGTATCTCGGATGTTAATCTAAGATCAACTCTTTCATATATTTCTAATTCCCCATAAAATGAAAAAAACTAATATAAAGAATTTTTATTAATCTTTTTCATATGGGAATAATTTATGGGAGATTTTCATGAGATATTATAGATATATATGAATCTTATATAGTGTATAAATTTCTTTTAGTTGAAAAATATGAGGGCTTTATTCGTTAAGTTTTGTTCCAAATTCTATATAAATATTATCTAAAAAGTTCTTGTAAATATATTATAATGACTTAATTTATTTTATTCTTCTTATTATTATATAGTCATGTTCATGTTGAATCATAACCCCTCACATTCATTTCATGTGATATAAAAAGTAACATAAACTATTGTATGGAAATATCTTTTCAAACTAGGTATATTAGTAAATCTTCTACCTCAATCAGGTGAATATTTTATTATAATCTTCACATAATTGGTCATTTAGGAGATGAATACATTCCTACACATCGAAAATGATAATTAAACAACTATCTCTTTCCATCATAACACCATCATATACAAGATTATTATGTTTGGGGATGCAATGATCAACTATGCAGCAAGGGATGAAATATATTAAGTTATGTGGGATCTAGTGGGATGATACCCAACTCCACCCCTCATTACAATATAATATTAAAAATATATTTTAATTATATTTAAAATCAAAATTATTATCAAAATTAGGTAAATAAAATTAACTATTCCCTTAGGATTAAACACCTTAATAAGTTGTCTATATAAATAGAATATATAATTCCATATAGTGAGAAAAAAAGTTGTAGTAAGTTAAAAAAAAATCCATTTTATTTCATAAAATCTCCTAAAAATTAAGTTCCCTATATTTTTTATTTTTTTATAACCATCAATATAAAATATTGTCTGATAATATCACCACCAAATTTTAATAGGTTCATTATGAGATTCCACAATATAGACAGTATTATTTGGTATTTCTATCTTTATTATGAAACATGGGTTTAAATGCTTGTGATCCTATAATAATTATAATTTTAAGACCACAATTAATATGGATGTATTTTTTTCTAGATTTACCGGATTTATTTTAGAGTATAATTACATGAATTATTTATATGTCCCCTCAAACTGTATGTGAGATAGATATATAGGTGGTTGGATATAGGATCTCATGTTTCCTTCGAGAATATTATTAAGGGTTTTAGAGTGATTTTTAAAACAAATTAATGTTTCAAAATGGTTTATGTGGCCTAGATATAGATTTTTGTTCATTGTGTAATTAATATAGAGATTTCATTTACATTTACACAACTCTAGAAATAATATTTTTAATATATTGTGTCCCATTATAAACTACATGTTATATAATACATAACCTTTTTAATATTAACTAGAGTTGAAAATATATTATTAATATATAGGTTCTTCATCACCAAGTTGTCTTTTATATACCCTTCAAATTTTTTAGCTACACTTATATAGACATTAGTTAATATTATGTGGTTATAAATTAATAAAAAATAGAATGGTTCAACACATTTTACAGTTAAATGTGATGAATATTATTCTAATTACATTAGAGATGTATAAAAACATAAATGATTTTGTCATTTTCAAAATTATTATTTCATGTTTAATTTTATTTGGTGTCATAAAATAATTATATTCATATATGGGCTATAGATACCAAAAATTTCTATTTAATATCTCAATAAAATTATTTTTCAATAACTTTGTGATCTTAAATCACCTAAAAATATGTCAATATACTATTTCAAACATCAACCATTTTAATTTAATTACATAATAATAATTTTACCATTAATGTCTTATTTTAGGAATTTTTTCATCTCAATGAAAAAATGATCCTAAAAACTATTTATTTATATTAAATAAAAATATATTATTAAAATCATGGGGATGTAAAAAATGTTTTATAGATTAAAAATATGGAACTTTTCTCTTCATTTAATAATATTTTTTTTATGAATTAATACCCTTTATAGAAAATATCATACACTAAAAACATTATTCTTGGATTCAAAATATGAATGTATAATAATTCAATGGGTAGTTTTCTTAAATTATAGATTTTCTTGAAAAAAAGAACCATCACAAATCTAGTGGATTTTTTGATCTAGGAAAAAATTAATATTTTATTCTTATTGAAGCATAGTGGGTGAATAGGGTTGTCACTAAACGTGTTCTTTGTATGAGATTCACTATCCTATTAATTATGTATTTTTTGATTTATTTTTTAATATAATAAACAGCAAATGATTTTTGATTTTAAATATTTTTACATAAAAACTGAATCCAAAAACACCAAAAGGTAATGAAATGAGTTAGATCTAGGTTTGATCCCATGATTTCTTCATTATCCACCAATTTTATCATCTAAAAATTAATTCAATGTTATCACTCATTTTCTCCTCACTATATAAATCCTAGAAGAAAGCATTCACAAGATATACTCTTAGTTCCAATCTATCCCACCTCCCTTATAGTGAAGATGAATTGAATTTCTCAACCAAAGAAAGGACTATCTCCATAATCTGATCCATCATATATTGTTAATATCCATCTCAATAGAGTTATATTTAAAAAAAATTGATTAAGGGGGAGAAGGAAATATGTTTCAATATATTGTGGAATATATCATCTCATTTATGGAAAAATATAATCAATAACTATATACTTCAATCCAATTCACTACCATATCAAGGATCATGGTAAAAATAATGAATTCAAAATAGGCATTCAATGTCTGAATGTGATCCTTATAGTGATGTAACCCTTTAGTATGTTCCCTAAAATTCTGGAATTTAATAGATAATAGTTGAATAAAAACGATTAAAGAATGAAAAATAAATTAGGGGAGAAAATAATGACTTGGATTAATCAGAAAAGAGTGAAATTCAATTAAAATATTAAAATTATATATATTATCAGCTATAAATAAAAGAGATAAATTCTATAAAAAATTATTGGAGTTGAATATTTCGAATAATTAGTGATACATTATCTCTGGAAATTGAGTTCAGCGAGCACCAACATAATTATCATCGTTGGAATTTATTTTATACATCATAGAATATTGTAGATATGGATTATTTTGGACTTGAACTGATCATTCTTCATGGATCATATATTCATCACATGATCTGGATCGATACGCCTTCAATTATGATCCACAATGGATGTGATTTAATATGATTAAGAGAAATGGATTATGGGTATTTTCTAGTGTCCAATTCATTGGAAGTGTAATTATCATGTTTCATATTTGAGTTTAAACAGCATGATAACATAAAAATTAGTAATTTTCCTTTTCTTTTGGTATTGAACAAGCCCTGATGTGGTACTTTACACTAGACATGGGTATTTAACATTCATTCATATAATGTTATAGATTACACTGTGATGTAACAATGAGGATGATTCAGTTTCCAATGTTCATTTTCTATTGACTATTGAACCTAGAATGATATTTTAGATTTGAAAGTGATCATCAATTTGTTTATGTGGATCATTAAGTAATGAGTTTTTAAGTGTAAATTTAGCATGTGATGGAAGTTTTGTGTAGTAGGATGTTGTAACGGAGTTTCAATAATGTTGGATCATTAGGTATCACAATGGATGCAATCATTAGAAACATTGTTGAAGAACCCTAGGTTTTGTGTTCTTTATATAAATATCCAGTATATTAGGATTTAGCTGATGCATCCTTCATCATAATATCAGCATAGGGAAACTAATTTGGCAACAAACAAATATTTCAATATGTAAATTCATCCTTCTATTTTATTGGTCAACTTTGGGTCATAGAAATTACTCTTACTACTTTAATCATGGCCACTATTAAGAGTGATAATTTCATGATAAGGGTTATAGATTCAAACATCCTAAATCATCTTTAGTTGTTCATTAATGTGTGTTTCTTTTCCCAAATTAGTTCATCAATTTTTCATCAGCATATTCAACATTATCATAAATAAAAATATGATATGGTCAGTGTTGAATAGCTCCATCCAATGGGTTTTGGTCATTCATAATAATTATATCATCATACTGAGGTTGATCTTTTTTCCAATAAGTATCAACACCTCTAAAATATCAAATACTAATTTTAATTGATTTCATCGAATCACTAATCATTTTATCAGTTATTAAACATGATCTTTCGACAATGGTGTCGTAATATAAAAGTTATTTAAGAACTCATATCGTATATCATGATTATATCTTCATTATAATAAAAAATTATTAAAAATCAAAACAAGATCACTAGTATCCTAATCACCCTAATAGTAATATTTTTTAAAATTTAATACATACTCTCAAGATTCATTTTTTCAAAATCATCACTATATAAAAAAGATATTTAATTATATTCTATGCATTGGTTTAAATTATATTCTATTTTTATCGTATTTTAAATTCTCTCTCAAATATAAAAGACCTCGTCATACTAAAATTGAAATATTAAATACAAATTTATATTTAATCAATATCATGATCCCTTTTACATTATAGTTTCATTTCTGTATTCATCTTTTGTGTAATAGTTTTTGCATTCAATATATGATCAAAAACAAAGTATTCTAATGGAAGGGTTGTTTTTTAGAGTATGTTGGATGGGTAGCATGATTTTTTATGGTAGTAGTATTACTGTAGGTTGGTCGGATTAATGAAATAATAATGAGGAAATATACATATAAATAATAGTATTAGTGAAAACCATAGTCATAGATTTTATTCCTCTCATGGTTGAATGAGTGAGTGTGGTCAATGTCACATTATAGTAGGCTGATGGCTATAGGATGCCTTGATAGTAGGAAGTATACCGAATAGAAGTGGCATGATCATAGAAATCCATGGATGTTTTGAATTTTCTTCTCATTTATGTATAATACATAGTTATAAATGAATTTAAATTTAATGATTGTGCTCTTTTATCATGGATCCAGGATTGGATTGCGGTTTTGGAGGCATAAATATATATTTTTATTGTTTTAGGGTACACCATGGGAAGGAAAATTCCATGGTACTATTATATTTGTAGGAACCATCTATGTGAAATATGTAAGGGGGAATTTAAAATATTAAGATTGGTATTAAGATTATAGTACAATGAGTCCTCCTATAGACCATCACCAAATTGGCCTCACCATGACATGGTGGATTTAATGTTGAGTAGAAAATTACTATGTTTATTATCAAACACCATGGTGGAGGCCATGTTATATTTCATTGGATTGGTGAATTCAAGGACACAATAACCATAATTGGAAGAATATGACTATGGTAATAGTAGTTTTGACTCTTTAAATAGTTGATATTATAGTTAATCTCTCAATAAAATTCACTATCCTTAATATAACCATGTGTGACCATTAATAAAAAAATTATTAATTCCTTAATTTAGTTTTCCTTAAACTAGTCAAATTAGACTATATCTATTGTTTCTTTCTTATATCAATAATTTTTTTTTGAAGAACTAAGGGTGATACTTATATTAACCTTTTTTTCTTCCAAGAGAATTATCATTTATCTCATCCCTTTCATTGTTCGACTGTGATGAATGATTATAACACTATATAGAGAGAGGTGATTAGTTTTATTCCATCAACTAGACCTAGATTAAACATTGATGGGAATGGTTATCATCTAGAATTTTTCTAACACCCCTTTTTTTTATGAATTATTTTTTTTATAATAAATTATTATTATATGAAATCATTCAATACATGCAACATCGAGTTTATCTTACAACACATGAAACAATGAGTTTAAACAATCCTAAATATTATATTTATATTATTAGTTGAATGATACATCTATAATCAAGTCATTAAACATATAGATATGAATAGTAATAACTAATTTTTTAATTTTATATATAATGGTTTTAAATAAGGATAAAATATTGATAAAAAATGACATAATTTTTAAATTAGTCATTTTTAAATTATATTTCCTCAAAAAATGATTTGATATTGTTAAAAAGAGTTAATATAAATTTTCAAAATTTTATAGGATTAATTTTATAAAATTAAATTAAATTTTTATGTCAACATTGGTATATAATAATAGGTTAAATTTTTTATATTTTTATATAATATTATTTATTTAGTGAATAGATAACAATATTTTTTTGTATTAAAATTTTCTTTTTTTCGTGAATTTGTAAGGATAATTTTTGTTTTAATATTTTTTAGATATAATAGTTCCTTTATATTATATTAGTTAATCATTGTTTGGAAATTATAATTGATTTTATAATTAATTTTGATATAAAAACATTTCAATAATTGGAAGACAATATTTTTGTAACTATCCTTTCACATATTGTCTATGTAATTAATTTTAAATTAAATTTTCACTTCATTAAATGGAATTTAAAAAATGAATCTATATTCTAAAATTTGAATAATTTATATTATATAAAAATTTTAACATAATTTCTTAATATATTCAATACTAAAATAAATAAAATTTGTTTTTCTCTATTATGGAAAAAATAGGTTTGTTAGGGGTAAAAATAAAATTATATGGATTTTAAAATAAAAAATATTTGTTCAATAGGAATTTAATTAAAATACTAAAATATATTATCTTTTTGGATCCCTAATTGTCAATTTTGGAGAATTGTGTCATGATAAAGATAAGGGTATACATTTTCACTGAAAATATAACAAGCGTGCCACTAACATCAATTATAAAATGGCACCCCCATCTCATATCATCTTCACTCATGAAAAAACAATTAGTTTAAAGCCAAAATAAAAAATATCACTTCATTAATTCTCTAATTCTATACTAGGAGACATTTTTGGTCATAAATCTATCCTAATAAGCATTTGGATGCAAACCAGGAAATGCTGTTTAAAGAAGATGTAACACCCCTAACATGGTGTTTTGTTTTATTTATTCCTCAAAATCCTTCAATTATAGTTAAAACATGATTATATAATATCATAAGAATATTCCATAAGATAATATGTTTTTATGAAATCTTTATAACCTATTAAAAGATCCTCTCCAATCAAATGGGATATGAAATCATCATTCACATGTATAACAAATTACCACCTCACAAACCAGTGTTATTCAGTATCCATCACTACCAATAGAAATTGTATATATTGATATATTCAATGGTTATATGTAATATTTATGGTATTATTATACTAATTTAATTATTATATCACATACAACATCAAACATTCCATATTGTTGGAAGATGATAACTTCACTCATGTGTATGGAAAACTGTAACTTCATGAAGTGATGTGATTCATTCATGATTTATATAAAAGTTAATATAGATAGCTTTAATTAATATCTATGATATATAATACATATAAATTATTCTCTATTATTATTATTATATATTTTATTCCTTTCTTTCCATAAATCCATCTATAAAATAGAAACAATTTTTATGCATATGTACGACCTACTGTCTCTAGGAAAGGTGTATTTCATTTTCTATCTATAACATTCATGTATTACATTAAAAATATATATACTATATATATTATTTATATCATTGTTAATAAAATTTTTATGAAATAAACAAGATTAAATTAATATTTTTAAACATAAAAAGTCAAACATACCTTTAAATAAAAGTAGTTATTTCCCGAAACGTGACATTAACATGGTATTATTTACAAATGTGTAATAATATGTCACACAAAAATCATATATTTTAAGATATAAATATATAAATATATATATATTAATGGATATTTAATATTTTTATAATAAAATTATGTTTATTATATAGTATTTTTAAATGAGTAATCCTGAATTCAATACTTAAGGTGAGATATTTTTAACTCAATTTCCCTTCATTGAGACATATTTTATGGTAACCGTTGATTATATTTTATAATGTGTATATACATACCCATTTACATTTAGTACCATGAATTTTTAATTTCATGATATTTAAGATTTCATTTAATGTTATTCCATCATGGGTCAAATAATTCAATGTTACCAAAGTGGTAAAGCATTGATATTACACACTAATATTTTATTAAGATTATTTAATATTATGTTTCTTGGGAAAAAAATTTATGAAAAATCTCTCATTACATTCATTGAAAATATTCAACTATATTTATGTTATCTGAATACATGTACTCTTTTAATCTTCCTCTATTTATGTACCAAATAGATAAAAATAATTTTTTCAAGAAAAAGTGGATTTATTTATCTTTTCGGTCAAAAAAACATTCTTCATCCAAACCCATGTTTTCTAAAATTGTTTTGACAAATGTTTTTTTAAATTATAAAAATTATTTATTAATATTATATTAAATATTTATTAAATAAAAAATAACGTTTCAATGTAATCTTCAGGTCATTTTCCAGATAATTTTATGTATGCATTTAAACAAAAATATGAAAAGAATATTTGTTTTAACATTTACAATAAGAAAAACATTTAACACCACCATTAAAAATCAATGATTCAAAACATAATTTATATGTTTCAATAGTTATTTTATGTGATGTGGATATTTAATTTTTTTTTTATGTTTTAAAAACCTTTTTAAAATTGGGAAGGTATTTGTTCTAAATAAATGTTTCAATTGATTTTTTAATAAAATTTGTTACAAAGGATTGCATAATTTGATGTTCCTTAGGATTTAATGGGTATATGGCGAAGAGATACCATTATTATGATTTATATTAGTGTTTATTTTTTTTAATGATATTTATCAAACCCATTAATTTTCTATGGGTTATGATATTAACAACTGAGAAACGGATTATGAACCCCATTTTGTTCCACAGGTTAATCTACGATAAAATGATTATGAGACATATTTATTTTCCATATGTTGTGATGAAATGATTATGAATCCCATTTATTCTTAATTTTATAAAATTATGGGTAATTTTCTTATGTTGTGGAACAAATATGTATGATTTTCATTATGTGATTAGTAGGACCTATGTCTCCCTCCAACATATTGGTTAATGATTTATATCTCACGAGATTGATATTACAGGAATGGGGAGTAAAACCAGTTAAGTATAGGATTTTCCACTATGATGGTCTTGTGAGTGGACATTTAATACTATGGTGGTTTATGTATAGTAACCTTTACATAGTGATAAACCTTCAATTAATACTTGGCTACAATTGAAATTACATTCAATTATAATATATATTCTAAAAATATATGTATTATGTAAATTCTATGATCTTAGGGATAAATTTATATTATTTTCATATGAATCATGCCTTATGGACATAAAATCATTATTCCATGACACATGATAATGACATTGGATATGCATGGTAATGTTTTAAATTTTATTCTCATATTCTCATACATATATGATAATGTTATTCTTACGTATGTCACTTTTTTACCATTGCAGTTATTTTGAGATCACAAATTTATATGTTACCATTCCCAAGGTTTTGAACAAATGTATTATGAATTATATTTCAATGAAGACTGATAGTTATGAATAACATAGTGGGAGATGATGTAGTTTACATATAAATCTGCCACGACCCGTCCTCGGGGCCCGCGCCGTGACTACCCCAAGCCCGCCTTCTATAGGCCAGGGGCTGGCGACTAGCACCAAAGGCGTAAATTCTGATAATTGGGAAGGCATTCCCTTTATAAAAGAAAACAAGAACCACAAAGTACAAGCGAAAACAAAACACTAAGTACAAAAGAAATGCTAAAAAGTAAATGGGCCAGAATACAAACCCAAAAAGAAGTACAACTACAACTGAACAAGGTACAACAGCAAAAAGACAAACAGCTGGAAGAAGGAAGCAGCTCCTGGGTCATCCTCCTTGGATCCTACCTGAAGGGTAGGTACAGATAGCACAGCTCCTTGTCATCCACCACGGATCCTACCTGAAGGGTAGGTACAGATAGCCTCCTCCACTCTCTCATCCGTCAACCTCCTCTGTGTGTCGTCTCGTCGTGTAGTCCACCTCCGGGTACTGACTCGTCGTGTAGTCCACCTCCGAGTACTGACTCGTTGTGTAGTCCACCTCCGGGTAGTGACTCGTCATGTAGTCCACCTCCGGGTACCGACCAGTCCTTGAACACTCGGCCTCCGTTAGCACTGCCCGTCATCTGCAACCAACACAACGAGGTGCGGGCATAGCCCGTGCAGGGGTGAGTATAACGATACTCAGTAGGGACCCCGAGACCCTCAAGGTCTCACTAAACCAACAAGGATAACAACAAGAAGATCATAATAGATAACCTCTACTTAGATATATGCCCATACATATACCTAAGTTATCAAGTAACCCATCTCAATCATGAGGAAACACAAGGATTGTGAAATCAATGGATAACCACTACCCAGGTATATGCCCATACATATACCTAAGTTATCAAGTGACCAATCTCAATCATGAGGTAAACAAAAGGTCAAAAGTCTCAGCTCAAACCGGGATTTTCATTACCGAAACTGTAACTGCTGAAGAGCTCCTTCCTTAGAGTGTACAGTGGTCCTGTCATGACTCCGAGGTACTGCTCACTATCCTAAGACTGTTGAGGTACTCCTCCTGTCGAGTACCGCGGGCCTGCCACCTCACACAGTAGTGCTTCCCGCCGGGGTCTTCCACCCAACACAGTAGTGCTTCCCCCTCATAGCCTACAGAGGTACTCCTCCTGTCGAGTACTGCGGGTCTTCCACCTCACATAGTAGTGCTCCTCTGCTATGGGTCTGCCACCTCACAATGTAGTTCTCCCCACTGGGCTACGCAAGTTACTCCGAATCGAATCGGACAAGCAGTCTTCGGGTCTCGGCCGGCTACACGGTCTCCGTACTCCGTACGCTCGTCTCTGGGAGGGTCCACTCCATGAGCTACACGTCGATACTCCAAGTATCTCAAAGTCCCACGAAGAAGTATCACAAAGGACCGCCTCGTTATAGGGGTCTCAACGCAACAGACGGTGCGTCAATCGGATGCCCGTTCTGTGAGTTATTAGTCTTTTCGTCCCAGTGGCCCGGTTGGTTTCGTTAGAGAACCAACCCGGACGTATCTCAACTGTACCCAGAACTCACAGAGGGTATGCTCACAAGGACCGTTTCTCAACGTGATCACCAACCCCGCTGACGGTTCATCAAACGGACGTCCAGTCTGAAAGATATCAGCTTTTCCGTTCTAGTGCCCCGGTAAGAATTCGGGTGTGATCCAACCTGGTCACTACCCAATGTATCCAAAACTCGGGTTAAGGATGACAAAAGTTCTGTATCGTCAACAGGAACGCAACGATACAGACGGCGCGTCAATCAGATGCCCGGTCTGTGAGTTATTGGCCTTTCCGTCTCACACCCACCCTGGGAAACTTCTCAGGAGGTCACCCATCTCGATCACTATTCTAGGCCAAGCACGTTTAACTATGGAGTTTTAACCACATAGGCTCCCGAAAAGAAAGGTGCACCTTGAGTATAGTATACCGAAACGACCGTCTCGATCCAAGGATCGCTACGCAACTGACGGTTCGTCGATCGGATGTCTGCAGCCCAAGTTATGGGCATTTGAACCAATCCTGTCCGAAGACGGGGGGGGGGGGGGGGGTCTGGGCCCGGTCCGACCCGGCCCAGTACCCCCTGGGCCGGCCCGAACCGGGTCGACCCGGCCCGAGTGGCGGCCCGACCCGGTGGCTCGGCCCGGCCAGCGACTCGTCCCGGCCAGCGGTGCGGTGGCGCGACGGCTCGGCGGCTCGACGGCGTGGCGGCTCGACGGCACGGTGGCTCGGCCAGCGCGGCGCGCTAAAGGGAGGGGGCATTGCCCCCTTTTAAATTTTAAAACGGCGGCCCCTTTAAGGGGCCGCGCCATGTGTATTGCCGGGGGGGTTACACCCCCGGGCTCCCCCCTGTAATGGCCTACCAGCGCGGGGCCGACCGGGTTCTCGCCGCGGGACCCCGCGGTCCCGCTCCTTCCGGCGCCAGCGGTCGGATTTCCAGCCGCCTCTTCGAGTTCTCTGGTGGCCGGTTTTTCCGGCCGCCACTTCCAAGATGAACGTGAATCCGTTCGACGCGGCGTGACGACGCTGCGTCCTTCTGCCGCGGTCCGACTCCGGCCTCGGCCTCGTTTGAAACCTACGACGCGACACGATGGCGCCGCGTTCCTTCATCGCAGCCCACTTCGGACGTGTTTTCTTTTGTTCCTGCGCGGTGTAACGACACCGCGCTGTCTTTGCTAAATCAACACCAAAGATTAGAAGGGGGAGGAGAATCGGCCGTGCTCGTGCGGTCCGGTCTCCTCCCATTATAACGATAACAGTCGGTCAATCGTAAAAACACAACGATGAACTTTTCACAATTTTTAATAAAATTTGGAACAACGTCCAACAGATTATTCTTTCATGTTCGAGGGAAAGAAACATGTAATTTGAAAAAAAGGCAAAACCCCTACCTCGAATTCGAAGTTCATTCGTTGCCGATGCGGAAATTGGTGTCGCAGAAGACATCCTCGCAGAACGTGCCTCCGTAATCATCATTGACGAAGTCACGGATCTAAGCGGTGCCGGTTCGTTGACATCGGGAAACGTTCGAAGATGAAGAGTCATCGATGTTCCTTGTATACGACGCCCATTCATTCAACACGGAAGGAGGTCGTGGAAAGGAAGAAGAAGTGTCGTCTTTCTGCTTTGGAAAAAGGCGTTCTTCATTGGAGAACTCTAATTCTCCCAAGTGTTGGGCGTCGTGGTACTTTACCAGCGCTCCGTCTCTTGGTGAAGCAGTCCCCCAAACCCTCTCCCAAGATCCCTATATATAGGTGAGGGGGAGAGGTATGTAACCATCGTGGTTACATAATTTTTTAAAAAAAGGGGGTCGGGTGAAATAAATTGCGTTGACGCAATTAAAGAGGTCCGTTGGAACCACTTAAGAGGGGAGGGTGCCAAGGAGTTTCTCCCTATTTAATGGGGAGTTGAGGAATTAAGAGGCTCTCCCTCATTAATGAGGGAGAGTTGGGAGGTTTCCTCTCCTCCCATTAATTTGGGGGTTAAGCCCCGTGTGGTCCCCCACCATAATAAACCACCCATGGGAGGTTTAGTTTGGGTGGGCCCCACCACCATAACCTCTCAAGGGAGGTTAAGGTGTGGTGGCCCCACCTCCAACCTCCATGAGGAGGTTTCAACCACCTCACTCCCAATGGAGGCTGAAATAAAATAATGTGCAACATGGCACGTTATTTTATTATTACACTTTTAAAGAAAACCCAAAAAAACAAACCTCCGCTCTCGATAAAACGCAACTATGAAAAAAGTCTCCTTAAGCAAATGCCGACCTTGCGAGTTCATTGGTGCCCTCATATTTCAATTCCGAGCACCTGTTCATAAGATAGAAAATCTCGCTCGTTCGTTCACTGAACGTACTCGAGCTAAACTTCGGAAATTGATTCTGGGCACACCGGGCCTCGGAATCAGGCACCGTCAGAAACTTCGTTCTTGTAAAATTTCAAAGAAAATTTAGGAAAAAAATTTCCCTTGAAATTTCTGGGTCATTACATTACTCCCACCTCAGGGCTTTACGTCCTCGTAAAGCATTATCACAACTAAGGTCACTAAAGCAGTATAAAGCACGCATCTGAGTCTTTCGCTCCCATGTGCTCACCTGGAGGTTCCCGTACTGTCAAAGAAAGTTCACCCAAGGAATCGATCGTCCCCGTAGGACCACCCCTGTCGATCCTTGATCCCCACTGGAACCTTCGTGCTTGTCTCCCTATCACCATCATCCAGCTCCTCATGGTCGATGATATGGGAAGGGTCGAGCACGTATCTCCTCTGTTGAGATACGTGGAAGTCGTCGTGCACCAGGTGCAACTGAGGTGGATGGGTCAAGCGGTAAACCACCACACCTACCCAGCTGAGGACCTAAGAAGGTCCGCTGAGCCTTGGAGATAACTTGCCGCTTCGGCCACATCTCTGTAAACCTCGTCGAGGTGAGGCCCGTATAAGGACGTGATCGTCAACCTTGAACTCCAGAAGTCTCCAATTCTTGCTAGAATTGAAACTCAAAACAACTTCTTCCACGAGGTTGACCGACACAAGGGTGATCGGTCGCACCCTACTATGCATGAGTTTATCCTGTGCTGCCTGGGGTTTTCTTTTCCGCCGACCAAGGAAAACCCATCCCGACGTCGTGGTTAAACCACAACCTTTTTGCCTAATACCGTCAATTTTTGTATGAACTGTGATTGCCCAGTCCATACTCAAACCAACGTCGTAAGGCCTCGATTCTGCCACCAAGAGATTCCAACCGAAACTCTCGCCTCGGGGGTCTGACCACACCGTCGACGTAAGTGTGATTATTGAGTCTCCTCCTAAGGTATCTCCAGACAGGAGGGTCAAGTCCACGGCTTACCAAAAACTCTAGGTCCGAGACAAGATTTGTGAAAGCGAGGAATGATTCATATCGACGTCTGTTACTACAATAGCTAGTAGTGGACACAGACGTCCCTTGAATCATTTTTAGAGCCATTGGGTCACACTCCTTGACCGCATGCAGCCGTACTCTTCCTCCGCCCTCCAGCTCCCTAAGCCTGACAGAGATAACTAAGGCGGGTGGTTGTATCATGTTAAGATGTACACCACCTCATGCTGCTCTCCTAGCTCTATGTCTGCCTCTTCATAGACTCAACTCTATTTAAATCTTCTTCTTCTTGAAACATTTAACATGCCCGAGTCTCTAAGACTGGCACTGGTTTCCTGTTTCTTATTGCACTGTGCAGTCTTCATCCGATCTTGGATGACCTGGACCTCCTTTAGTCCCACAAGAGCTGCTAAAATTTCTCCTTTGCCGATAAGAGAAAACCGCTCTCATCCCCTGGATGAACCACACCCACTGCCTAATACAGTCAATCCTGACATGAAGGATGCATTCATGCCATGGATGACGTCGTAAGGCCTCGACGTAACTACTAAGAGATCCAACTGTCACTCTCACCTCCAAGGGTCGAGTCACACTGTCGGCATCAGTGTGAGGTCACTGGGTCTCCTCTAGTAGGAATCTCGAAAGTGAGGATCAAGTCAACAGTCTTAACCAGGACCACTTAGTATCAACCAAACAAAAAGGACAGGAAAGCAAACATCACCATGATAAGTGTCTTTTTATTATTACATCTCATAATACAAAGACACATATACAATAGCAACAGAGAACTAGAAGTACAAGGGATGTATCTACTAGTTCCACTCCTGTCCACCTGCTCCAGGAGCTCTACTGCCTTGTCCACTGATCGGCTGTTGCTCAAGCACTCTCCGCTTCTTCTGCCTCGATGGCTCCCCCAAAGCCTGCGAATCAACTGTACGAGGAGTCGGACAATCACGTAAAAGATGACCCTTTCCTACGTACGAGTAACACAGTCTGCTTCAGGCACGCCTAGCTCTGACCCCACCCCAGGTTCCCCGCACCATAGGTCCTAAAACCCTATATCCCCCAACTGCTAGTCTGGTTCTCCTGGATCTCTACACCATCTGTCTACTTCCCACAGATGACTCAGCTACTGATCGAAAAACATGGGGAAAAGGCAGCAGCTCCTGAACACGCTTGGGGTTTAGAGCTACTGGAACAAACTCCACCCTGAAGAGGGTCTCTAAGTCTTCCCATGTGAAGGTCATCCCATTGAAAAACTGGAACAAGTGGCTCCACCACCTGCCTGCTACTTCCTGAAGAAGAATTGCAGCAAAGATCACCATGAAGTCTGTCGGCGTCTCCACTAGCCTGAAGACTCTCACCACAGCCTCCAGCCAACCCTCAGCCGCCAGTGGGTCCGTCTCTCCCCAGAACCTGGGTGGCCTCTGGCGCTGGAACTCGTGCAGTGCACTCAAGTAGCGTGCATCGCCTACTGCTTGGGCTGGTGGCATCAGTGGCCCAACGTATGGTAGTACCGCTGGTGCCTCCGCTGGTGCATCAACTGCAAGAGGGCCCTGTACCGAAGCCTCATCGCTCGGCAAGCTGTCAGTACGCACGTCCCTCTGGGCTCTAGCTGGTCGTCCGAGAAAAGGCATCCTGAAGGAAACAACGTGACATGGTCAAACGATTATACCTAGTGAGATGACCTGGTTCGAGCTGTTTTAAGGGAAAACCTTTGAAAACACACACGCAATCAGTATTTTCGTGCACAAAGTTGGAAATCAGTTGTCAGGGTCCTGGTGTGTGGATACGTCGGCCACCCGCACCAACACTGGACTCCCTAAACTGAAAACCACACTCGGTACCCTTAACACTATTGCTTCACATAAATAAAGATCAGAGTATGCAGTAGAACCGACCACCTCTGATACCAATTTGTCACGACCCGTCCTCGGGGCCCGCGCCGTGACTACCCCAAGCCCGCCTTCCATAGGCCAGGGGCTGGCGACTAGCACCAAAGGCGTAAATTCTGATAATTGGGAAGGCATTGCCTTTATAAAAGAAAACAAGCACCACAGAGTACAAGCGAAAACAAAACACTAAGTACAAAAGAAATGCTAAAAAGTAAATGGGCCAGAATACAAACCCAAAAAAAAGTATAACTACAACTGAACAAGGTACAACAGCAAAAAGACAAACAGTTTAAAGAAGGAAGCAGCTTCTGGGTCGTCCTCCTCGGATCCTACCTGAAGGGTAGGTACAGATAGAACAGCTCCTGGTCATCCACCACGGATCCTACCTGAAGGGTAGGTACATATAGCCTCCTCCACTCTCTTGCCCATCAACCTCCTCTGTGTGTCGTCTCATAATGTAGTCCACCTCCGGGTACTGACTCATCGTGTAGTCCACCTCCGGGTACTGACTCGTCGTGTAGTCCACCTCCGGGTACTGACTCGTCGTGTAGTCCACCTCCGGGTACTGACTCGTCGTGTAGTCCACCTCCGGGTACCGACCAGTCCTTGAACACTCGGCCTCTATCAGCACTGCCCGTCATCTGCAACCAACACAATGAGGTGTGGGCATAGCCCGTGCAGGGGTGAGTATAACAATACTCAGTAGGGACCCCGAGACCATCATGGTCTCACTAAACCAAAAAAAATAACCACAAGAAGATCTCAACAGATAACCTCTACTTAGATATATGCCCATACATATACCTAAGTTATCAAGTAACCCGTCTCAATCATGAGGAAACACAAGGATTGTGAAATCAATGGATAACCACTACCCAGGTACATGCCCATACATATACCTAAGTTATCAAGTGACCCATCTCAATCATGAGGTAAACACAAGGTCAAAAGTCTCAGCTCAAACCAGGATTTTCATTATCGAAACTGTAACTGCTGAAGAGCTTCGTCTCTAGAGTGTACAGTGGTCCTGTCACGACTCCGAGGTACTTTTCACTAACCTAAGACTGCTGAGGTACTCGTCTTGTCGAGTACCGCGGGCCTTCCACCTCACACAGTAGTGCTTCCCGCCGGGGTCTTCCACCCAACATAGTAGTGCTACCCCCTCATAGCCTACAGAGGTACTCCTCCTGTTGAGTACCGCGGGTATTCCACCTCATATAGTAGTGCTCCTCCGCTATGGGTCTACCACCTCAAAAAGTAGTGCTCCCCACTGGGCTACGTAAGTTACTCCGAATCGAATCGGACAAGCAGTCTTCAGGTCTCGGCCGGCTACACGGTCTCCGTACTCCGTACGCTCGTCTCTGGGAGGGTCCGTTCCATGAGCTACAAGTTGATACTCCAAGTATCTCAAAGTCCCACGAAGAAGTATCACAAAGGACCGCCTCGTCATAGGGGTCTCAATGCAACAGACGGTGCGTCAATCGGACGCCCGGTCTGTGAGTTATTAGTCTTTTCGTCCCAGGGGCCCGGTTGGTTTCGTAAGAGAACCAACCCGGCCGTATGTCAACTTTATCCCGAACTCCCATAGGGTATTCTCATAAGGACAGTTTCTCAACGTGATCAACAACACCGCTAACGGTTCATCAAACGGACGTCCAGTCTGAAAGATATCAGCTTTTCCGTTCTAGGGGCCCGGTTAGATTTCAGGTGTGATCCAACCCGGTCACTACCAACTGTATCCAAAACTTGGGTGAAGGATGAAAAAAGTTCCGTATCGTCAACCGGAACGCAACGAGATAGACGGCGCGTCAATCGGATTCCCGGTCTGTGAGTTATTGGCCTTTCCGTCTCACACCCACCCTGGGAAACTACCCAGGAGGTCACCGATCTTGATCACTACTCTAGGCCAAGCACGTTTAACTATGGAGTTTTAACCATGTAGGCTCCCTAAAAGGAAGGTTCACCTTTATTATAGTATACCGAAACGACCGTCTCGATCAAAGGATCGATACGCAACTGACGGTTCGTCGATCGGATGTATGCAGCCCAAGTTATGGGCATTTGAACCAATCATGTCCGAAGACGGGGGGTCTGGGCCCGGTCTGACCTAGCCCAGTACCCCCTGGGCCGGACCGAAACGGGTCGACCCGACCCGAGTGGCGGCCCGACCCGGCGGCTCGGCCCGGCCAGCGGCTCGTCCCGGCCAGCGGCGCGGTGGCGCGATGGCTCGACGGTGCGGCAGCTCGATGGCACGGTGGCTCGGCCAGCGCGGCGCGCTAAAGGGAGGGGGCATTTCCCCCTTTTAAATTTTAAAACGGCGGCCCCTTTAAGGGGCCTCACCATGTGTATTTCTGGGGGGGGGGGTTACACCCCCGAGCTCCCCCCTTGTAACGGCCGGCCAGCGCGGGGCCGACCGGGTTCTCGCCGGGGGACCCCGCGGTCCCGCTCCTTCCGGCGCCGGCGGCCGGATTTCCAGCCGCCTCCTTCGAATTCTCCGGCGGCCGGTTTTTCCGACCGCAACTTCCAAGATTAACGTGAATCCGTTCGACGCGGAGTGACGACGCCGCGTCCTTCCGCCGCGGTCCGACTCCGGCTGCGGCCTCGTTTGAAACCTACAGCGTGACACGATGGCGTCGCGTTCCTTCGTCGCAGCCCGCTCCGGCCATGTTTTATTTTGTTCCTGCGCGGTGCGACGACACCACGCTGTCTTCGCTAAATCAACACCAAAGATTAGAAGGGGGAGGAGAATCAGCCGTGTTTGTGCGGTCCGGTCTCCTCCCGTTATAACGATAACAGTCAGTGAATCGTAAAAACACAACGATGAACTTTTCACAATTTTTAATAAAATTTGGAACAACGTCCAACAGATTATTCTTTCATGTTCGAGGGAAAGAAACACGTAATTTGAAAAAAAATACAAAACCCATACCTCGGATTCGAAGTTCATTCATCGCCGATGTGGAAATTGGTGTCGCAGAAGACATCCTCACGGAACGTGCCTCCGTAATCGTCATTGACGAAGTCACGGAACTAAGCGGTGCCGGTTCGTTGACGTCGGGAAACGTTCGAAGATGAAGAGTCATCGATGTTCCTTGCAGACGACGCCCATTCATTCAACACGAAAGGAGGTCGTGGAAAGGAAGAAGAAGTGTCTTCTTTCTGCTTTGGAAAAAGGCGTTCTTCATTGGAGAACTCTAATTCTCCAAAGTGTTGGCCGTCACGGTACTTTACCAGCGTTCCGTTTCATGGTGAAGCCGCCCCCCAAACCCTCTCCCAAGATCCCTATATATAGGTGAGGGGGAGAGGTTTTTAACCATCGTGGTTACATAATTTTTTAAAAAAAGGGGGTCGGGTGAAATAAATTGCGTTGATGCAATTAAAGAGGTCCGTTGGAACCACTTAAGAGGGGATGGTGCCAAGGAGTTTCTCCCCATTTAATGGGGAGTTGAGGAATTAAGAGGCTCTCCCTCATTAATGAGGGACAGTTGGGAGGTTTCCTCTCCACCCATTAATTGGGGGGTTAAGCCCCGTGTGGTCCCCACCACAATAAACCACCCATGGGAGGTTTAGTTTGGGTGGGCCCCACCACCATAACCTCTCAAGGGAGGTTAAGGTGTGGTGGCCCCACCTCCAACCTCCATGAGGAGGTTTCAACCACCTCACTCCCAATGGCGGCTGAAATAAAATAAAGTGCAACATGGCATGTTATTTTATTATTACACTTTTAAAGAAAACCCAAAAAAACAAACCTCTTCTCTCGATAAAACGCAACTATGGAAAAAGTCTCCTTAAGAAAATACCAGAGTTGCGAGTTCATCGGTGCCCTCATATTTCAATTCCAAGCACCGGTTCAAAAGATAGAAAATCCCGCTCGTTCGTTCACTGAACGTACTCGAGCTAAACTTCGGAAATTGATTCTGGGCACACCGGGCCTGGGAATCAGGCGTTTTCAGAAACTGCGTTCTTGTAAAATCCCAAAGAAAATTTAGGAAAAAAATTTCCCTTGAAATTTCCGGGTCTTTACATTACTCCCACCTCAGGGCTTTACATCCTCGTAAAGCTTTATCACAACTAAGGTCACTAAAGCGGTAGAAAGAACACATCTGAGTATTTCTCTCCCATGTGCTCACCTGGAGGTTCCCGTACTGTCAAAGAAAGTGCACCCAAGGAATCGATCGTCCCCGTAGGACCACCCCTGTCGATCCTCGATCCCCACTGGAACCTCCGTGCTTGTCGCCCTATCAACATCATCCAGCTCCCCATGGTCAATGATATGCGAAGGGTCGAGCATGTATCTCCTCAGTTGAGATACGTGGAAGTTGTCGTGCACAAGGAGCAACTAAGGTGGATGGGTCAGGCGGGAAACCACCAAGCCTACCCAGCTGAGGACCTAAGAAGGTCCGCTGAACCTTGGAGATAACTTGCCGCTTCGGCCACATCTCCGTAAACCTCGTCGAGGTGAGGCCCGTATAAGGACGTGATCGTCAACCTCGAACTCCAGAAGTCTCCAATTCTTGCTAGAATTGAAACTCAAAACAACTACTGCCACGAGGTTGACTGAATCAAGTCTGACTGGTCGCACCCTACTGTGCATGAGTTTATCCTGTTCTGCCTGGGGTTTCCTTTCCGCTGACCAAGGAAAACCCATCTCGACATCGTGGTTAAACCACAACCTTTTTGCCTAATACCGTCAATTTGTGTATGAACTGTGATTGCCCAGTCCATACTCAAACCAACGTCTTAAGGCCTCGACGCTACCACCAAGAGATTCCAACCGAAACTCTCGCCTCAGGGGTCTGACCACACTGTCGGCGTAAGTGTGATTATCGAGTCTCCTCCCAAGGTATCTCCAGATGTGAGGGTCAAGTCCACGACTTACTGGAAACTCTAGGTCCAAGACAAGATTTGTGAAAGCGAGTAATGATTCATATCGACGTCTGTTACTACAACCGCTAGTAGTGGACACAGACGTCCCTTGAATCATTTTTAGAGCCATTGGGTCACACTCATTGACCGCATGCAGCTGCACTCTTCCTCCGCCCTCCAGCTCCCTGAGCCTGGCGGGGATAACTAAGGCGGGTGGATGTAGCATGTTAAGATGTACACCACCTCATGCTGCTCTCCTAGCTCTATGTCTACCGCTTCACCGACTCAACTCTATTTAAAGCTTCCTCTTCTTGAAACATTTAACACACCCAAGTCTCTAAGACTGGCACCAGTTTCCTGTTTCTTACTGCACTGTGCAGTCTTCATCCGCTCTTGGATGACCTGGACCTCCTTTAGTCCCACAAGAGCTGCTAAAATTTCTCCTTTGCCGATAAGAGAAAACCGCTCTCATCCCCTGGATGAACCACACCCACTGCCTAATACAGTCAATCCTGACATGAAGGATGCATTCATGCCATGGATGACGTCGTAAGGCCTCGACGTAACTACTAAGAGATCCAACTGTCACTCTCACCTCCAAGGGTCGAGTCACACTTTCGGCATCAGTGTGAGGTCAATGGGTCTCCTCCAGTAGGAATCTCGAATGTGAGGGTCAAGTCAACAGTCTTAACCAGGACCACTTAGTATCAACCAAAAAAAAAAGGACAGGAAAGAAAACATCACAATGATAAGTGTCTTCTTATTATTGCAGCTCATAATACAAAGAAACATATACAACAGCAACATGGAACTAGAAGTACAAGGGATGTATCTACTAGTTCCGCTCCTTTCCACCTGCTCCAGGAGCTCTACTGCCTTGTCCGCTGCTCGGCTGTTGCTCAAGCACTCGCCGCTTCTTCTGCCTCGATGGCTCCCCCAAAGCCTGCGGATCAACTGTACGAGGAGTCGGACAGTCACATACTAGATGACCCTTTTCGCCGCACGAGTAACACAGTCTTCTTCTGGAACGCCTGGCTCTGACCCCACCCTGGGTGCCCCGCACCACCAGTCCTAAAACCCGAGATCACCCAACTGCTGTTCTGGTCCTCCTGGATCTCTGCACCATCTCTCTACTTCCCACAGATGACTCGGCTACTGATCAAAAAACATGGGTCAAAGGAAACATCTCCTGAACACGCTCGGGGTGTAGAGCTACTGGGACAAACTCCACCCTGAAGAAGGTCTCGAAGTCTTCCCATGTGAAGGTCATCCCATAGAAAAAATGGAACAAGTGGCTCCACCACTTGCCTGCTGCTGCCTGAAGAAGGCTGGCAGCAAAGATCACCATGAAGTCTGTCGGCGTCCCCACTAGCCTGAAGACTCTAACCATAGCCTCCAGCCAACCCTCAGCTGCCAGTGGGTCCATCTCTCCCCAGAACCTGGGTGGCCTCTAGCGCTGGAACTCGTGCAGTGCACTCAAGTAGCGTGCATCACCTACTTCTAGGGCTGGTGGCATCGGTGGCCCAACGTATGGTAGTACCGCTGGTGCCTCCGCTGGTGCGTCAACTGTAAGAGGGCCTTGTACTGAAGCCTCGTCGCTCGGCAAGCTGTCAGTACGTACGTCCCTCTGGGCTCTAGCTGGTCGTCCGAGAAAAGGCATCCTGAAAGAAACAACGTGACACGGTCAAACGATTATACCTTGTGAGCTGACCTGGTTCGAGCTGTTTTAAGGGAAAACCTTTGAAAACACACACACAATCAGTGTTTTCGTGCAAAATGTCAGAAATCAGTTGTCAGGGTCCTGGTGTATGGATACGTCGGCCGCCCGCACCAACACTAGACTCCCTGAACTGAAAACCACACTCGGTACCCTTAACACTATTGCTTCACATAATGATAGATCAGAGTATGCGGTAGAACCGACCACCTCTGATACCAATTTGTCACGACCCGTCCTCGGGGCCCGCGCCGTGACTACCCCAAGCCCTCCTTCCATAGGCCAGGGGCTGGAAACTAGCACCAAAGGCGTAAATTCTGATAATTGGGAAGGCATTGCCTTTATAAAAGAAAACAAGCACCACAGAGTACAAGCGAAAACAAAACACTATGTACAAAAGAAATGCTAAAAAGTAAATGGTCCAGAATACAAACCCAAAAAGAAGTACAACTACAACTGAACAAGGTACAACAGCAAAAAGACAAACAACTGGAAGAAGGAAGAAGCTCCTGGGTCATCCTCCTCGGATCCTACCTGAAGGGTAGATACAGATAGCACAGCTCCTGGTCGTCCACCACGGATCCTACCTGAAGGGTAGGTACAGATAGCCTCCTCCACTCTCTTTCCCGTCAACCTCCTCTGTGTGTCGTCTCGTCGTGTAGTCCACCTCCGGGTACTGACTCGTCGTGTAGTCCACCTCCTGATATTGACTCGTTGTGTAGTCCACCTCCGGGTACTGACTTGTTGTGTAGACCACCTAAGGGTACCGACCAGTCCTTGAACACTCGGCCTCCGTCAGCACTGCCCATCGTCTGCAACCAACACAACGAGGTGCGGGCATAGCCCGTGCAGGGGTGAGTATAACGATACTTAGTAGGGACCCCGAGACGCTCAAGGTCTCACTAAACCAACAAGGATAACCACAAGAATATCTCAACAGATAACCTCTACTAAGATATATGCCCATACATATACCTAAGTTATCAAGTAACCCATCTCAATCATGAGGAAACACAAGGATTGTGAAATCAACGGATAACCACTACCCAGGTATATGCCCATACATATACCTAAGTTATCAAGTGACCCATCTCAATCATGAGGTAAACACAAGGTCAAAAGTCTCAGCTCAAACCAGGATTTTCATTATCGAAACTGTAACTGCTGAAGAACTCCGTCTCTAGAGTGTACAATTGTCTTGTCACGACTCCGAGGTACTGCTCACTAACCAAAGACTGTTGAGGTACTTCTCCTGTCGAGTACCGCGGGCCTTCCACCTCACATAGTAGTGCTTCCCGCCGGGGTCTCCCACCCAACACAGTAGTGCTCCCCCCTCATAGCCTACAGAGGTACTCCTCTTGTCGAGTACCGCGGGTCTGCCACCTCACATAGTAGTGCTCCTCTGCTATGGGTCTTCCACCTCACAAATTAGTGCTCCCCACTGGGCTACGTATGTTACTCCGAATCGAATCGGACAAGCGGTCTTCTGGTCTCGGCCGGCTATACGGTCTCTGTACTCCGTACGCTCGTCTCTTGGAGGGTCCGCTCCACGAGCTACAAGTCGATACTCCAAGTATCTCAATGTCCCATGAAGAAGTATCACAAAGGACCGCCTCGTCATAGTGGTCTCAACGCAATAGACGGTGCATCAATTGGACGCCCGGTCTGTGAGTTATTAGCCTTTTCGTCCCAGGGGCCCGGTTGGTTTCGTAAGAGAACCAACCCGGCCGTATCTCAACTGTACCCCGAACTCACATAGGGTATGCTCATAAGGACCGTTTCTCAACGTGATCACCAACACCGCTGACGGTTCATCAAACGGACGTCCAGTCTGAAAGATATCAGCTTTTCCGTTCCAGGGGCCCGATTAGATTTCAGCTGCGATCCAACCCGGTCACTACCAACTGTATCCAAAACTCGAGTGAAGGATGAAAAAAGTTCCGTATCGTCAACAGGAATGCTACGAGATAGACGGCGCGTCAATCGGATGCCCGGTCTATGAGTTATTGGCCTTTCCGTCTCACACCCACCCTGAGAAACTTCTCAGGAGGTCACCCATCCTGATCACTACTCTAGGCCAAGCGCGCTTAACTATGGAGTTTTAACCACGTAGGCTCCCGAAAAGGAAGGTGCACCTTGAGTATAGTAAACCGAAACGACCGTCTCGATCCAAAGATCGCTACGCAACTGACGGTTCGTCGATCGGATGTCTACAGCCCAAGTTATGGGCATGTGAACCAATCATGTCCGAAGACGGGGGGTCTGGGCCTGGTCCGACCCGGCCTGAGTGGCGGCCCGACCCGGCGGCTTGGCCCGGCCATCGGCTCGTCCCGGCCAGCGGTGCGGTGGCGCGGTGGCGCCACGGCTCGGCGGCTCGGCGGCGCGGCGGCTCGACGACACGGTGGCTCGGCCAGCGCGACACACTAAAGGGAGGGGGCATTGCCCCCCTTTAAATTTTAAAACGGCGGCCCCTTTAAGGGGCCGCGCCACGTGTATTTCCGGGGGGGGGGGGGGGGGTTACACCCCCGGGCTCCCCACTGTAACGGCGGCCAGTGCGGGGCCGACCGAGTTCTCGTCGTGGGACCCTGCGGTCCCGCTCCTTCCGGCGCCGGCGGCCGGATTTTTAGCCGCCTCCTTCGAGTTCTCCGGCGGCCGGTTTTTCCGGCCGCCACTTCCAAGATGAACATGAATCCATTCGACGCGGCGTGACGACCCCGCGTCCTTCCGCCGCGGTCCGACTCCAGCCGTGGCCTCATTTGAAACCGACGACGCGACACGATGGCGCCACGTTCCTTCGTCGCAGCCCGCTCCGGCCGTGTTTTCTTTTGTTCCTGCGCGGTGCGACGACACCGTGCTGTCTTCGCTAAATCAACAACAAAGATTAGAAGGGGAGGAGAATCGGCCGTGTTCGTGCGGTCCGGTCTCCTCTCGTTATAACAATAACAGTTATTCAATCGTAAAAACACAACGATGAACTTTTCACAATTTTTAATAAAATTTATAACAACGTCCAACAAATTATTCTTTCATGTTCGAGGGAAAGAAACACGTAATTTGAAAAAAAGAAAAAACCCCTACCTTAGTTTCGAAGTTCATTCGTTGCCGATGCGGAAATTGGTGTCGCAGAAGACATCCTCGCGGAACGTGCCTCTGTAATCGTTATTGACGAAGTCACTTATCTAAGCTGTGCCGGTTCATTGACGTCGGGAAACGTTCGAAGATGAAGAGTCATCGATGTTCCTTGCAGACAACGCCCATTCATTCAACATGGAAGGAGGTCGTGGAAAGGAAGAAGAGGTGTCGTCTTTCAGCTTTGGAAAAAGGGATTCTTCGTTGGAGAACTCTAATTCTCCCAAGTGCTGGGCATCGCGGTACTTTACCAGTGTTCTGTCGCTTGGTGAAGCCATCCCCCAAACCCTCTCCTAAGATCCCTATATATAGGTGAGGGGGAGAGGTATGTAACCATCGTGGTTGCATAATTTTTTAAAAAAAGGGGGTCGGGGGAAATAAATTGCATTGACGCAATAAAAGAGGTCCGTTGGCACCACTTAAGAGGGGAGGGTGCCAAAGAGTTTCTCCCCATTTAATGGGGAGTTGAGGAATTAAGAGGCTCTCCCTCATTAATGAGGGAGAGTTGGGTGGTTTCCTCTCCTCCCATTAATTGGGGGGTTAAGCCCCGTGTGGTCCCCACCACAATAAACCACCCCTGGGAGGTTTAGTTTGGGTGGGCCCCACCACCATAACCTCTCAAGGGAGGTTAAGGTGTGGTGGTCCCACCTCCAACCTCTATGAGGAGGTTTCAACCACCTCACTCCCAATGGCGGCTGAAATAAAATAAAGTGCAACATGACACGTTAATTTATTATTACACTTTTAAAGAAAACCCAAAAAACAAACCTCCACTCTCGATAAAACGCAACTACGGAAAAAGTCTCCTTAAGAAAATAACGGTGTTGCGAGTTCATCGGTGCCCTCAGATTTCAATTCTGAACACCGATTCAAAAGATAGAAAATCCCGCTCGTTCGTTCACTGAACGTACTCGAGCTAAACTTCTGAAATTGATTCTGGGCACACCGGGCCTCGGAATCAGGCGCCGTCAAAAACTGCGTTCTTGTAAAATTCCAAAGAAAATTTAGGAAAAAAATTTCCCTTGAAATTTACGAGTCTTTACATAATCATTTTTTTGTGTTTCCATGTTTACTAAATAATTATAAATTTTGGATCCCCAAATATTTCATTATGTAATGTAATGAATATTAATCTAATATATGTAATATAATTTTCTGAACAAAATGAGTTACTATAGTTTTTATAAGATGTTATCTTTAGTTAACCTTTGGAATCAATCATAAACATCATACTCCTTTACTCCTTACTCGAACTACGTGGGGTCTGATTCCTTTTATAAACAATGGATACATTGGTATCCCATCTGCAGGTTCGATCCCAAATCTGAAATAATCCATGTCCTTCTGAATGACAATAAACATCAAGTGCCCCACTGAGTGGCTCTAAAAATAGCATGGTCATCATAATGACCAAGAGACTTCTATATAAATGTGTCTAAGGGTACCATTGACCAAGAATCTCTAATAAATACAGATGATTCTCTATCGATGAAGAACCTCGGATACATATAAAACATTCTCGAAATTTCAAACATATTTAATCATTGATTTTTAAATCTGAAGGAAAGATCATTTTATACTTGGTAATGTAATAAGGATTCACGAACAAAACTTAAATCTATAAAGAGTGTCTCGGAGTAGACAATAATTCCCCTCAAAAAGGTGTGATGAGTCTGACCTCCCATCCTCTCGACCAATGAATATTCCTAAGCCTCATCAGTCCACAAACTAATGAGCGCATACCGTTGGAAAGTAGGTCTAAATGGATGTGGAGTCATTGGATGTTTTCGGTTCTACAGACAATCCCGTTAGAAACCGATCAGAATGTTTGAACCTCCCATCAAAGGAGGTCATCCTCGAAATCCAAGGGAACCAAAAAATGGTGAACTGGACGTGAATCCTTAACGAAGTTTAAATAATTTTTTACTTATTTGTTAGGCCCCTATTTAAAACTCAATGAGAGGGCTAACAAAAACAATCATTGGCATATGTGCTCATCCAAAAGATGTAGTGGCTGAATTTATCCTGATTACGTCTGTTATATCTAAGGCACTCTTTTCGAAGATCTTCTGCATTTCTAGAATGGTTGCTCTCATGTTCACACCTATGAATACTGCTTCTACAAATACCACTACTACTACTCCTACTGGATCATCGTACGCTCTAAGGACGATATCACATACTCAGCGTCTTCAATGCTGGGTATCAAACGCGCTGGATAAAGAGTACTGTCAACACAGTACCATACCAACTCTGAAGGCTGCCCGAAAAGCCCTCCAAGCGAACAACTCACACCGGTCCTCCAAAAAACGATGACCAGTGATCAAGAAGAAGGCGGTGCTGACTACCATCTCCAACCGTTTCAGGTCGTTATCCCCAGAATGCAATCTCCATTCTCTCCCTTATTCTGGGAAGGTGAATGAGAAGGTCCCTCAGGGCCTTAATTCAAACAGACAGGAGTCCTTTCTGAGGGCTCCCACCAACAATCGTTGCCAGACTCGTGCGGGAGTGCACCCTCAACATGATGAGGGTACCGACTCCCGGCGTTTGGCTCAGGTTCCTCAAACCCGAGCAAGAAAGATGAACCACCAGAGGCGAAATCTGGTCAACAGTGAGCACCTTCTCATCGCTGCCATCTCCAGAGAAGTCCACCAACCTAACTTGGTGGCAAGCAACGAGCAGGCATATACACCTACCCGTTTTAATTCTGTTGTCTAGCAGATTCTTTTTGCAGCATCACGCCAATCCCTCTAGGCAATTCCGGTGGAGTACTATAGGCAGGAACATACATCTGTTTATATATCATCAGCTAGTCAGAATGCTCGTATGACTACTTATCATGGATCTCATCAACCACGTTTGGAGAAGTGCAATCAACAGGCACATAAACCTGCTAGTATTAATCAATCCTACCAACAGTCTCGCTTGGTAGCATTCGGAGAAGTTAGTCGGAAAGCCCCGAAGACAAATAGGAGGAAGACTCAACTCTCTGCCCCCATACTTGAGTACTGTCAGGATTCACTAATAGGAAAAAGAGGACAGGAGAAGGCACATACACCTACTCCAAGCCCAGAATGGATATTCCCGTTATGGCAGCTGAAGTCACCAAGTATATTTTATCAATGGTGAAAGAGCCGAAGGAAATCTCTGCTCATATTCTGGATGTCTGCCAGGATATTATAACAAGTTCAGCGACATCTCAGGGAAAGACACATAAATACATCCCTACTAGTGGAGTGACACATCAAAAATTCACTCCGTAAAAGACACACACATCTATTCCAGTCCAAGAGGGTTGTGGGGCATACTCCCCCATATCATATGGGCAACGAAGTCAGGCACATACACCTGATTTGGGTGGAGATCGTCAGCCTAACCTGGCCATCATTCATGATTAGGCATATACACCTGCTCAGAGTATCCACTTTCGTCAACAAGTGGTTTCCAAGGCGAGTAAGAAGGCGTCTAAGAAAAAGATCTGCCCAGCAGTGTCAGGAGATCAAGAGCCAATCTGTAACAAGGCCTTGCTCGATGCTGGAGTTCTTGAAACCCTCAGACAATTATCTGTTTAATTCAAGATTCTACTCCCTCATTTCCTACTAGTGGGACCATTAATTACAATGGTCTTTCACAGACACTTCTTCATGAAGGCTTGCTTCATGGAAATTCGGTCAATCTCGAAGTTTCATGTTCAGATGAGAGCCATAGGAACCCTCTGTGTGGTCAGAAGACCAAGGAGCAAGAGATATCATCTTTTGTTGCAACCCATTATGGTGGTCCTCCCCATGATGATGAATTTCACTGAGAAAGTCCTCTCCACAGAAGTGATATACATTTCCCGGAAAATGCTCCATTGGACAATGTAGTGCTGAGAAAGCCCTCTTATCTTGAGCCACTTTCAATTGTGAAACCAATCATGTCTGAAGCTTCATCGCTATCAGGTGAAATACTTTATCAATCAGAAGATAGTCCAAGGTGTAGGTCATTATCTGAACCACCCCTAAGTCATGCATCTTCTAGTTTGATCAATGATTTATCTACCAATCCAATTGAATCCAATGAATCAACAAGGAAACACCAACTCTAGTCAAATCAGGTAGAAGAATCTCCATCAAATGATAAGGAGGAAATGATGAACATGAGAAAACAACTGGTGAAAGGTGAAGTGCCAGTCATGTTTTGTCCTCTGGCTGACTCTCAATATAACATTCCAGAAATGTTGACGTAAGATTAAATTAATTATATTCATATCAACATATAGAAAACACTTTGTCAGTTGAAAAAGAAAGTATTATCTTATAATGAATATTAAAATCATCTTAATATAATAGAAGGGTTACATCATCATATTGATTTGGAATCTCTATCAGTCTCTCGATATACGAAGGCTGAAAAGAAGTAAGGAGCCCTTCAACGTTCATGCTTTGGTGCATTAAGAAGATTGTGTTAGTTAATTGCCAATGCCCCATCTAGAATTCGTGTCAGAGGATGGGGTTTTCATTGAGAACTTCATTTCACGGTGCTCTCCAGTCAACAAAGCCCGCAAAAAATGGTCTCATGAAATGTTATTTCCCATGGCCGACCACAGTCAATGGGCATTGTTTGTAATCAAAAGCTTTCCCAAGAACAGGGTTCAACTAGTTCCTCTCAAAATCAAGAATACAGAGAACAAGTTGTTGAATTATTCTTGCATAAAGAAAATGAGAATATTGAACATGCCTCTCGTTTGGAGAAAGAACATCACCAAGTGACAGAAGTGTCAGAAATCATATAAACGGTCTTTTGAACCGAGTGATAAAAGTGGATACAGGTTAATGCATCCAGCTAATTTCCATACTAAGGTATGCAAGATCAGGAGGACTTTTAAGAGAGTCTCAGACATAGAATGTCAAGAACCACCCCATCTCACCAGACTGGGAACTCTTTTAAACCAACCCTTGGAATCAACAAATAGGATTCAAGGAATTGAACGAGAACAACAGGAACATCCCAAGTCCACCGGACTGAGGACTTTTTCAAATCATCAATCCACTCCTCAGAGAGAGTCGGCCTTTTCTCTATTGGGGAAGAATCCTCAAGGAGAATGAAGAGCCAAATTATCAGGATATTCCTTCCAAATTACTGTTCATCAAGAAGTTCGTGAGGGATCGAATCAAAAAAAGGAAATGTCTCATCAAAGACATTTAAGAAGACAATATCACAGAAATGCTGATAGAAGGGATGCGATCATTTATGCATCAATCAATGTCAGTAAAGCCATTGTTGCTGATCCACCAGATGAGACTCAATCAGGGGACTCAGATGAAGAGGTTCCTTCCCAAGAATATGTACGCACCGACACAAATTAAGATGGTGTGCATACTTGAAGTCAAAGGACTACTCAGAACCTAGGCAATCCTTCGAGTAGCCCACTTCCCCCTCTCCAAAAAGGATCCAACAAAGGGAAGGGAAAGAACTAGGTTACATATCCTTCTTCTGGAGAAGGTAAATCTCTCTCACTAGAGCAAAGGTTTGCAAAACAGGAAGAATAAATGAAGGAATTAAGAAGGTTGAATGAAAAACTACTTTAGAGTAGTAGTCTTCTTAAGCATGCTGGAGTCAGTCAGCCAAAGGAAGTTGTTGCAGCTACTGAGATGGATCAAGAATATCCTCCTCTATCAGTACCCCCTCACAGGTCTAATCTTACGGGTCAAGTGCAACAACAGTTGGCAGTGCTACCATCAATTGCAGCACCAGTCGCCACATCTATCCAAGATCTAGTCATTTCACCTACCTAAGTCCAAGTTCAACCAGATTTTTCTCAAAAGTTAATAACTACTATTGAGTCATTAATAGCTCGGTTAGAAAATATGGAAGGGAAACATGCGCAAGTTCAACCAGAAAAGAATGTTCACCCTGAATGGGTACATTCAATCTCTCCTCCATCCAGTTTTGGGAACCATGTATTCCCTATTTTCAATGGATTAGGCAATCCTGAACAGCATTTGATGCATTACGTGTCTTGTTGCGATCCTATTATGGGAACTCTGGAGCAGCAAGAAGCAGTGAAACTCAGATGCTTCGTGCGAACCTTGAAAGGACCAGATTTTTCTGGTATAAAAGCTTGCAATCCCTATCAATTACTGGATGGGAGGATCTTCTCCAAAAATACCTTCTTTAGTTCAGCTCATCTTTGCCAAAGACAACAGTTTTCGATCTTACAAACTGTAAGCAAAAGGAGAATGAAACGGTCTCTGATTTCATTGCTCGATGGAAGGGATTAAATTATTCCTTGAGTTTAGCACTCCCTCAAGAAGAATTGTTGCTAATATGTGTGGAAAATTTGTGTGATGAATTACGCACGCTGTTAATCCGAGTGAAATACGAAGGAGGGTTTCGAGACCTTACTTCAATTACCCAGCAGATTGAAGATTCCCTTATACAGGCTAAGGCTAAATCTCATGTAATTCCATCAGCTCCAGAAAAGAGAATAGGTAAAATAGAAACTTCTACAGTTACGCATAAACAAGCACATGTACCTGTTTCTACCACAAAACCTTCATCATCTCGAAGGGCTCCACCATCTATGTACCAGCAACAAAGGTCGTTTCGTCCAGACGATCAAAGAGATCAAAGGCGAAAACAATTTGAGGATCTGAAGAGCAAGACATACTCTTTCTGAAATGAACAAGTTTCTGGTTATTTTATTTCGACTCTGGAAAACAATTTGGTTCAATTACTAATGCCCAAGAGGCCAAACAAGAAAGGAGATCAAGACCATCCCAATTATTTCCCTTTTCATCAAATGTTGGGGCATCCCATCTAGGAGTGTTTTGTTTTCAAATACCTCTTGCAAAATATGGTCGACTCAGGACAAGTCAAACTGAAAGGTTCTTAAGCTCAGGTTGCATGTGTTTCTGGTACAGTTCTAGAGGAGAAAGGTGAATGGCAAGAAGTCAAAAGAAAAAAATCACAGAAGTATGATGATTGGATGGTCAGAAAGACAATCAATCGAACTCATGCTATTTTGAGAACACAATTAAAGAAACCAATTGTGTCTTCTGCCATGAATGTTGCAGAAAAACCCTCTTCATCAGAGGGAATGTCCTCTTAGAAACGGCATGATTCAAAGAGAGAAAAAGAATCAGAGGAAGATGATTATGTGTCAAAGCCTAAGTTATCTTTGAATTTGGCGGACTTCATGCCATCTAATTCAAATCCAGAGGCACCACCCCACAAAACGGCACAGCCTAAACAGGCTATTCAGGAAGAGTCTTCATCAGACGAAGAGTTAATCTTTGGTTCTGTTAATATGATTCAATTAACATATCCATGTGCCAGTCGCAGTTTCAATTTCAATGAGCCTGAATTCCCTGTATCAAACAGGGGAATCAGAGGAAGTTCCAGGGGCTCAGGATACAGGGGAAGATGTGGATCATTCAGAATCCACTATTCCAATTTTACCCCTGCTAGAATTGTGTACGCAATAGAAAATCGTGGTAGAGCCCTTCAACGAGCTCAGTAAGAACAATCAAGTTCTTATACCAATAGCAAATCCATTACTGGCACAGTTATTTTGGAAGACCGGTTGAAGGTTCCATCTTCTTCCTCTCAGCATGTAAATGGATCTAATCGGCCTAATATTCAAAAACCAGGAATATTTCTAACTCCTATCCCAATACAAGATGCATCAACTTCCAAAGCATCTGCTTCCAAGGTACCTGGTAAACCACATATTACTGTTGGGAAACACAGTCCTCTGGATCAAAAGTATGATATATTGAAACACATTCCCCAAGTACCATACATTTTATCAATTGTGGATGCTCTGAATATGCCAAAAGATATTCGGGAACCCCTTATCGAGGCTTTGTCATGTACAGATGAGTTTGAAACTAAAATTGCTGCAGCTAAATTCTATCACATAGATAATAATCCTGCAGAATGCCATGAAATAATAACTTTTACTGATGATGATGAAGATGATGTCGTGCATGGACATATTAGACCATTGTACTTATCTGGAAATGTCAATGGCGTAGATGTTCTAAGAGATTTCATTGACAATGGTTCAGGAGTCAACCTCATGCCCATTCATACACTTCGTCGATTGGGCCTCACTGAATCTGATTTATCTCCTTCTACCATGATTCTACTGGGATATGATAAAAATTAACAAGAACCACTGGGAGAAGTTTCACTCAGAACTCAGTTTGGAGATCTTGTGTCCAATTCAGATTTCAGGGTTGTTGATCAAGACTCAGCCTTCAACATCTTACTTAGAAGACCCTGGCTACATCAACATGCTTACATCCCTTCATCATACCATCAATGTCTCAAATATTGTTTCGATGGTCAAGTTGGGACATTTTATGGTGATAAGGCCCTATTCAAGACATGTGAGTCTCAATACATTGAGGCGGAATTCTATCACATGAATGGAAGGGAAAAATCAATAACAAAGGAGATTACCAAAGTTAATGCTCCATATGGTTTGGAGAAGATTCCGGTAAATCCATTTACACATGTGAGTACAAATTATGTGTTTCCTATCAGTCAAATTGACAAGATAGACCCCAATCAAAATACTCTTATGGAAAGATCCATAATGTCAATAATGGCAATCGAGCCAGACAACATGGGAGAAATTGGTAATCTACCAAGCAGTGATGAAAGCACAAATGGTGACGTCTTCATTTCATCTGCTGAAACCCAACAAGTCTATGATGCGCTAATTAGGACAGAAGATGTTATAGCAACATTGGAGGTGAACAATGATGTCGATTCTCAATCCATCATCTCCTCATTATTAACCAATAAAGACCCTTCATCATCAATCGGGTCAGAAATGGATGCTTCTTCTTCAAGATATGAAAATTTTGACATCTCTTCGGATCATTAAAATTCTACATTATCATCTACTATGAAAGTAGAAACGGAAGAAATAACACATGATGAAGAAGAAGAAGAAGATCTCAGAGATGCTTCTCCAGCATTTGAAGAGGGTATCTCTACCACTGTGGATGAACTCAAGGAAATAAATCTGGGTACCAAAAAAGATGCATGCCCCACTTTAATCAGTGCGGCCATGAATCTTGAAGAAGTAGAGTTGTATATTTATTTTCTAAAGAAAAATAGCGATATATTTTCTTGTAAATATACAGAATTGCCTGGGCTTGATCCTAATGTTGCTACTCATCGTTTGGGTTTACCAGAAGAACATCGAGGATTTAAGCAAGCCGTGAGAAGAACACACCCAACTTATTCTTCCAAAATTGAAGCTGAAGTGGATATGCATATCAAAGATAAATTTTTCGGAGAAGTTCAATATCCCAAGTGGTTGGCTAACATTGTCCCTGTAAAGAAAAAGAATGGAAAAATTAGATTTTGCATCGATTTCATAGATCTTAATCGGCACTGTCCTAAGGATGATTTCCCAGTTCCGATTACAGAACTTCTAATTGATGGAACAACTGGCTATGAAGCACTTTCCTTCATGGATGGATATTCCAAATATAATCAGATCTGAATGGCCCCAAAAGACGAGGAATCTACAGCCTTCAGATCCCCTTAGGGTGTGTTTTTCTATCTGGTAATGCCCTTTGGATTAAAGAATGCAGGTGCAACTTATCAGTGTTCCATGCATCATATCTTCAAAACCTTCTTAGGAATGTTTGTTGAATTCTATGTAGACGATTTGGTAGTTAAATCCAACTAACATTCTAATCATTTAGATGATTTTGATGTCATATTCCGCAAGCTTCGACAACAGAATTTGAAGATGAACCCCTTAAAATGTTCTTTTTGGGTAACCTCGGGAATGTTTATCGGCTTTTTTGTACGCCATCATGTTATTGAAGTCGATACTGAGAAGACCCAGTCAATCATTGGTATGTCACCTCCTCAAAATTTGAATGAATTAAGAGGACTTAAAGGACAGTTAACCTATATTCGGTGTTTCATCGCCAATTTAGAAGGAAAAAGTTTACCCTTCACCAAATTGATGAAGAAGGGAGTCACATACCAGTGGACTGAAGAATGTCAAGAAGAATTCGATATTCCCAAGAAATACCTCTTGTGTCCACCGGTACTCATGCCACCTGTTGACGGAAGACCACTTATCCTCTACGTGACAGCACTAGAGCGATCATTGGGTGCTTTTCATGCTCAAAATAATGATTCTAGGATTGAAAATAGTCTTTACTATCTCAGTTGAACCATGATTTAAGTAGAATCACGGTATTCATGTATTTAGAAGTGCTTCCTAGCATTAATCATTGCAGTTCAGAAGTTGAGACACTACCTGCTACATCACGAGGTCCAATTGGTATCTTGCAATAACCCGCTCAAATTTATCCTTAGTCATCCAGTGCTTACAAGACGTCTGGCAAGGTGGGCAGTTATTTTGTAGTAATTTGACATTCAGTATGTGTCTAAAAAGGTGATAATGGGCCATGATCTGGCTGATTTCCTAGCTGAACACCCTACAGTGGAAGACACATCTTCGGATATTGAACTCCCTGATGAGGAAGTCTTCTCTATTCAAGAAAGTCATGAGGCATGGGAAATGCATTTTGATGGTGCCTCCAGAAGTCCAACAGGGAGGAAAATGGAAAATCCTAAATTCAACAAAGTTGGCTTAGGAATTGTGCTCATTTTCCAGAAAAGGCAGTGTTACCTTATTCCTTCTTATTGTGGGAAGGTGGTACCAATAATGAAGCAGAATACCAAGCTCTCATCATAGGCTTGGAATTAGCACTTCATGATCAAGTGAATCACTTAAAGGGGAAAGGTTATTCAGACCTGATAATCAAACAAGTCAATGGGGATTGTGCCTTCAGAAAAGAAGAACTAATCCCTTTGTATGATTAAATCAGAGAGTTAATGGAGGAATTCCCTTTGGAACCGACATTTTCTTATGTACCAAGATCACAAAATTCTCAAGCTGATTCACTGGCTAATATAGCCACAGCTCTGGCAGATCCAAATCAGGATGAGAAATCCATCAGTATTGCCCACTGTCATGCAATTTCACCTTATGTTCGAATCAGAACAGAGGAAATTAATGAAATTTTTCCCATTCCTGAACTGTATGGTCATACTACAGGATGGATGTCACCTATCAGGGAATACTGTCAAAATTGAACACTTCCACCTTATAGAGTTGAGAAAGAACAAATCCGGCGACGTGTGGTCAATTTTACTATTTATGATAGCCCAGATCACCTAGAGAAAATTCTCTACAAATGCGGTTTTGATGGAGTTCTCTTCAGATGCATTGATGGTGAAGAGACAATGACTGTCATGAAAGAAGTGCATACAGGAGTCTGTGGTACCCACCAGTCTGGACATAGACTGTCTGATCAGATTTGAAGGCTTGGATACTTTTGGCCTTCAGTGATACAAGATTGTGTCGATTTCACAAATAAGTGTCATTCATTCCATTTACATGCCAACTTCATTCATCAACCTCCAGAGTTTCTTCATATAGCTAAATACTCTGGGCCATTTTCTACATGGGGAATGGATGTGGTGGGACCTTACCCTTCAGCTACGGTGAAGCAGTTTAAATATATTATTAATGCTACTGACTTCTTTTATGAATGGTCAGAGGCAATACCTCTCAAGGAATTCAGTTTTAAATGTGTTGTTAGCTTCATCAATTCTAACATCGTTACCATATTTGGTGTCCCTCATACCATATTGACAAACAATTGCACAAATTTCTATTCATACGAGGTGAAGAAGTTGTATCAAGAATACAAAATAAAATCCAACCATTCATCTCGGTATCATGCAGCATCCAATGACCAGATAGAAGCCTTTAACAAGACTATTTTAAATATACTGCAAAAGATGGTGGATAAAGATAAGAGGTCATGTCCTGATAAACTTTTTCATGCTTTATGGGCTTATCATACTACCACCTGCACTACAACTCGGTCAACTCCATATTCATTGGTATATGGAACAGAAGCCGTCTTTCCCATTGAAGTTCAACTAAAATCGCTCAGAGTTTCCATTTGTGATCAATCATCTACAGATGAACAATCTCAAAAGCGATTGAATGAATTGGAATAGTTAGATGAGAAAAGATTGTGCACTTTTCACCACTTGGAAGTCTATCAGAATCGAATAGCACTAGATTTTAACAAAAAAGTCTGTCTTCGTTCATTCACTTAGGGAGAATTGGTATTAGTTCTCAGAACTCCGATGATACCAGGAATGAAACCTTCCAAGCATGAGACAAAATGGGAAGGACCTTATTCAATACATAGGATCTACTCCAATGGAGCTTATTCATTACTCTCAATGGATAGAGAACTCATCACTACTCCAACCAATGCCATATTTTTGAAGAAGTATTTTGTATAAACTTCAAAGTCCCTCTTTTTTCCTTACTATATGAAATTAAACGATATAGCAATGGTCCAGTATGACCTTAAACTACAACTTGGTCCAGTATGACATTAAACTGCAACTTGGTCCAACATTACGTTAAATTGTGTCTCCAAAATGGTCCAGTATGACCTTAAACTGCAACTTGGTCCAACATTACATTAAACTGTTATGTCCTCACTACATGACATTAGACTGCAACGTCCCTCTTTCATCCTTGCTATATGACATTAAACTATATATAAATTGTCCATACATATGACCTTAAACTATTTGTATTAATTTCTTCCCACACGACGTTAAACTGTGAAAAAGTTCACTAAATTTTCCAGTATGACCTTAAACTACAACTAGGTCCTGTATGACCTTAAATTGCATCATCAACTATCCATGCATATGACCCTAAATTATTTTCAAGTCCCATAAGTCTAGAAAGACATTAAACTATTATGTCCTAACTACATGACGCTAAACTGTATAAAAGTCCCTTACATCCGGAAAGACGTTAAACTACATAATCATCAAAGGTCATGTATGACCTTAAACTACCCTTTTGTCCAGCATGACATTAAACTGCACCATCCACAGTCAATGCATATGACCTTAAACTATTCGCTCTTTCGTCCAACATGACGTTAAACTCTTTTGTCCTCATCGTCCTAACTACATGATGCTAAACTATACAGAAAGTCCGTGATACGTCCTACATGACATTAAACTGTATTTTGTCCCTGCTACATGACACTAAACTGTAGAGCACCAATAGTCCTAACTGCAAGACTTTAAACTGCATAGTCCCTGTATATTTCCTACATGACATTAAACTATGCATCGTTAAGGTTGTTGTTACATCTTGTTTCTCAAACTGAGTTTTACTCAAGTGAGCTTAGAGAAAACCTCAACCATAACCCTCTCTCTGGGCCGCTAACCATGTGTAAGTCACAACATCATTTTTAGGTAGTTTTCCCCTAGAACAACTTAATCATTAATTCATTCTTTAATTTAACTATGCGTACTTTGATCCTTGCCTTCGAGGAAAGGTACGTAGGAAACCTCCCAAGGTTCATGCCCAAAAACAATATCCTCACATCGGTTCACCTCCATCTCATATTATGTTGATTCGAGAAACTGCCTCTAGAATTAATATGTTTACATTGGTTCACTTTCGTCCTTGTTATACGACGTTAAACTATACAACACTTTTGTCCAGTATGAAAATAAACTACAATATTCCTTGATACCCTCACTTGATAGGGAATCATTATTTACATTTATTTTAAATCATGTTTCATTTAAAACACTACGTGCATACATGGAAATTACCAAACCTTTTATCTTGGGTTAAACCATCATTGTACTAAAGTCCCCTTTCACCATTCACATGTATGAACCAAATTTGTACAGAGGGTATTTCTAGAACTACGTGGGCATGATTCCTGTCCTTATGGGATATGTAGGAACATTCTAGTGTCCCTATAATTTAGCCCAAGTCATTGGGCCTAACCCCAAATTCCATTTTCAGTCCCTTGGATGAAAAGTCCCCATGAAAACACACAATGTTTATTTCTTATAATGGTCCAATCTCTATGACCCTAAACTAAGACCTCTAATCATTTTGTCCCATATGACGTTAAACTATAGTTTAAGAACTACGTATGGATTGATTATCATCCTTATGGGATACGTAGTGATGTCCAACATTTCAATTCAGGACCCAGCCACAACATGATTATGGTTAGCATTGATCTGTGTATCATTGTATATATTAGACAATACCCATATTTATGTGTTATAATCCTAACCTTAAATATTTTCAGATCTTCATAACCCTGTTCATGACTACTAGTCACAAAAATTTCAAACTTCTGAGAGTTCTTTTTCCTGACTATGCAGCATGTGCCCATAGGCGGCCTTGCATAAAAATTCTACATAACAGATTTTTCAGCAAAAAGATACTATTATTTGACTATGCAGCCAATTCCCTTAGGTGGCCCTGCATAATTCAACCCCCTAAAGGGTTTGTCGGATAGTGGTAACTTCATTCATGGAAATAATGTCTCTTTTTTCATTATTTGTCTTAAATGACAGTATGTAGGGATCCTCCAAAATAGACATCCTTAACATATTTGTCCCATATCCTTTTTCATGATCTAAAAAATATTCAAGTATGTGGTTTATATTCAATTTCCCTACGTTTGGGTCAGACCTTCGCAGGAGTGATATCTATTCAGTTCGTCGATAATCTTGTTTGGAAATATCTTTTCCATATTAAAGTACCTCTTTCCATACAGAAAACTCTATACTTTTGAAAATTTGAATCTCTATAAACTTTCACTGGCTTTTAGCACTAGGAAAGTAAATTTCTGAGAGTTCTTTTGCCTGACTATGCAGCACGTGCCCATAGGTGGCCTTGAATAAACAGTCTACATAACAGAGTTATTAGCCAAAAAATACTATTTTATTTAACTATGCAGTCAATGCCCTTAGGTGTCCATGCATAATTCAACCCCCTAACGGGTTTGATAAATAATGGTAACTTCATTTTTGGGAACTACATCTTCTAATGCCTTTTAGCTCTTTTTTCATATCATTCCTCAGATTGAAATATTCTTAAGAAATAGTTTACATATTTTTTCCTCATACTTGAGTATGGTACTATGTTTTCAGATGAATTATCACTTAATTGAGTCAATTCTAATCCATTCGGTCAAAGCTATTTCGACCTTAAACATTAGCCTTTTTATGTCCGACATGCATGACTTTAAACTGCCAGATTTCATGTTCCTTCTCACCTCAGTGTTAAATCCTCTCTTCTCTACGGATCCAACTCTGAGGGGGGACTTTTTTTGATGCTCCTTTTCTTCACATTGTCTAATGATTTGAAATGGAAATTACTTAGAACAAATCGGTTCATCCTTTGAAGAAAGCATCAAAAATCGACAAAGGGATGAACAAGGAGAACACTGCCCATAGATCACGCAAGTTCCCTCATAGTCATGAAAGACCACTTGCGCGACGCATGATGGTCGCACAAGTGACTTGAGAGACCAAAGTGATAACTACCCGAGGTCTTCTCATACCTATAAATAGACCCTGTTCCCCCCCCCATTTGGGAGGATTTATTTACAAAAACACATATTTGAGCTCCCGGTGCCCTAGTCTCATCTCAATGATCCCGAAACACTTATAAGGTTATTTCATACCTAGAACCGAAGATCTAATGAGGGGGAGGAATGCCTAAGTGTTGAAATTCATCAACACTTGCGCGCCTGAGTGACAAGTCCTTAAGGGAAAGGGCCACACTTGCGCGCCTCCTTACTCCTTTAATTGAACTTGCGCGCCCCTCTTCTGGAATAACCTCAAGAGGATTCTATAGGATTTAATCAAGAGTCACTCAAGTATTACCCTACTAGTTAACCGTCGCGCAAGTACCCCATATGTCACGAAGGCATACCTGCGTGACCAGGACTTGCGCGCCAACGCAGTACCTGCGTGCCTACCTGCACTTGCGCACCCCTGCCTTTTTGGGGTCCCTTCGTGACCATTTCACCACTCCTAAGCCATTCCACCTCTCATATTCAAGATTCAATCTTCAAGACACTCTTCAAAGCCATTTATGGAATGATTTCTTGATTTGGATTCCTTATTTGAAAGGAACTATGAGGAATATATCTCAAAACCTAGTGATTTATAAATCATTATGTCACTAAAAAATTGAGATTTCATTCATTCAACCTCATCCTTTAAGATGAGAGAACCCCTTAACCTGGACCTTCTTTTCAGGAATAATACCCAGTCATAATTCTCAAATTTGGGCATCCTACTTAAGAGTAAGCCCCAACCATAATTCTCATAACCTGGGATTCCTTTTCAGGAGTAAGCCCTAGTCTCAAATAGGGGCATCCTCTCCAGGAATAAGCCCCAAGTCCCTTAATTTTCCAAATCTTTTAAACTGGGCCTCCTTTTCAGGAGTAAGCCCTATTCTTAATTTCTCTTAACCAGTCCTAATTTACCTTTGATCTGCAATTCCTTTTTAGGAGTAAAACCCAATCATAAGTCCTCTCTTAATTTTGGCCTCCTTTTCAGGAGTAAGCCCCATGTTAGAGTATTCAAAATCTCTATGAAGCACATATACCTTTATGAACCCTTCTTCTGGATTTCTTCACTAAAGTAAATATTAACCTTCATTTATTTGGGAATTCATGCATACATAAGTCCCACATTATTTCTTTTGATTGCATCTTTCATGGAACAATTGTCTAATTTTTTACCTATACCTCTTGTTTCTCACACTGAGCATGACTCACGTGAGCTTAATGTGTAAAAGTAATTATGAAATCCTTCTTTGTGCCATAAATCATAAAAATCATACTCCTTTACTCAAACTACATGGATTCTGATTCCTTTTCTAAACAAAGGATAGGTAGGTATCCCATCGGTGGGTTGGATCCCAACTCTGAAATAATCCTTGTCCTTCTGAATGACAATAAACTTCAAGTACCCCACTGAGTGGCTTTAAAACCAGCATGGTCATCATAATGACCAAGAGACTTCTATATAAATGTGTCGAAGGGTACCATTGAACAAGAATATCTAATAAATATAGATGATTCTCTATCGATGAAGAACCTCGAATACATATAAAAGATTCTCTAAATTTCTTACATATTTAATCATTGATTGTCAAATCTGAAGGAAATCTCATTTTATACTTAATAATGTAATAAGGATTCACGAACATAAATTAAATCTATAAAGAGTGTCCCGAAGTAGAAAATAACTCTCCTCAAAATGTTGTGATGAGTTCGACCTCCCATCCTCTCGACCAATGAAAATTCCTAAGCCTCATCAGTCCACAAACTAATGAGCTCCTACCTTTGGAAAGTAGGTCTAAAAGGATGTGGAATCATTGGATGTTTCCGGTTCTACAAACAAACCCGTTAGAAACTGATCAGAATGTTTGAACCTCCCATCAAAGGAGTTCATCCTCGAAATCCGAGGGAAAAATTATTATACCCATCCAAATAATAATGTATAGAATAATAATTACACCACGACATGGAGACGGTAAGTCGTACATACGCACGTATCATGACATGTCATTCAAAGGGTGTATAGAATAATGAATTTGGTTATTCCATAATTATAATAACATCATAGTATATAGAATATACTAGAGTTATTATTTTATAATGGAAACAACAAAGAAATAGGAAGTGGAAGATGAAAGGAACATGAAAGAGGGTGGGTAAATCATTACATCTTTTTCAGGTTTTTCCTTTTGATTTGATCAAAAGGGCTTCGTAGGTTGGCTTTCTGATCAAACTAAGGCCTCTAGGATGAAGTGAGGAAATTTGAGAGGGTATTTGGGTAGGTGTTGTCCAAAAAAATGGCTTATAAGGTGTGAATTAGAGAGAAGGGGGAGTGCCCTTTTATACGAGGGGTGAGGGGAACCTTAGGAAAAAGTTAAAATATTATTTTATAATAAATTAATATTCGGTATCTAAGGGATATAAAGTTTATTATTTAAAGTCTAAGGTGGGGATTTGTCTAAAAAACTCAACATATAGGTTTTAGATAAGTTTAGGTTACCATTTTAACCTTATCATTTAGATTTAACTCTAAGTTAAATAATTTAACTTTTACGATGTCTTCATGTATTCATACACTATATGGTTAATAAACTTACTATTTACTATGAATAGAACCCCAATTGGTTCATTAATGTCATCTATATTATTATAAAAGTATTTTGGCCGAACCTTAGATTTTTAGGACCATTATATCAATTAATAATATAATAATTGTTTTAAAAACTATTTATGGCAATTTTGACACTATTTGGTATTTGTTTTTTTGCTAAAATAATAACAAAATTGTTACTTAAAAAAATACATTGAATCAATACTAAATTTTCATATTCACATTGAAGATTCTTGGATTTCAAAAAAACAAAGAAATTATATTTATTTTAATATTTATTATACCATTTATTTGATTATTTCATGAATAAGGTATTTACTGCATTATCATTGTGTCATAAATAAATTTATTTATATAATGTCTAAAAATTATAAATAAAATATCATGATGTAGGAAATATATTTATCTTCCTCATTAATATTTATAATCTAATTTATCTTATGAAAACCCCTATATTAAAAATGTTTTAATTATTAAACATTGATTTTAACTCATTGAACTATTCTTTGAATTAAATAATAATAAATTCCCTAATATAATAAAAGTGGAACAAAATGATAATATTTTATTCATAAGGTTGTTTTTGGTTGAGATAAACTTGTCCAATAGAATTAAGACATGTGTGAGGGTAATATTAATAACATTTTTAACCTTAATTACCCTATTTACTTTTAACCCTGGTAATAAAAGTAAAAAGTTACTATTCACCAAAAATTATTTTCCTCTCATTGAACCACACATTACTTCTTGATATTAACTATGTCTCTCAGATTTTTGAAATTCATCTCATAGAAGAAGTAGAATTATGTTTTATGTGAATTTGCAAAAGCTCCTAAGAGGTGGGTAAAAGACGGTGAAATGTTCAATAAATTTTTTATATATCTAAAATTATTATAAACCAACTCCAATGAATTAAATTGAACTAATATAGGTATTATTTAACTATTTTGACATTAAATAATCTATATAAAATAAATAATTATTTAAATAAAAATTTGGTTTTAAACTATAACTTATTGTTTTTCACTATTCATCAGAAAATAAATGTTTCAGAAAAATACCAAAAATTCACCCTAAGCTAATTTTGATATTCTGAATCCATAAATGAAGTCCATTTTGAAAGATAAAATGTATAAAATTTCAAAAAGTGGGTATTACTATTCATAACGGCTAGTTTTATTGGTTGTGGCATGTGTTAGAACTCAAAGTTGCGCTCAACACACACTACTGTATTATTCAAAAAGAATCGTACCGTGGAAGCTTGAGGTGATAAAATACACATGATTGGCATTATACTATACCATGTGGGATATAATGTAATATATATATATATATATATATGATATAATGAATCTATGAGTATAATTATGTTATAAATACAATATATATCCTCCACATCCATCACCATATCTGACCATAAGATGTTGAAATAGAAAAATGAATGACATTACTTCATGAGGCGGTTGTCCTCCAAACACAAGATATAGGATTTCATAAACCATTTGATGGATGTGTATATTATTTTAGGTTATTAACATAAAAAAATAAATATAATTATTTTGAATATAATTATGTTATTATAACATCATGGTTTAACAATTATTTAATGATATGTAAAAAGAAATATAATAAAAATGCTTATTGATGAACATTAACTCTTTTATGGGTAACCTCCTTGGGATTATTCCAAAATACATCATAGTTTGGATGTGAATACTGGATGTGATTTTGGATGTGTTTTGTATGTTATTTCGGGAACCAAAATGTTTTTATTTTGTTAATTTGAGTGGAAAGGGGTCTCCTTTGATATGTGATTTGATAGGCATACTTTAAATCATTTGATAAGAGAAAGGATAACTTTTACTCATGTTTTTCTAATTCTATACGCTACAAAAATAGATTATTATCAATAATTATGAATTAGGGGGTCTAAATATAGATATTAAATATATTTTATGGAATTTTTTTCTTTAATATTAGCTCATATTTGTTTTAAAATTAGCCCATAGGAAAACACATTTTAATATTTTCCATAGTAAATAGTTTTTAATGATTTTAATATTAATTTGGGTAGAAAAAATTAATATTCCCATGTTAGATAACATAAATTATGATGATTCCAAAAATTAAATGCTTTTTTAAATATTTCATTAACCAAATTGGAATAGAAATTCTATAATTATTCATCTGGGTGCGATGAGAAATCCAGTTTTCAAAGAGAAAATGTACAAAAGAATACCAAGATTTTATATCCAATATTAGTATTAAATTGATTCTAATGATATAAATAGTAATAATATATATATATATATAAATGATTTAATATTAATTTAAAATATTTTACAATATAATTTATATTCAAAAATACATTTTTAAAAGAAAAAAATGAATTAAAATTATGTATATTCACTATTCATAAAAATATTAATCTTTTTAAAAAAGAAAAAAATATTATTACCTAAGGTAATCTTGACATGATGTTTTAAAAATCGAAATTTATTTTTTCATGTAAATATTTTTATAGTTTCAAAAAATTTATTTATGTTTATAAATAATGATAAAAATTATTTTTTCGAATAATAATGTTTTTTAACATTAAATTGGATTTATTCCAGTGTCTTGTTTTGAAAAACAAATCAGTTGAATGTAAAATTATAGATTGAATTTATAATATATATGTTTAATTAAAATCATTATCGAAAAGTAATTTGTTTAATTTATTAAGGTAAAATGATTTTATTTTCATTAAAAATCATTTTTAGAAAAATATTTACTTCATTTTAGAATGGATTTTATTTTCAATATTTATTCATCGATTAACAATGATTTAATTTTATATAAATATGTAAACCATATATTCTCATAAATCATTTTATCTAATTCATACCCAATGTTCCAATTTCTATGTGATAATTTTCATATTAAATAATAAAATATTAATAATATGCCATGTTTTGATTAAGATCATTCTTATGTGTAATTCAATTCAATCAAGATATTCTATGTAATGAATAATATAGAAGATAATATGTTTAATTAAAGAAAATATTTCACAAATTCTGAACCTGTTAAATTCTACCACCCTAAAATTGAATTTCTCATTTGAAATTCATATATTTCACCAATGGTTTAATATTTGAGAAATACTTCATAGAAACCGACATCTTAAAAAAGGTTTAGAAATTAATATTGAAAAAGAGAAAGGGTTATATGAAATTCACCTAGAATAAAACATTCAGGTGTTCAAATTATGAGAACCTAGGACTGGAAGAGATCATTTTTCATAGGAAGTTCAGTTATCCAAAGAGAGTTAATAATAGTAATACCATAAACTGAAGATGCCTGATAAAGTTCAGTGATATTATAAAAAATGATGATTATATGAGAAAATATTATTTCTCGATCATTTTACTAATGTTGAGAAACTTGATTTCTCTCTACAATGAGAACATATAAAATGTACTTACATGTTTTATTTATATTACATAGGCACAAAATCAACCTTATGTTGTTTCGTGATACATTTTTACATTTTATCTTACTCTATGATAGAAATTTTTCATGATTGAAGCACTAAATTAGATCCACCAAAAAATATAAGTTATTCCTTCTAAAAAATAAAAAATGATAACATTGGTTGTCCAATAAGGATAAATATTCATATGGTGAAGTAATATATTATTCTCTAAAACCTCGTCCAATGTCTATCATAATCCTTTCCATAATTGGATAACCCTATTACATTTCCAAAATAAAAAATTAATTAACAAGGTAAACAAGTTTCATGAAATTAACGAAACATTAACACCCAATATATCATAAAAATTCCCTTTATATTCTCCAAACTATAATTTCAATATATTAATAATGATTTATCTTAAAAAATTAAAATATCTAGAAATTACAAAAAATCTTATTGAAAAACAAATTCTTCTATTATCATTTAATACAAAATAGATTATTGGATATATTCCGTAAATTAAAGAATTATGAAAACTCCACTATTGATAACAAAAATAACTTTTTTTAAAAATCACTAATACATTCTATGTACATCAATACTATCGAATTTAGTTTATTCATATATATATTCACATTATCACATCCTCATTATCTCAATATTAGGAACATATTAAGTGTTATTTACACATGATAATTTTGTTTTTCTGTAAAATCAAACATCCCTATTAAATCAAAGTTATTTTTCATCAGTATCATTCATAATATTCTTACAAATCCTTAATGAAAATATATTTTGTAAAAATCATTATATATCTAAATATTTAAATAATTAAATTCCATAATTCCAAAAAATAATATAACCAATTAATCAACCTCATCCTTAAGCCAATAAATAGGATTCATCATATTATTCCTTAATACTTCATTCTATTCATAATTCAATTGATGTTTCCTAAAAATCAGAAAGATAAAAAATAATTATCCATCCATGATGATTCCATTCATGGGACATCCTCTTAAGAAATTAATTTTTATAATTCCAATACTATCCAAATTTAAAACATCCAACAGTCGAGGATAACATTGAGATATTATTTTTTTCATTCATTGCATTAATTTAAATTTTCATTTTTTTTCTTTTACAATTAGTTTATTTCATTGTTTCTTTTAGACACCCATAAAATCATATCAAATCTTTAATAAAATACCATTTGTTATTCATTTAATATTGTCATCATAAAAAATGGGATCCTCATTCTTCCCAGATCTCAATTACCTAAATTTTCATCAAAATCTATCCTTATCTTCTTTGGGGAATCCTAAAATTGGTTAAACTATAACTACTTAATAATATATAAGGATAAGTAATTATTGATAATGATAATATCCTTTAGTCTAGTCATCATCACATTTGAATTCTATTTGAATTTTTTTTGATCCCATTCAATGTTAAACCAAGTCCTTCGGGTTTCTACCTCTGACTAGAACATAAATGCATAGTTTGAGAAATAGAAATCATTGTGGAAACCCACATAATCATGAAATAAAATTATAGTTTATCTCAATAAAGTAACCTAATATTTAATAAATGACATATTTGGTTTCTCATAGTTCATTAATAGACATCATATAATAGTATGTGACTTCCTGGTTCTTTACATTTCCAATTTATGTTTTTTCAGGTGTTAAATGGAGGTTTAAGAAGATTATAGTTGTTTTGGGTTTCTATAGGTAGGAGGTGGGTAGATTACATGTCATGTATGTGGATTAAATTGAATGAAATTTAGTTCCATAATATATTCTGAGGGGTTCATGATGTGTTGAAATTTTACATGCCGTAAAATAGGGGTTCACAATGTGTAATATTTTATGTTTTAATAAATTATAATAAAATGAATATGCATTGTGATTTTCCGTGGAAACTGAACCATTAGAATTAGACAATGTGAAAGGGTACTGCACATTCGGTAATACACAGATCTAGTGTAGTTTTTTTATTACATTTTAGCTGAACATTTATTAACTCAAATATGTTTTCTTATTCCTCTCATTTTGGATGACCCCAAGGCACACTAACGGGTTCTTCTATCCATATTAATCTATCTTTGAACCATTGATCCCAGAGGGTGTCTATAAGAGATCCTTAGTTATTCTGATGTGATTTATATCCTTTTTTCGACACATTCTCTTCCGTTATTATCCTAAGGATTTTATGTGGTGGTGTTACTTTGGTTTGGTTCATGTATTGGACTATATTTAATGGTCAAGGGTTGTGGTGTCGAATGATCATTGGTTCCTTGTGTTGTGGTTGTGGTTTGTGGGTGCTCTTCCTTTCCCATATGTGAACATCAATATAGAAAACATCCTTAGGGTGAAATTTATATTATTTTTCTTTCAATATTAATCATGTGGGTAGGGTTTCTTTTGTTTACAAATGGATTTTTGTGGTGATGGTTTATTGAATTATAAATAATTCAATAATTGAATTGAAATGGGAAATGGTTGCGTATTCTCAAATTTATTAATCCATGATATAGTTATGATATGGTGGATTGTTTAGCTCTGATTCCCCGCTTAAAATTTTGGGTGTAGGGGGATTTGTTTTAATTGGATATAATTGTGGTGAATTCATATTGGGTTTTTATTTTTGTGACATAACAATAAATTGAAATTTGATAATGAATTGTACTTATATAATGAAATTTTTTCCCACGTATTTGGGTTTGTGTGATAGTTCCTCTAAAAATATAGTGGAATGTTATAAATATACCCTATGAAAATACATAAATGTAGAATGATGTGTTGTGATGTGAGTTTGTGCTTCTGTGATGGCTATGTGTTGTTGGGGATTTTTGTGATTACATTTTTTGGGTTGTGCATTTGGGGTTGCGAGGTGATAGTTTGTGGTCCATGATTTTGGGGTAGTAAGTGAAAAACAATTTGGGATATGATTGTTTGGAGGTGATGTGATATTTTTCAGAATGATGACTTGTTTGTGTAATATGGTTACTTTGTACTAGATTCGAATGTAGTGTTGGAATAAAAAACCATTTTTCAATAATGGTTGGAATGACCTGAGTTAGTTTGTTAATTGGGATCAAAATGGTTAATGGTTAACTAAATGATCTTATGTGTGATTAAACATGGTTGATGATAAATAATGTCAAGAATGTAGTGACTAAATGGGATTTTTCTAGGAATAAAAATTGAGTTATGTGGATTATTGTGTTGGGGTATGCATTTGGATGTAGAAAAAAATGATGTTGGTGCGAGTAGAGAAGTATTTTTTTGGAAAGACAAAGTTATATCCTGTGTTATTTTATCTATATATTTGTATACAATTTACCTTGTTTTTATTTCTATACTCACACCACCTTAGATGAGAATAATGTTTTGAGAACCCAAATAGTTACAAAATTTGTGTTTTCCAAACATTTGGGGAGGCATATGGGTGGTTTTGTACCCATTTTTTTTCTCTCACTTCCATGAGAGGTCAATATTGAACATGATGTTATTTTTGGATGTTTTTAAGGGAATTAGATGGTGGCTGAGGAACCCCAACTGACTTCAAGAAGTGTTGTGATATGATTCCCAAGTTATCTTCCAGATGTGTTGTGATGGGATTTCCCAGGTTTCTTAGAAATGACATGTGATGGTATATAAGGAGAAGTGATATGATTTTTTTTTGTGAGGTCCAGCTATATGGTGATGGGACGTGATGTGAGGCCCATGTGTGTGTAGGCTGGATGTGTTGTGAGGCGAAGGTGTGTGAGGTTAGAAATTAATGTGGTATACAAAAGGGATGGGAGCAGCAAGACGTAAGAATTTGGGCATGATAGGTATTCTAGTGGTAATGTGGTGTTGGATACCCTTTCATAGATGTGATTTATTTTATAATATATTAATTGACTTTAATTACATGGTTAGAGTGCCTTGGTGAGGTTGGTAAGGGTAGTATACCTTGATAGGTGTACTTTGGTTCTACTTTTTTCTAACATGGGCATTAATATTCTTCATTCATATTCATATGATAAACATTAGTATTCTTATATAAATATATTTTATGGTTTCCATGAGTATTATATAGACCATGATAGGAATTACTAGAACGAACCATGGGACAATGGTTGTGTTGCTACTTTAAGTTTACTTTTCGGAATTTACATTGCATAATTTTTTTTGTATCTGTTCAACTTATAAATGCATTGTTGGATGTTTTCTCATATCACTTCAATTACATATGTGTTGTTGTTTTTTTGGATTATTCATTATATCTCTTAATCTTTTTATCTCATAAAGGGTATTGCATATTATCTTGTGAGATATTTACACCCATGGTGTCATTCACCTACTCAGTTCCAACTTGAGGCGGGACAGTGTGGATCATTATATGACTCTCATTATTGTGGTATGAATGTAGGGAGGGGTCCTGACAGACTGTTTTAAAATATTATGTTTGATATATATGATGTTGTTTCATGTTAGGAACGATGTGGATCTTATGGTTTAGTAGGCTATACATGTTAGATGATCTTGGTTTGTGGGATAGGCCAGGGAATAATGACTAGGAAATAGGATTTTAATGACCCACTTGATATGATGTAAGGATGTTGAGCCTACTGAACAACTAATCAGGGCCACACCACTTGTATTGTAGATTCCTGGGGGAGGCACATGCATCATAATGACTTATTTTCTTGTTTTATTTTTTCTATTGGAATGTTGAAATGGAATAGAATAATGGACTAATGTTAGTTAAAATATATCAGGGAAAAATTCATAATACATAGAATTAAGAAATCATGGATTGCCTTTAGTTATGGATCCTAGTCGTTGTATGCATGTGTCTTGGGAAGTTAAGGTTCAACAGGCAGATCTGGATGATTTCCTTAGGGTTGATCTAGCGGAGGATGATCGTTAGTGGTAGAGGATGGTTTTTGCATTCAAGTGGAAGGTTTTCGGAATTTAAGGGGGCAGTGTTCTATACATGGATACAAAGAGCCTGATGGAAGATCGTGATATTAATTTCGGTATGATCCAATACCTAAAAAGGTATTCAGTACCTTTGGAATTCATTCATATGTGAGGAGTTGGGCATCAATATTAAATGATGTGTAGGGAGAGTAGATGGAGGTATTAATTTTGTGGGTCGATTTCCAAAATGGAGTTTTAGGAGGAGTTTATTTCATTGACCATTCACACATTAAAGAGGCAGGAGTATATTTCTCATTAGTAGGGGAGAATATAAATGTGAAATCAAGGAATAATGTTCTTCGACTTTATATGTTTTTTCCCAAATTTCATTACTGATGAAGTGTCTCATGTGAGACATCAATAAGAGGGACTTCGTCTTTCAATACAATATGAAAGTCTCCTATTATTTTTCCATTGTATCCAGAGGATCAGAAGAAGTATATGTGATCGAAAAAATTCTTTCATGAGATTTTTTAAATAAAGAAATTGGTAGTATTATTCATGTGTAATAGTTTTTAGTAGTAAGTATCTGGTGATAGGACCTTCGAGGTCTTGACCGATAGGGGGTCGAACTCCGTAGCTTCCTTTCTAGCCTTCTTGGGTTAGAGGGTTTTGTGATTTTTTCAGAAGTTTTGTACCATTGTGTTTTGGTTGTGGGGTTCATTTCCATCTTTATAGCTAGTGAACAGTGGTTACCCAAGCTCATTTCGGTGGAGCAATACGGGTTCTAAGACAACCTCAACAGTAGTTCCAAGAGTGGTCGTTTTAACAGCAAGGGTAGAATGCTATTTCTCCGTAAAGGGTATATGAAGTAGTAAGTGAAAAATAATAGGATGTTCCATATCTTCAGGGACTACCACACAAGATTTTACATGTATTAAAAAAATTAGAATAGAATATGGGTGTGTTCAGTTGCATGCATTGCAGGAAGCAGTTCCACCGGGGCCAAATATCTTCAGAGTTATGATCATTTTTTAATACACTTCATTGTAGTTTTTTATTATTTCGGAGCATTAAACTCTTTTCTTCCACCCTCAAAACCACATTCTCTAGGATTTTGAGTAATGATATATCACATACTCCTAGGTTTTACGAGAATAGGTGGAGGCCAAACTACCTTGTTTGATGTGTCCCGGGGATGTAGACTGATGATGGAGATGCATTAGTCCCATGTGGATATTTTCATTTCATAGATGTATCCATATGATTTTATTATTGTCATATACTCGTTGTATTATATATGTGATGTTATCAACTAATTCCAGACATGAGTCTTGTTTTTAGACATGGATGGAGAGATGTTGTTTTCGTTGGTGAGCAGAGTTATCATGTGAAAATTCAGTGTGTGGATCCCCCTATTTTTCATTATTTTCTAAGTTTTCAGTGAATTAAATGGATGATATAATGGTAGAGATTACCAGGGTCATTGGGGTCCCTAGATGTTTTCCCCAAAGAGGTTGTGACACTACCCCCTCGACATGATGTCGAGTTTGGGACCAACTTTCATCCTGAAGAATCTCCAATTTCAATGGATCCTTATCTGATGGAAGATTACAATTTGTGGGATTTCTGAGTTCTGGTAGATAATCTGATGCATATGGGTTTTAACCACCCTAGTGTACCATCAGGGGTGTTGTAGTGTTGTTTTAAAAAAATTGGATGGTTGTATGAGGTGGTATATAGACTACTTGTAGAAGAATCAGGTGATGGTCAAAAACCATATCCTTATTCCATGGATAAGATATCTTTTTGACAAGATGATAAGATTGAGTTGGTTTTCGAATATCGAACTATGGTCCAGTTTTCCCCAATTTAGTATAATAGAGGGAAATATCTTTAGGGCGTCTTTCATATTCAGGTATATAAACTTTCAGTTTATAGTCAGGTCATTTGATGTTAGGAACACACCATCCATGTTAATGGGGATTATAAACTCTATATTCCATGATTTCATGATTGGTTCATTAATTATATCATGACCTATTTGATTCCATAGGAGTAGAATTCTGAGAATCTTTGAGTTGAAATAGTCGTTCTTCAATTCCACTATCATTATGGGATATTTTCTAGGTGTATGATACCAAAAAGATAGGTTAAGTTCTTTTGGAATGTATTGTCTCAACATGGAATGGTAGTATATATGTCGAAGGATAAATTATATTTTTCTTAGTAAGAACCCTAGAATGATAAATAGATTTATATTTTCCTTGGTATTACAAGCTATTATCAGAGTTTTGCACCAGATTTCTATGAATTTATATCCTCGTTTATATATTTGACTTGAGGGACCAAGATTTTGTTTGGAGTCATCTATACCAGAAAGTATTTAGTTACCTAGAGGGGATATTACTCAGTTCTTTAATGCCTGAGATTTTGGAGGAGGGTGTGTTATTTGAAGGGTTTTTTAATTCTTACTATCTGATATTGGGATGCGTGCTAATGTAGTAGTTCACAATGATCTCTTATGGGAATAGGCTGTTATGTGACAATGAGAATTATTAAACCACCCATGATCTAGAGCTATCAATGGTTGTATTTTGACTAATTTTGAAAATAATTAGCTCATCGGGGACTGCTTTTTGGTCTTTATGGGTAACAATGAATGGGATTAAATCATTTTTTAGTGTGATTTGAACTTGTGGCAATTGAGGTGGATGGAGTTTCTATAGGATTATGATTTTAGGATAACTTACACTATGGAAATAGGGACTGTTTTGGTCGATGCATTGAGTAAGAAGTCACATAAATATGTTGTTCAGGAATCTAGGGATGCTTGCTGAGCAATGGAGGAGTTTGTGGCAATGAACATAGAATCCATAGTGGATGGTGGTATAAGATATTTGTTTTAGATTATAGTTAAGTCTTATAAAATGCAGCAAGTGGAAGAGAATTAATGGATAGACTCAGAGGAAGAGGCGATGCGCTATCTTATTGGGCATGCTGACGATTTATAGGTATGGTCTAAGGTTAGGCAGAACAAGATTTTGTTTCAAGGATGGTTGTTTGTTCGGATATAAATGAACAAGGGATTCATTCATCGGTTCCATATATTTTCTTTGGTTTTACACCCAAGACATTCTAATATGTAATGTGTATTGGGGATGCAGTTTTGGAGTCCCATGATGAAATGGACAGTGGTGATGTTTTTGGAAATGTACTTGGTTTTTTAGTTGGCAATGGTCGAGCATTGTGTTCCTGGTCTTTTTTTGTATCCCTTTAATGTTCCTGAGTGTAAATTTGTTTACATATCGATATATTTCATCATAGGGTTACCCAAATCTAGAGAGGTGTTGATTCTATCAGGTTGGTAATTGATTAGTTTAAATGATCTGCCCACATTATATAGATAAATGATTTGGGTATAGTGGAATCCTTTTATTAGAGGTATGTATATGAGTTGGTTCAGTTTCATGGAGTTATGATGTTTATTATCTCAAATAAGGTCATATTTTTTAACCCATGAGTCGGTAAAGGATTACGACATGCTTTTTGAACCCATCAATGGATCAACACTACTTTTCCACCCTCAAACAGATGTGGAAATTGAATGGAAAATCTAGAAATTAAAGGATATGTTTTGGGTATTTGACTTGGACTTCGGCGAATCATGGGTATAACACCTACCATTGGTAGAGTTTTCAAATAATAATATATATATCATCTCCATTATAATGGATCTATTTAAGGATTTCAATGGGAGGTATTAGTGTTCACTGTTGTGCTGGATAGAGGTTGGGGAGAATGAATTTCTTGGTCTGGATGTGGTGCAGAGTAAGATTGAGAATGTTCAACTTGGTCATGAGAGGATGAAAGTAGTTTAGAATCACAATAGGTCTTATGTTGATCATCTAAGGGGTCGTTAGGGTTCGAGGATGCATACCCAGTGTTCTTGAAGGTTTTTTATCGATGTGGGAAGAAGTGGTTTCATAGAAATAATAATATTTGTACTAGGTTTGTTGGGTGCCTTTAAGGTGTTGGAGTGAGTTGGTGAGGTGGCGTATTGGTTGGATATACCACTATGGCTGGAAAGAATCCCCAACGTCTTCTAAATTTATCATCTTGGATTGTATCTTAATGATGATTCCCAGGTCATATATGGGGAGAGTTGGAAATCTAGGATGATGTGACATTTTTTGAGTGTCTAGTAGAGATCTATGGTCATCTTTAGTAGTGACTACATGGATGAAACATTACCTTGGTTTGGGTGGTGTGGTTGAATGGTAGTCTGGAGAAGAGTACATAGGAGCAAGCGACACATATGTGTGCCTAGAACCCACTTCTTTTTTTGTGTTTTTCATTACTTTTTTTTATGTAAGGTCTTGATCATTTATTTATGAGATGAGTCAATTTCCTTTTATGTTATGTGTGTGGTGTTATCTCTGATAGATTAATGAAATATTAACACGAGAGGACTAGATTCCTAATCGATATGAATTAACTATGTTGTGATTAAACATGTGCAGATAATTCAATGCGGTATTATGTAGATAGTATCTTGACATTGAGGATGGAATTCTCTAATTAATGTGTTCAGGTCAGTATGGATCATTCATTATAGTGGTTATTCTTTTAGGATGCACGAAGGTCGGGATGGTTGTGTAGTGGTTATTTGGAAATGTGGATGTGTGAGAAGAGGTGGATGGTGGTTGTGATAACATGGATGTGAAGCATGTTTTTTTTAATTTGTGTTTCTTTTTTTAGATGTTTGGTGTGTTTGATTTATTATAATATCCTTGATAACTTTCACACATAGTGGTTGATTAGAACCCATTTATTCTAGGCATGGTTATGGATTATCTGGGGACAAAATTATTTTTGAGGAATATAATGGAATGGTCTATGCCTTCCTAGTCTATTACATTTCTAATTTTGGTTATTGTAGGTTTTTAGTGGAGGATCTGAGGGAGTTTGGGGAAGTTCAATTGATATAGGCTATAACCAGGGAGATTACAAGTTTTATGAGTGGATTAAATTTTTTTTGAAATTCAGTTTCACGGCTTGTCCAGAGGGTTTCACGATGTTTAAAAATATTATATAATGTGAAAGATGGTTTAAATATGTGTAAATTTTAAGGGAATAAAAATAAATAATTAAAATATAAGGAGGATTGTTTTTAGAAGAAACAGAACCCCATGAATTACATGATGTTAAAGGGTATTTCACATTGTATAACACCCAGTTTCAATACATCTTTAATAAAAATTATTTCTGGATGAAATTTTACTCATTCTATTGTGTTTTCTTCTTCCTATCATTTTGGGAACACCCTATGAAAACTGTGGTGTTATTAGATCCCAATTCCTACCTCTTCATTCTGTTGATCCCAATAGGTGTTCTTTCTCGATCCATGGTTGAATAATTTTGAGTTATTTTCCCCTCATCACTCGCATTCTTATATTATTCTCTTGGGGATCCACTAAGATGGTGATATTTGGGTATGGGGTGTGTTTTAGGTTTTGTTTCATGGTCTTGTTATGTGTATTAGGTATATTTGTGGTTCAAAATGGTGTGTATGTAGTTTTTGTGAGTTATTCCTCCCCCTAAGGTGTTCTGCAAGTTGAAAAGTTTCCTTGAGGTTGGATATCCTTTATTTCTCCAGCATTGTTCATCAAATAGGAGGGGTATCTTTTGTTTACACATGGTTTTTGGTGGAAATTGATTAATTAAGGATAATGAGTTGGTTAATCGAATTTAAGGGGGAAATGAGTTTTAATTCAAATGTTTTTACATCCTTCATATGATTTAAATATTGGAGATTGTTTGTGATTGATTCCCATATGAAAATTTTGGATATTGGGGGATTTTTTCTCATGATATATATTTTATTATTGCTACTATGGTTGTAATTATTGTTATATCACCTTAAATAAAAATTAGTTAATTAATTATAATTTTCTAATTAAATGGATTCCCCCAGAAGTTGGTTTTTGGGATAACACCCCAAAAAATAAAGTTGAATATCATAAAAATCCCCATTTCAAATATATAAATGGATCTTGATGTGTTATATTGTGAAGTTGTTCTTGTGAGACATAAATTTTTTGGTTGGGTTTTGTGGGGATGATAGAATATGGAATATGATTTTGGTGTGGTGAGGTGATAGTTTGTGGTCTGTTCTTTTGTGTAGTGAGGTGATGGTTTGTTTTTTCATGATTATGGGGAAGCATAGTTATATGGTTCAGAATGTTGTGTTTTTTGTGGAATGTGGTTACATTGTGCAATATACCTAAGATGTTATGGAATAAATAAATTATTGTTTAATAATATTTGGAATGACATGAGTTATATTGGTTAATTTGATGAAAATGGTTTATGGATAACTAAATGATGGGTTTTGGGATCAAACGTGGCTGATGCTAAATAATGAATAGAATAGATCAATTAAATGGGAAATTTCTAGGAATTTTAAATGAGTGTTTTATCGTGTTGGGTGGGGTTATAAATTTATAAGTATCCAAAGAAGTGTTGGTGATGTAATTGGGTTAGTTTGTTTGTAAACCCATAATTTGGAATTATTGTATTTTCTCTATATATATGTATACAATGAACATTTTTGTGATTTCTATACCAATCACACACATGTTGATAACTACTACATAGTCAAGTGTGGGCTTGTTTTTTCAACCATAGGTGGGGAGTACGGATGGATAGGTACTCGCTCTTTTTTGATCTCCCTATTAGGAATTTTATGTATTGCACAGGTTCTGATGGTTGGAGGTCTCTTAGTGTAATAGATTGTGGTTTGGGTATACCAGGTGTCCTCGGGATGAGTTGTGATATGTTTTTCCTAGTATAATTAGGATGATTTGTGATTTTTTTCCAGGGAGTCTTCTAGATGGGATGTGATGAGATGTGATATGATTTTCTTTGTTGTGAGGCCCAAGTGTGTACAGTCAGGATATATTGTGAGTCCCAAGATTGTGTGGGTGGGGTGTGTTGGGATGCCTAGGTGTCTGTGGTCATGATGTTTTGTGAGGCCCATGTTGTTGTGGGCATGATGTGTTGTGAGGACCATGTGTGTACAGGTAGGATGTACTGTGGTACACAGAAGGGATGAGAGATCCAGGATGTACCATATTAGGAGATAGTTGCATGCCATTGGGAAATTGGTGTGGGGTACCCTATTATTAGTGTGCTTCAATTTATATTATATTACATTTCGTTCATTAATTGGTGATCATTCCCTAGTGAGTTTGGCATGGTAGAATACCATGATCGGTGTTGTTTTGTTCTCATATTTTCTATTAGGGGGGTTAGTATACTTTTTTCACATGTACATTAGAGACTTTGGTTTTCCAACATAGTATACATGTATGATCACCCTATATATATACATCTATTTCTGGGTGTATATGAGGATTACGTAGAATGTGTTCAGTTTCAATATATTGTACCTTAGGATAATGTATTTTTCACTACTTTTGCATTTCTTTTTTGTATTTACATTGTGGAAAGTACTATTGTTGTATGAGTTCAATTTAATTATGTGTTGTGGGATGGTTTTTGGGTTTCCTTATATATATCTGTGTTTGACCGTGTCTTAGATTTGTTATGGATTATTCATATTATCTCATGATTTTGTTTTCTTATAAACAATAATGCATCATATCTTTTGATATTTGTAAACCCTTAGTTTTGGTCACCATCCCGGGGCCATCTAGAGGTGGGACTCGGTGGTCATTATCTCTCTCACCTCATTATAGTATCTTTGGTGGGACTGGTCATGTCAGTTCATTTATTTTAATCCTTTATAATAGTTCATATGGTTTTTTTTGAATCTCCAAAGCATATCCCGAAGGAGTTTTAAACAAGGTGTTAAGTATGGTCTATATTCTTCCATAAGTTGAAAATCATTTACAAGTAAATACCCTCTTTATGGAATTAATACTCCTACATACCTTTGTGCTATAACAGCATCCGCATGTACTTTCTAGATATGTATTTAATTCCTTAGAAACCACCTACCTGGTCTTTTATGAGAATTTTAGTACATTTTCTTATATTCCAACTCATCATTAGATGTATTATTGGAGACATCCCTTTGAATATACTTATAAATATCTCTATGGATATTTCAATGGTTTTCATATCCTGGTTTCAAAAAATTTAATTAATATTATTCACTTATTTCAACTATATCGATCGAGGATCATAAAACAATGATATTACATATTTTAAGATAAATATTTCATAAATTATTCAAACTCATGTGTAAGGATAATAATATATTAGTGAATATGGAAACATGAAGCACAATATTCATAATTTGATGAATGATCTTAAATTTCTCCCACAATGATATTACCTTATAATACTCATAAAAACATTACATACAGAAACAATTCATTATAACCTAGTTAAATGAATCATAAGAAATTATTATAACATATATTTGTAAGGGTAAACAATAGAGTCATAGAAGTATACCAATAACATATTGGTATGAGAACATGAACAAAAAATATGAAAATCATACCCTGTATATAAATTATATGAATTTTGATTCATTGAATATATACTGGAGGTTTATAATACATGAATCACAAAAAAATAAAATAATACATGCTATGAGAGAATATAATTTTCATAATATATATATTTTTTGAATACAAATAAGAAAATAATATCATTTTCATAGTAGTCATAGATCAGTTCTAAGGATATCATAGTGGAATGCGTTTACTCCAAAAATAATCATAGTATTAAAGGCTTACTCCCAAGACTATCATAGTGTAAAAGAACTCCTATATTCCTTGGTTCACTTCCCACTCCAATCTTATCACCCTTGTGAGATAAAAATCATGATATAATTATTTGGAGGTAGATATTGGTATCACTGACCACATATTAAAAATAATACACTTTGGTGCCAATAGAGCATAAAAATTCAATGTATCATAACATTTGAAATGAAATGTGTTTCATAGACATCCAATTATATAAAACCATTTTAAAATGGATAAGATTCATAATCAATTCTTCATATCATCATATACTAACCCATAAAAAGATGCTGGTATCCTAAGAATTCTATCTTTGTATAATCCAAGGAAGACAAATGGGTTCCATAATATTTTTATAATGGTTTAACCTGTGGATGTAAAATGGTTTGCAAAAATATCATGTAATTATAATCAATTTAGAGAAAGAATAATAATTTTATCTTTTGTTCATATCACCAAAAAATTATAAATTACATCAAAGGAAGTAAATTTATATAGAAAATTACATTGAAATATAATTCACTTGACCATTTCTTATAGAAAAAATCTATCTTCCAAGAATAATTATTTAAGTGTAAAATAGTTTTAAAATCATTTTATTCAAAAATGACCTTGATTACTTAAAAAAGGTAGCTTCAAATATCATTTTAAATTATTTACTGAAGAAAATAAAATTTTTTCATTAAATAATTTTTTTAATGAATAAACCTTTTTAAAAGTCATATTCGTTGAAAATAACATGAATAAATTATAGTAGAACCCTTAAAATTATTTAAAAAAAATTATAGATAAAAATAACATTATAACATGGAAAATAAAATTTATAAAATAATTTTGAAAAAAACATTATATGAAAATAACTTTTAAATCTTATAATTTAATCTTAAAATAAAACAATGTTCATGATGGTGTGAAACTCTTTTCATACCGTTCACATGAAAACAATGATTCTATTTCTTTTTTTTTATAAATACAAATTGTAATTATTTCAAAAACAACAAGTTGATTCATTTAATTTTTTTTGAAAAAAGTAAAACATGGGTAAGAATTTCTTTAATAAATCATTTTCAACTGGATAAAAACATTTTTGTAGATGTTCTTCAAAAAAATTATTTTGAAAAAATGGATTTTAAACAAAAAGATAATTTTTATTATAAATATTATTTTTTTAACCCTTTATTACATGATCTGGGGAATGTGATAGGGGAAAATTAATAATCCTAAAATAACCATTGCAGAGTAAAATTTATGAAATTCATTAAATATGGTTCATAATATTTTATCGTCAAAAAAATAGTCATAATAAATCCTGATAAACGAAGAAATTGTAAAATAAAATCATTACCACTTTGTAAAATTTATAATGTAAGACCCCTGAAGTAATATAATTATACGGAAATTATAATATTTCTATGAATAATATATTCGTTATATTAAAATTCAATGGGGAAATATATACACATATTAAAAGAGGATATGTGTATGACATAGATATATGTATCACAGAATGAATACAAAGACCAAAATTTCTTATATATTTGGTAGCATTTTAACTATAAAATATTATAAAAGAGAGTTAATAAAATAGATATGTAAATATCATTAATGTTATTAAAAATAATCATATATTTCATTCATTCTTAGTATATAATCCACATAAAATTAATAGGGGGTTAATATGGCATGTGTCTTACTGATGTAAAACGGGAGACCAAAATCTCATACCTTAACTAATGACATCATTCATATAAGATCAAACCTCCTGAATATTAAATATAATTATATTAAAACTATATAAAACAACAATGAATGTAAATACACACTAATATATATATATATATATCATACTATATATGACATACTTACATCATTTTTTAGTCATCTATTAATAATTCCATGTTACTGTTACATTTTTACTAACAACCACTTTGTTTTTCAATACGTGTTTCAATTTATTATTTTGGGTACTCATAATTTCATTGTGTATCCACTATCTATAGATTTATAATAATTACAAAATTATTGTATTTATACATCAATAAAACCTTTAATACCCCTCATGAATGATGGTTTTGAGAAATTATGTATGTTATAATCATTGAGATGGTAGGTCACACGTATGAATGGGTAACATTTCCATTTTATAATGATTATTTAGAAAAGGAGGTAAGTAATATATTCAACTTCAAGAACACTAATAATATCATAAATTACATTTTATTTCTTTAAATATACTTATAAATTAATCCATGTGGCATTGTGACAAAAATAGAGTCACACTGTTTTATGAAGGCGGTAATACACGTATACACGAACAATGATATCATCATTCGGTTAATGAAAAGGATCCTAATAAAATAATATATTTTAATTAAAAATGATAAATATATCATTAATATCTGAATAAATTAATTTATATTACATATACTTTCCATATTTAATTCTATGTAATGTGATATTGAAAAAAATCACAAACCTTCTCAAGGGGGTAGTCCACCATAGACACGAGTGACATTATCATGTCCTATATAGGATAGAGACTAAATAGGGATATATGAAATATATGACTCCATAGATATAATTATGTTATAAATATAATTTATATAATGTATATCAATCATAATTCCTATGCATAAGAGTCAGTAATGGAAAAATAAATGGCATTGGTTCACGTGGAGGTAGTCTTCCTTACATAAGAATGATAATTTCATTAACAGTTTTAGGGAAGTGGATATGGTTATTGGTCATGAACATAAAATAAAAATATATATGTGTATGTATTATACTAAGGTTATTATATTAGAGTGTTTTAAAAATTTGTAGATGAGGTGGAGAACTAAATATTATAAGAACAATTGTTGAAGAAAATTACCACTTACTTGGGTAACAACATTAGGATTTGACAAAAATTCCTTCACATGTTGGAATTATACACAAAATTGGGATTATATTATTTGATGAAATAATTTTTTAAGTTATTTTTGGAATTTAATGGCTTAATGTTTTTTAATGGGTTTATAACAAAGGAGATGTGGTGGCCTTCTATAAGTGAGGTGATTAGAGAACTTATAATTTTTAGAATATAAAATGGTGTACTCAAATTTTCCTCATTCTATATGCCCCGGAGATGACGTATTATCAGGGATTAGACTTTATAGTTTTGATAAAATGGTGGTTTTAAATTATAAATAATTATTTTTCACTATTGATCAAAATATTAATCTTTTAAGAAAATTTGGAAATATTCACTATAAGATACTTCATACACATTGATTGAAAAAAAGAACATTAGTATTTTAAATATTTTTTCTAATATTTTTTTAAAATAATTAGTAAGTCCACAAAAGGAGACAAACTATATTTTAAGAAATACACATTTTTAAGCATAAAAATGGATTTATTCTCATCTCTTTTCTAGAAAACACATAATATGAATGATATATATTTGACTGATTATATACATTTTACATTTAATTAAAATCATTTACCATGACTTTTGTGTTTAGTTTTTTTAGTGAAAACATGTTTCATTACATAAAATTTATTTTTTTGAAAAATATTTCCTTTATTTTCAAATTGTTTCTACATCTATTTTTAATTTATTTTTCAGTAGTGAATTAATTATATATATATATATATGTGTTTGTGTGTTTAAACCATGTATTCTAAAAATTTATGTAATCATATTCATACCCACCATTCCATATTTCATGAGATAAATATTATATTAAATAAAAATATTTTAATAATATTTCATGTATCTTTAAACATATTGTTTCATGAAACCTAACACATCTTTGATATTTCATGTAAGAATAAATATATAAAATATTAAATCTATAAAAAAAATAATTAAAAAAAATCTTGGGGTGTTAAAAATTTCCCTGACTCCTCTGTCAATATTTATTGATCAATGATAATAAAATAACATCAATATATTCAATATACATGGAAATTTTTATGATAACTGAATTTACAAAACTTATCACATCTTTAATGAAATTTGATGTGAAATCATCATTCAAGTGTACGACAAACTGCCAGCTCATGAACTGATGTCATTTTTTTTTTCCATCACTACCACACACATCTGGATATAATGATGTCTTAAAAATTTATATATAATATTTTTAATATTATAAAAATTAAATAATCACGATACCATATATACCTTCATACAATCCAATATATTGGAATACTAAAAATGTCACTCATGTGTATGGTGGATAGCCGCCACATGAAGAAATGTAATTCGTCTACACTTTAAATGGATGGTAAAAAAGATTTTTTAATAAGGAAATGTGATTAATGACCTAAAAATGATTCTATAATGGTTATATATTATTTTCAATTCTTTTTTTCAGTCCATCATAAAAATGGAAATAATGTTTATACGAATATATGGACCACCATCTACCTGAACAAAATATTTCCTTTTATATATAAAACCTTTATGGATTGACCTAAATACATATATATTTAATATATAATGTTTTCATATCATTATTAAAATTATGATTTTTTAGAGTCCATGATCAAATTAAGAAGTCGAAAAATAAAAAATGAAATCATACATGAGAGAACCAGTTATTTTTTGACCAAAATGTGACATTAAAATTTTATTTTAATAAACAGGAAAGAAAAGGTCATAATAAAATCAAATATGATAAGATATATATACATATATAATTATTGAAGATAATATATTTATAATAATCTTATATATATTGTATAGGTGGTCTGAATGTGTAAAATAAAATTTGACACTTAAGTTAATGGATTTTTTTCTCAATATTAAATCATAGAGACATGTGTTATGTTATGTACCAATAAATTTTTATGAGGTTTATATACATACCCTTTAAAGTATAATATAAAGAATTTATTTATTATAATTATATTTAATGTTTCATATTCTTTAATTACTTCATGGGAAAACAATTCAATGTCACAATGTTGTAAATATTTTATGTTATAATGTCAGATTTTATCGAGATTACCTATGATTATGTTTCTTATGATAACAAATTATGATCTATATCGCATGAAACTCATAAATATCATTATCCTCTAGTCATTTTTTTATAATATTTTTTTTCCTTTGTTGCAATCATCTAGTTTAAATGCTCTCACCTTATGTAAATTATTTTTAAATCTAATAAATCATGATTACTCTTTTTCTATTATGTTTATTATGATTATGTTAAAACTTTTCTATGTGTATTATATATTAAGATAGAAAAAAGATATTTGACTATGAATGAGACACAATTTCTTTAATCAAACAGTCTCATTGGTTAGTCTGAAAAATCGATAAAGTATGAGATACTATTTCTCATCCCATACAGTCTCACTGTTTAGTCTGGAAATCGGAAAAAGACATGACACCATAACCGTGATACGAGATCTAGAATTTTCAAAGGACCACATACCATAACCAGGATACTAATTCAATAAATTTAAAAGGGCCAGACACTGTAACTATGCTACCGATTCCAGAATTCACAAAGGACAAGACACTGTAACCATGCAATCGGTTCCAAAACTCATAAAGTACATCACCAATGACAGTGTCACCATTCATGCTTCATCACCAACTGGGAAATAATTCCTTACTTGACAATTTTTCTATCTATTTCAATTAAATTATAAAGTTGATTGTAACGGTCATTTTTTAGTAATATCATGACAAAGTCATAATTAATTATCTTCTGCAAACATACTTGAAGAATGTACTAGGTACAAGGTGTGGGGATTGTTCTCCTTGTTTTCAATAACACAGTCACTCATGATAAAATACACGGTGTCCCACGAGCTGTTAGATGAGATGACTAAAAGAGATGTTAGTGTGATCATACATGCATGCTAGAACAATGTGAAAAATGACGATAATCTATTCTATTTACTCCGTACCATCCTGTGAACATCATCTATCCACCAACCCCAAAAAAGATGAAGTGATACACATAATTACACAATAACTCAATGGAAATAAGAACATAGAACTCATGAGACTTTTTTTGAGTCTAATTTCAAAAGAGGACCGAAATATAAATTATCCTACATCCTAGAGGTCCCGAAATGAATTGAAAAACTCTCATAGTATTTCTAAAACCATATTATTATATTCATCTTTATCTGTACTATTTTATTATCCTTTTGAGAAGTTTGTGTTTCTGTACTAAAAATACACAATATCTTCTATGCTAAACTAGAGGACATAAGATATAATCTCTATAATTCTCTATAACACCATTTTACAGCCATGTAAAACTTTGGAAGTGGAACTTGTATCGCCTAGTAGTTTTAATTTTACACATAAACTATGGTAGGTGTTAGGTGAGTTGGAAAACATTGTATGCTATGGTAAACCCCGATCCAGGGTGTGGATCAAAGTCTATTAATATAAATTTATTGGTGGTAGGTGATCACAAAGTGGAGTGGATTAGGTATCATCTTGAGACTGAACCACTTGTTTTATTCACTGTGTTTTTCGATTTATTTTTTTTGGAATATTAACTCGTATTTTAGAAAACTATGTTTCACTTTGTTAGTTACTATTGGATAGTATTTAATACTTTTTTGTTTTACTAAATTATATAAAAAAGTTTTTTCAGACGTGTAGGTTCAAATAACTGAGATGTAATCAATATCTTGATAAATTAATTGAACAATCAATCAATTATAAATTTACTACTTTGATTAATAGGCCCATTTTATTTTTAAATTGTGGGATTTTAAATATTGTTTTTAACAAAAAAATCCATAGGAACTCAACTAACCAACTATTGAGTGTCCTACTCCACCCAACATTTTATATGAGAAGTTGTTTTTATATTGATATTTTCCATGGTTTCAAATCATTTTCAAATCATTTCAACAGTGGCGTAGTTATGTATTTAATATCTCTAAATTTATTTTAGTTATAAATTTTTTCACTTTAAAATATAAACATTATTCATTGTTATAGAAAATATTTTGGAAGGTGGTAATACCAATAGACCTCCATATTTTAATGGAAAAAATTATTCTTAGTGAAATTTTAAAATGAAAATATTCTCAGAAAGATTGGTCATTGATATTTGGACAGTAATAGAAGATAAATATGAAATACTAGAAACTCAAATAAGTACATAGAGTAAATATACATAAGATTCATACAATATCAATTGTAATGCTATGAATTATTTATTTTGTGCTTTAGGGGATGATGAATTTAAATGAATTTCTAAATGTAAATCTGCCTATGAAATTTGGGATACTATAGATATCTCACATAAAGGAATTACTGCTGTTAAAGAAATGATACATAATACAATTAAAAATATGTATGAAAAATTTATGTTGAAACCTGATGAAGCCTTTTTTTGATATGTATCTCAGGATTAATGAAATATTCAATACATTTACCTCTCATAAAAATCCAATGGCTGGAAAAGAACAAGTAATCGAGCTAGTCAGATGCCTTACAGAAGATTGAGAGTAACCTCAGCATCAATTAGAGAATCATGTTACATCGGTCTGTTTATATTTAAGGAGATGATCAGTAAATTGATGATATATAAGGAATATATATAGCTAAAAAAGAAGAATATGAGTAACCAATGAAATATTCAGTGGATTTCAAAATCAATACATCCTAAAATAATGAAAAGAAAAGGATACATACACATTATTACTATAAAATTAATGATGATTCACTAGTATATATTGATGAGGAAATGCCTCAATTATCCATAAAGATTATGAAGTTTTATAGAAGGAATAAATTCTTCAGGATGCCCAGATAAAAAGGAAACTATGATAAGAAGGTAAACTGGTTGATGGATAAAAAAGGAAAAATAAATCAATTGAAATGATCTTACATGAAGGTAAGAAAAAAAGACATGTAAAATTTTATTATATCAGGCTAATGTATAAAAGGAAGTATGAGGAAAAATATAAAATATAAAAAAAGGTAATGAAAGGAACATGTAGTGATTCTGAGGACAACTCAAGTGACTCAGAATAATTACATGATTAAAATGATGAAAAATCCAATATGTGTTTCATGAATAACACATCTAAGGTTACCCTGGAGTCTTCTATACAAAATTTTTATCAATCTAGAGATAAAAGTTATTATTAAAATATGAATAATGAGGAAATTATTGAATAATTCCAATTTATTGAATATACATGGAATGAATTAAAAGGAAAATATAAATCTCTATAGAAGAAAAATTCACTTAATTATACTATTAAATCTAACCATAATATTGAAAAGAAAATTAATTATCAATTAAATAAATAGAAGAATGAATATAAATTCTCTAATGAGAATTTAAAAAAGGATTTGGAGAAATTTACCAATGGAATGAATACTCTATCACAACTTATTGGTAAACATCTAGCTCTTATGTATACTATCTTTATAGGATACCACCCTAGATAGAGCAACATAACTAAAACCCATTTTATAAAAAGTCATTATAATTTTTCTTCATACCCAGAACTGGAAAATCTTCTAGATCTAGTTTGGGATGTCATTTACTGCATCTAGTTTTTAAGGACCAAATAAATTTTACATTTCTAATACTTTACAATATCTGTATAGGAACCCCATGAAGCAAGTATGGGTTTCCAATGAACTTATTACTAATGTTACGAAAACCAAAAAAATCCATGCACTAAATCATCTCTTGCAATATTATTTTGTAAGAAATCTATTTGATGTGATACTAGAGAAGTTTATGAGACATGGTTAGTGGTTCTTCAAGTAATATGATAGGAGATTACTCATGCTTCAAGAATCTCATAAAGACTGATGGTGGACTTTCTTCTTTTGTGATAATTCTAAAGGAAAAATAATTTTCCTTATCCAGATTGGTAACTCTAACCCAGTTTTAATTTATAAAATAATTTTTATTGATAGATTAAAATATGATCTGTTTAGTAATTCACAATTATGTAATGATGGTTTTCATGTTAAATTTGAAAATGACTTGTGAAATGTTTTTAATTATGAACATGAGTTAATATTTACTAATTTTATAAATATTAATGTTTATGATGTTAACTTATATTATTATTTTATCAAAATGTTTTTATGTCTATTTCACAATGATTCATGGATTTGGAATTGAAGATTGGGAAATTTAAACATACACTCTCAAACAAATATTATTAGAAAATTTATTGTCAAGGATATACCCAAACTTGAGTTTCCTAATGACAAAGTCTGTAATCCGTGTCAAAAGGGTTAACAACACAAAATCCCTTTAAAATACAAGAAATAAATGTCTACATCTCAAACTATTGAGTTGGTTCACATGAAATTGCTTCAACTATCTGTAGATTGCAGCCTTAATTGGATGCACTATTTCTATGTTATTGAAGATTTCTTTTCTAGATATATTGGGAACTTTTTCTTAGCTCACAAAAGTGAATCTTGTTCTCATTTCTTCATGTATACTATAAGTTTAGAAAACATAAGTGGTCTTAAAATTAAAACCCTACGATGTCATAATGGTCGTCATTTTAAAAAGAACGAGTTTAAATAAATTTCATTGTAAAATGGCTTTAGTCAAAACTTCTCTTCCCCTAGGAAAACTTAGAAAAATGGAGTTCTAGAAAAAATAAATAGAACCTTAAATGAAATAACAAGAACCATGCATAATGAATATGACCTACCTATCTACATTTACGATGATGATTTCAATACAGCTTGCTAAACTATTAATAGAGTCATAGTCATACCAATTTTAAAGAAAAATCCCTAGGAGTAGTGGAAAAATAAGAAACACAAAGTCAGTTACTTTAATGATTTGGGAAGAAAGGTTAATATTCTTAATACAAAGGAAAGTCTTGATAAATTTCCATCAAAATGTGATTAAGTATAATTTAAAGATCATAAAATCTCCAATAAAGATTATAGAGTCTTTAATAGAATAACCAAACTTGTGGAGGAATCCATACATGTCAAATATGATTTAACAGATCCACTAGAACCCAAGACCTATCTAGAAAATCGTTTGGATGATTTGTCAAATTGATAAATAAATTAAAACACTCTTTCACATGCAATTAAACAATATGTTAAATATTACAGTTCTGTAAATTCTTTAGAATATAGTCATGATGAACTTGAACCAGTCGTAGAACATGAAATCACCAGATCTTCTTTTTCTACATCTATTGGAACCCTTAAGAACCATTATTTTTATTCTATTGTCAGATACTTTGATAAAGTAATTCATACTAGAGATTTAGTAAGAAAGTAGGCCAAACATGAAGCTTTCTTATCATAAATTGGGCTACATATCCTTAATGAGGAAGTGAGTGTAGAATTTTAGGTGATGTATATGAAAGAAGAATTAAATTATATTGAATGAGACAATATATAGGAATTAGTTGATAGTTCTAAAGACACCTTGAATATAGGAACTAAATGGGTGTTTAGAAATAAATTTGATGATTCTAGTAATATTGTGAGAAAAAAATCTACATTGGTTGCACAAGGTGATAGTTAATATGAATTGATGTACTATGAGGAAAATTTTTCACCAATTGTTGTAATTGATGCTATTAAAATATTTCTTTCATATGCAACACATCTAATTTTAGTCGTTCAATTTTTTTTATAAAACATAGAGACTGAATTTTTTGGTCTCACCGCTATGAGTCAGACATGTAATTTTTTTTTAAAAAATCACATATTATTGTATTGATTGTTTTATTTCTTTTGTACAATTTTTTTTTGTATTTTCTGATGTTCGATCTCCCTAAATGAAAAAAACCCTTCACTTAACTTTTATCATTACTTGCATTATCTACTCTCGAATCCAATCTATTTTCTCTCAAACTCATCCTCTTTTATTGACCCCATGATGAATTCCCATAAGGAAGAATCCATATTCATCATCTCATAGAAAGCACCTGTATTCAAAGAAATAGAAAAAGGCTCTGATTACTATTCCCGAGATACCACTAATCCTAGTTCATGAGGATCGAACTGTTGTAACAGAGAAATAAATATAAGTGAAGTGGAAACTGTCAAGTATGTAAAGACCCTAGTATTTTTAGAATAACTAATTTTTATATCTTGTAATATTTATGAATAAGATATAAATTTGACATTAAAGGGGAGTCTTTTGTCTTATAGTGCACTCGACATGCAACAACAAGTTTCTCTGAAATCGTATGTTACACAGAACATTGCATTATAAAAATATATATTTCAATAACAATAATATTACTTTAAATGGTAGTCAATACATTGGAATTTTATTGTATAGAAAATAAATTATTAAAAATATTTTTATTTAAAAAATCAATAAAAGGTTTTTACATTTATAAAATGAATTTTAGTGGCTTAAAATGATAAAATACTGTAATATTTATAAAATGTAAGTTTACTATATATTGATAGATAACAATATTTTTAAAAAATCATATATTATACATGATAATATAAACTTCTTATTCTGAATCGGGACATCAAAATTTATATTGGTTGAAATTTTTTTACTTTTCTAATTAAATCCATATTTTTATGTATAGTGCGAAACAATGCATTTAAATTCAACACTACATTTTAATATAATTTGGTTATATTGATATATTGTACATTTAATTTTTTTAATGTTTAATTAGAATATTTTTTATTCATTTAATCTAATGGTTTTCATTGGTAGTAATTTCACATTGAAATTGGATATAAAAACATATCAATATTTTGATAGTTTTTACTTCTTAAAAACAAGTTTTTTGTTTTTGACAAAATGGATTAATTTAAAATTACACACTAAAACATCTGTGTTTTTAATTTCAAAATATTTATAACATATTTTGAATCAAGAGTTCTAATTTTTTTAAATAAGTACCTTTTATTTTTAAACATTATGAATATTAACTTCAATATTTATATTAAATAATTATGGTTAAAGGGATAGTCAAGTAAATAAGGGTAAAAAGTAATTTTACAATAATATAAAACTACCCTTCCACACGTCCAAATTCATTTTTATGAGTTCTGTCCAACCATAACCATATTTAGTTCTATTTTAGGTCCTCTTGGATTCATATGGGTTTGAAAATGAAATTTTAAAATATTTAAAGTAAATAGAAATATAACAATATCATGTATATTTTTACATAAAAAATTAGGGTGGGGTAATATAAATGATCTAATCAACTATAAATATTTATTAAAAATATAAGAGTATCTACTAAATCATGTGATTTTATTTCTAAATTTTATACAGTATATAAATAAATATAATTTTGACACAATGATGATGCAGTTACTCCTTCATTAATAATGGATTCCAATAAATGAAATTTTAAATATTAAAATAAATATTATTTGACATAATTTATATCATTCACTAATTTTGTAGGGTAACATGACATGTTTGGATTGATTAAATGTTTTTCATAAGGAATTGGGTTTTTATAAATTTGTAAAAAAATCATGTATGAATAGTCAACAAAATTTACATAATTCATAAATTAAATGATAAAAAAGTTTATTAACCGTTATTAAATTAATGAAAATATATGATTCTTATAAATGGTTAAGTTAAGTCTATACATGTCATATATTGATTTTTTTGGCCATTTGACATGATATGGTAATTACATTAACCCATAATATGTAAATAACAAGATATCACTATAAGAATAAAAATGGTAAAATAAGGTTTAAAAAAATATTATGGTAAACACATATCAAAAACCTGCCTAAGAAATATTTTAGGATATCAATTCGAACCAGAATAATCTTATCTTATAAATTAATGATTTTTTTCCTATTTTTAACTGAAACTGGAGTTATAATAAATTATTATTTCAAGACTTTCATAATGTTCTCCCACCTATTCTTTAAAAGGGAAAATTATCTTATATTTATCTATCAAATACAAGTATCATTAGATTATAGAATATCTAACCAATAATATTCCTATAATCCATCCCTTTCTCCTATAATCCCTAACTTTTCTGTATGGAAATTCAAGAAATCCTTTCGAATCAAATCAAAAGAAGTTACCTGCTTTTGAGGTAATATCTTCTCTCAAGTTCCCTTTATTGGATTTCCATCACCACTCCCTATGATATTATTATTTTTTATTAAAAAAATTATAATGAATATATTTGGTCTTTTTATGATAATAATTCAATCTACACATTCACACACCTCTATCTACTAGAAACGATAATATTGTTTCTGTGTATGGTGATCTACTGCCTCACGAAATGATGATTGTTCAATGTTTTCTTACCTCCTCTTATGGTGTACATTATGAGGGAAATACATTGATATGTGATTTATATAATATTAATATTGTATCTATACTACATTAACATTTATTTACAACATACATTTATTTTTTCCTTGATATAAAAATATGATAATTTCATTTGAGGAAGTGTGGACTACCGCATCTCAAAGTGATATGACTCTTTAAGGATATACATAAAACGCATAAATGATGGTTTTATTATACCTATGATACATAAATGACATAAATATAAAACAGAAATTATAACACAAAATTATATCACTTTATTATTATTCTTTTAATATAATAAATAAATGGATGTAGGGTTCATGCGTACGTACGACCTACCATCTCAATGGTGGGTTCATTTCATTTCTTATCTCCAAATGATATAGAATATTATAATAACACATATACTGGGTATATATGATATTTAAATCATGAATATCATTCTTGTGATGATGTAATTTTTAGTACAAGGAAAATTGTTATAAAAACACGTTCACTTTCGACTCATGTACTTAATATCGACAAAACAACCAATTTTAAATTAATTAATTTTGTAATAGTTATAACATGATAATAAGTGATATAAACAGAATAATTAAAATGAAAAATTTTATCAAAAAGTATAAATTAACTTAGGTTTATAATTAATGAAATTAAAGAATGAATGAGTCAATTCTTACTCAAGGTAAGGGAACCTTTACCCCTCCTCATTTAGTCAAATTATTCTTCTACATTTTCTATTTTAATTTCAATTTTCTTATATTGGGATATGTTCTTATATATAATTGTTTCTGACCATTTTATTCCCAATTGATGAGATACCATTTTTCCTCTCATCATATCATTTAATGGATTTTTAAGTGACATTGTTAGGCTAATAAATTTTCGTAAGGTAACTGCTTAATCCACTTTCCATTCATTAAGTAAATATTATACTACATGATTACATCATGATATGATTATATGAGAAACAAATTTTGATATCCTGTCATGTATATATACTTGTATTATGTTTACTAATATTTAATACACATAATTGATCTATTTTATCTAAAAATGATATTTGTAAGGGAATTTCTAAACATAATTTCTACTCATTGGGTTTTACTCATATTTTGTTGATTATATTATGCCAAGATTATCAATGGAATCACTGTATATTTATTTATGTTATAATTTTCACTTCCTTTTTTATGGATATACTATTCCTATATATAATCACCCCATTTATACATTTTTACATCATTTATCAGAACATTGTATGGGAAATCATAACACAATCACCATTCATTGAGGTAAATATCTATTTCATTGGTTTTGTTTTTCCAAAAATATGTCTGATCGAACTCTGATTGTTTTACACTAAATTTCCACTTATATTGGGTGTTTTTATATTTTTCACACATAATTATTTCATTGACTTACCGTTAATCAACAGATATGATCTTTGTTAGGGATTTCATCTCAATTTACATTCAATTGGGACTAAGTGTTTTTATACACCTATTCACTTTGAAATGGTATATATACCACCATTTAACATATAATTTCAGTAATATGTTTATTCTCATGAGTTTATAAGATTTTTTAATTTAATTATTTAATTAAATTTATTCTAATATTTTCTCAATTTGTAAGGGACACTTTAACTAAAACACCATTTTAAATGTTTTAATGAATTATTATTCTAAATAACTATCATTAATGTACATGTTTTCAAAATGGTTCTAAGGATTTATATATATGTACATTAATGCTTTGAAATGTTAATTACATTTAAAGATTCAAATTGGTATGAGACACTTGTATTTGAAAATAACATTATTAAATTTCTTAAATGGTTTTTGAAATGGTCTAAATATTTAAATATCTTGAATTTATTTCTTGTATTTGATGGGTGAAATGTTGATAATTTCAATATTTTATCTATTATGATAATGTAATGGTACATGGAAATATGATGGGTGATTACATGATAAATTAAAAATGGGTGGTTCCATGATAAAAGTATGGCGGGTAAGCATGTGATAGCTATCCAATGCATTAGGTAATGTGATGGATGTAATGTTTAAGGTTTCCCCAAAGAAAATTAGGGAATTTTCTGTGATGGGTATTCAAAATGTAACCATGAATGTTACTCCCTAATTTGATGTGAAATATATAATGTAATTATGATATTAATGCCACAATTTACAATTTTGTTTTATAATTTCAATGGGGTATTATAGGATTCTTATGATTACATGATGTAAGCTAAGTAATTTATGTTTTATAGGTGAAAAGTATAATTTTGGGAAAATGTTTTCAGGGGTTATAAATATTCAATGCACTAATGGTTTTATTCCTTATTTTATATTCCTTAAAGAGTTTTTTATGCTCAACCCATTTTTTGAAAATGTTTTTCCTAGGGTAAATAAAATGATCAGAGAAAAAAATAATGGAAGAATATTTTTATCAAAAAAATAATTCACGTATTTTAAAGAGTTTTATCATAGTGAAAAATTGGAAAGAGTATAAGTGTATAATTTCTAATTTTTGAGATGTAATTTAATAGTTATGAACTAATTATCTAAAACTACAAACATAAAAATAATATCAATCGGAATTCGTGACATAACTGAAAATTATGTTATGTTTAATGGTAGGGACTTATAGATGGTATCCGAGGTCGGTTTAGACAACTTTTGGGATTAAGGGTATTGGATGTGCACATGGTAATTTTTATGTTTATTATTTGAGTTAAATCTTTTTATAACATTTTTATATCACATAAATTCAATTGGAAGTGGAAGGATGTGGATTTCAAACAACATTCATTTCTCTTCCTGATGTCTTGCTTGCAATAATTATTACAAGGTCGTGTAAAAATGATTGTGAAACTTTTTCGAACATATAACTCACATGTAAGGAGTTTTTTGTGATATCAAAAACCTCTACTATACCATGATACAATCATTGATCATGGTTGTATTTAATAAAATCCTATTTTCTCAATATTGTCATATTTTTATGGAAATTAAATATTAACAATGCATTTTTAAATATTTTACCATATCACATGATTTTGAAATATATTATGACTTTGAAAAAGGTGATAAATAAGGATACACTTGTTCAATATATTTATTTTTCCTACTAAAATATAGTCTTTCATTAGATACTTATTGAATTTTAATAATACCATTCACTAAACATTTCAACTCAAACAAGGTCTGAATGTTTTTTAAAAATCCAGTTTTATCTAATGTTTTGAAATTATATGTCAAACATTATTATTTTACAAAACTATATTTTTCTGAACACCCATATTACCAGATTTGAAAAAATATTATTTGGATAAAGGAAGAAAATGATTGCAATGGATCTATAAATCATTATTGTAATGCTGAGACCTTGTATCAACATAACAAGATGACGATGAAACCCGTTGGACACCATAATCAATGTATTATGTTATTTCTTTGTGAATGTTTTCATTTTACCATATTGAGGTGAAATAATATATATATATATAAGCCTTCATGAATTAATATGTTGATATAAATATGAGTTGGAATGAAAATGATAGGTATAATACATCCATTTAGGTGAAAACATATTAGGGTTATATTTTAGATTTACAAAAGGGACAAACTGTAGGATGGGTGACAACCCTTCGCATCCGCAAAGGTCGTGGGAATTGAAGTAGGACTTATTATTTTTAGTAAATTTATTTTATGCATCAAGAATAATTTGAATTTCGTTACTTATTATTTAATAAATAGATATCATTATTATCGGAAAATGATTTTTTATTAAGTGATAAATGTTATTTTGGGAGAATTTCACACATTTGGGAACACTATATGTCTAAGGAAAATAGAATACTATGGGATTTATTTTTAGGAGTAATGGTTGAATTTTAATTTCTAGGAATACATGTTTTTTTATGAACATATGAGGATTTTAGTGGTTTATCTAAATGGTTAACCTATCATGGAGAATATGTGATTAGGATACATACTTTTAAGTATGATTCTTTAAGAGTATTCATTTTCATTTGGAGACGAATGTTATGATTTATCTTGGGGGATTTGGTGATAAATTTTTTTTAAATTTTGGGTTTAAATCTATGTGAAGATTATTTTGATGAATTTTAAGGGAAATTTTTTATTGAATGGTATTTGTTTAATTTTCATTTTTTTGTTGAATTTTGAAGATTAAGAGTAGTATTCATTTTTATAATGGAATACTTTTTTGGTATTATATGATCTTGTACTAACCATTTAGGTTTTGGTTAATATATAATTATAGGGGAAATATATATTTAAACATTTTTGGATTATGTGATTCTCTAAAAATTGATTATAGGACTTCTGGTGTGACTATGTCACCTTGAATACTCATCATTCTGAGAAATGATGAGTTTGTTGTATATATTTATTAATAGATAAAAATCTACTTGAAAAATAAGAATTTTTACATTTTTTCTTAGACAATCTTGTAAATAAATTCCTCAACATTATGAAAAGGATATTAAAGAATATAGTTCAGATTACATTCCTTTTGGAAAATCTTGTACCATTTAACCCATCGCATCTTTATGGTTTTCTGGTTGTTAAATTTCTCATGATCATGTTTTCTATAACACTACATCTTATCATGATGGTTATGTATCACGTTCATATCCATGTTTTCCTTCATGTAATCCTAGTATGTGTTATATCAGGTGATATTTTTACTTCTCATTCCTTTAAAGTGTTCTTTTTATTGAATCTTTTTACGATGCTGTATTTTTAATGATGTTTCTGAGCCTAATTTTAAAATTACAAGAATACAATTTTAAAAAAGGGGAATAATTTAATAAACTAGGTATTTTTAGAATAATATATTTTCATATCTAATAATATTTATGAATAAGATATTAATTTTTTGTTAAGGGGGAGACTTTGTCGGATAGCGTACTCAATAAGCAACAACCTGTTTCTTTGAAATCTTATGTTGCACACAACATTGAGTTATACTGAAAAGTAATATAATAATAATATAACTACTTTGAATGGTGGTTGACTCCAATCAATTTTATAGAAAATAATGAACAGAATTAACTATATAATTAATATATATATTTTACAATTTTTTACATCTATCTAATTAATTTTACAGGATTACAATTTTAAAATACTGAAATAATTTTAAAATGTAGTTTTACAATCTTTTTAGGGAGAAAAAAAAAAAAAAATAAATTTGTATTTTATATTTAATAAAATGAACATATTTTTTATATTAGATACATAAAAATTTACTTCAGTTGATATTTTGGTTTTTTTTCTAATGAAAATCATGTTTTTTTGAATAGTGAACAATTCAGCATTTTAATACAAAACTGAATTTTATTCTAATTTTTTTATATTGATATATTGTACTTTTAATTGGTTATAAAGTATAATTGGACTATGTTTTTAATATTTAATCCAATTATGGTCATTAGAATTAATTTTACATTGAAATGGTACATAAACAAATTTCAATTGTTAGTTAGTTTTTACTTCTTAAAAACCGATTTTTTTATTTTAACACCATGAATTATTTTTAAACTAATTACTGCCGCTTCTGTGTTTTGAATTTGAAAAAATAGAATCAATATTTTGAATCAAAAGAAACAATTTTTTGAAATATGCACCTTTTATTTTTGTACATTATGAATAATAACTTCATAATTTTTTAATTGACCATTATTATAGGGTAAATCAGGAAAATAAGGTTAAAAACAATATTATATCAATATAAATCTACCCTAAAACTTATACTAATCCAATTGTATGATTCATATATTACCATGATCATCTTGGGGTTTATTTTAAGACTCCATGGAGCCACATGACTGCGTAGATGACATTTTATAATATTTTATTTAAAGATAAATATAACATAAACTTTTATATTTTAACAAAATCAATTTTATGGTGGAGTTATATAATCTATATCGTCAACAATAAATATTAAATAGATCAACAAAAATTTCTTACTTCATGGGATTTTATTTATAATTTTTATACATAATATAATTAAATTCAATTATGCCACAATGATGATGTAGTGATAGCATCATTAATAATTGATTAAAATAAATGTTATTACAAATATTAAAATAAATATTACTTGACATAACATATATCATCCAATAATTTTCAAGGTTATAAGGAAAGTTTATAACTGATTCAATGTTTTTTATTCAAATGAATCAGGTTGTTATGAAATTTTTAAAAAGACAAGTATGAGTACTGACCAAAATTGACATAATTCATAAATTAAAATATAATATAGTTTATTAAATGATATTAACTTCCTATAAAAATAAGATTCAATAAATGGTTAAAATAAGTCAAGATATGTTAGAAATTTAATTTTTGTGGGTCTTTTGACATTATATGGTAATAATATTAACCGACAATGTGTAAATAACATGATATCAATATAAGATTAAAAAGGGTAAAATAAAGGTTAAACAAAACTATAAGGATAAAATTTTTTTCAACACTTGTCTAAAAATTCGTTGATGATAGGTACTAAAACCAAAATCATATAATCTTTTTATTAAATGATTTTTGGACCATTTGATAGAAAAAATTGTATTTATAATAAATTAATATTTCAAAACATTCCAAAAGTGCAACTTACCTCTTCTCTAAAAGGGGACATCGTCATATCTTTATATAACAGTTTCAAAGACTTTTACTTTGGAAAATATAAGTCCAATACATTTCCAACAATACCTCCCATCCACCTATAATCCTTACCTTTGGACGAAGAAAATTCAAGAAATTCTTTTGATTGAAATCAAAATAAGGTATCGGATTTTGAGGTAACGTCTTCTCTCAAGTTTATTTTATTTATTTTCCTTGTCCATTACATATTCTATTCTTATTCATTTATTACATAACAAAAATTTATATTAAATATATTAGGATGTTTTTATTAAAATAATTTTAACTGAACTTACAGACACCTTTATCTAATAGATACGAACATATTGTTTCTGTGTACAGTAAACCCCTACCCCACGAAATAATGATAGTTCAATTTTCTCCTACCTCTAATCATGGTGGCTATTATGATTGAAATATATTTATAAATGTTATATATTATATTTATATTGTATATAGAATTCGGTTCTATTTATTTACAACATACCTTTATGCTATCAATGATTTGTAAATACAGTAATTTCATTTGATGAAGTGTGGACTACTGCCCCGTTAAAGTGATATGAGGTCATTCTATACATGGAACATATAATATAACAAACCTACTATTTATTAAAAACGTAAACATAATTTATTACATAAAAACTTCACTTCATACATCATATAATATGTAGATTCCTAGTGTCTTTGGGTCTTAATAACATTACATAACAACTTAAAACAAAAAACGCAACATCTTATTAAAAACATCATTTACATGACCACGTCACTCCTTCGTACTTTTCCTTGCATGGGATAACCTGAAGACATCCATAATAAAAGGGTGAGCTATAAAATATTGTAACGGTGTAAAATGGAATAACATGAAGTATACAATATAGGTTAGGCAATAGGAGTATCAATGGAGGATACGAGAAACATGAACATAAAGGCATGATCATAACATGGAAATGTGGCTACAATAATTAACATGATATTAGAATGAGTCGAGGATCATTGCACACAAGGAATTAGTACACCCTCATTGTACTTGAATCATAATTATTAAACCCTCATTTCACATGTCTTATCATGATACTAATCTTTACCAAAGGCATTGGAGCGCTATCAGGGTGCACCATTCATAGTCATTTCATTTCATGCATAAGTGTGCCACAAGGATCATATGACATGGATTCATTAAACATCATCATTTAATCCACAATAAAGGAATGTTTAATTCACACATTATACTCTATAATCAATATGTAAATGTTCATAAATTTGAATAACCTTGATCGAGAAATGGGCATGGTATTCACAACACAATGACTTTTTCTTGGAAAATCATGGTGCAATTTTGGTAACATAACGATGTAACATAAGAATTCATAAAAATTGTTATTGATAGATAAAGTGGTGTCTCATAATTTTTAAATGAAATGGACAGTAATGGGGTCATATATAAACATTTACATGTGTATGTAATTGTATTTTGATTCATAATGCAAAAGATCTTCTTGAATGTAAATAAGAGAAAAATTCATTACAGAATTTCGACATGGTAACATGATTATATGGGAGGTATTAATGAGGGAGAAATAGGTCTCTCATCACTAAAAAATTATGAGAGTATTACGGTGGAGGTGATAAATAAAACCGTAACATTTTATTTTGAAAAGTCAAGGGTATATAGGCAAAGAAAAACATGAAATAAAACGAGAGAGTAAGAAATCTTAAACATGGAAGTGCAATCCCAAAGGCTTGGGAGAGGCTTGATATAATATTCTTGGGGGCATGGGGTCACCTTTAGAGGATTCTAGAAAGAGTAGGGAATAGGTTGGTCGAGATTAAGAGGCTTTTAATGAAGAGGAAGTGGGAGATTGGGTGGCTTTTATAGGAAAATAGAAGGAATTCATTATTTTTTCTATTATGGACACCACACATTAAAGAAATCAAAACCACAAAACATCCCATGGTTGTGGCCCATGTTTTTTTCCTAAGGGGAGTGGAAATTTTTTTTATTTACCCAATGACCTAACTTATTAAAATATTTGTCGTTCTTATGTGGAGGGGAGTCACACTCATAAGGAAATAAATTTAAAAAGATAAAATGGTTTATATTTCTTGGAGGGTCCACTAAGGCTTTATAAAATATATCCAAAAACCAAAAATCACATTATTTTAATGATTAAATATATATTTGATAAAAATTAATTTTATAGTATTTTATTACATCACTATTTGGTCATTAAGATGTCATAAAACACATTATATAATTAAATTATATTTAATTTTAACCGAAAAATTCGACCCTCTCAAAAAATTAAGAAAAAATAAACTTCTGATAATTTAGATATCATGATTCCAAAATGAATATTGATTTTATTTAAATAATTTTTTCAATATTTTATTTTTTACATGAAAAATAAAAAACGACATTTATCGAAAATTCATGGGTTTTGATTAAAATGACTTTCAAACCTTAATAAAAATTCTATCTGTATTCATAAAAATTATACGATCATTTATTTTTAATAAAAAGTCACAAATTAATAATATTTTATTAAAATATTATTTTATTTAAAAATCAATTAATTGATCAAAATAATTCATAATTAAATACTATTTGTTCTTCAAAAACTATTAACAAGGTAAAAATAAGAAAATTAATGTTTATTCTATATTATATAAAAAATAATGCACATAATCATAGTGCTAAGGTCTTGAAATATAACCCCTTATAACTCCCACATAAGACTGAAGGATAAGGTGTGCGATAGTGACAGACTCTTGTGGTGGCTCGGATTACATTTCTTGGGTGGTAATATCTATCAACAACTACTTCTGTTGTAAGTGGATCTGTTCGATCTTAACATGTTGAAGCATCTCTTGAGCATGGTCAAGTGTGAAGACAAATGATGCTACCACCATAACAAGTTCTAAAAAATAGGGTTCATATGGGCCCGACCTTGTGGATGAGGACATCACTTCCTTTTTCTAAGGAAATTGGATTTGTTAAAGACCTATATTTATACTAATCATGTGATCACTGGTCAACTACTATATTAGAAAAGGTAAAAATTAATAATAGTATTATAAAATAAAAAAACATAAAACCAAGGAAGTGCATATGTTTTAGACAACAATTTTTCATAATAAAAAATTATTTAGATATTGAGGACTTGTCATTAATGAATGTTTGGGTCATTACAATCTTCTCCCCTTAAGAAATTTCTCAATCGAAATTTCCCTTCCCCACTATAAAAAAAGCGGGTAACCCTGCTTCATTACTTCGTCTGATTCACATATTTCTTCTTCAAACTTTTTGTTTCTCCACAACACCTTCACGAGGTTCATTTTCTTATTTCACAAAACGTTTTCCATATAATACATGATCTTCACTGAATTCTCATCATATGAGAGTTCATTATCCATTGATACCACCTATGGATTGAGTACATGTGATGGGTCGAGTATGTACTTCCTTAAGACAGATTCATGGAAAACATCAGGTACTTGAGATAGGTTTGGTGGGAGTTCTAGTCAATAAGACACTACTCCAATGCAATCAAGGATCAAAAAAGGGATAATGTACCTTGGACTATCTTCTCCTTTATCCCTAATATCATTACTCTCTTCCATGGTGATATGTGGAGGAATACAATGTCTTTGAAATCATTCTCTAGTTCTCATCGAAAATTATCATCATAGCTCTTTTATCGTCTCTGTGCATGTTTATTGTGTGGTTGTATGGTTTTAACCTTATCCGCCATTTCTACGACCATTTTTTGACCTAGTAGTTTTCGCTCCCCAAATTCATCCCACCATGTCGGTGTTCTAAAACTCTTCCCATTCATGGATTCATATGGTGTTTTTTGGATGCATGAGTGAAAACAGTTGTTGTAAGAGAACTCAACTAGAGGAAGATGATGATCCCATCCTCTTTTGAAGTCCATTTAGAATCCTCTAAACATGTCCTTCAGTGTTTGGATAGTCCGTTCATATTGTACTTCATTTTTGGGATGATAAGTTGTAGTAATGATTAGTTTAGTATTCAGAGCATGTGGAAGACTCTTCCATAACATAGAGGTGAAACATGGATCTCGATCAGATACGATAGATAGTGGTACTCTATGTAGCCTTACCACTTCTCAGATATATATATATATATATATATTCCAGTTTATCCAAATGAGAAATTCTCTCGAATATCATTCATGTATGTAGTCTTTGTAATACGATCAACAACAACCTAAAAAGCATTATTTCCTTTGGATGTCTTTGAATGTTCGCTGACAAAGTACATGGTGATGTTCTCACATTTTCATAATGGTATGGGTAATGGTCTCTTCATCCCCTCAGAATTATGCCTCTCATCCTTCATTTGTGACATACCAAGCACTTTGATGTATACCCATCAATATCCTTCTTCATATTATCCATCCAATAATGACCTCAGAGATCTCAGTACATAATTGTGTTTACTAGGTGAATGGAGAAATTTGAACTATGTGAATCATCCAAAACATCTATCCTTAACTCTGGATTTGATGGAACATAGATTCCTGACCCAAATATCACAATTCATTATTCAGAAACACTGAAATCTAAAGATTTCTCTTTTTTGATTGTTTCCAATTTCTTCTAAATTCCCACTTCATCCTTTTTCTCATCCTTTAGCCATTCAAAAATTGAATATTGATGAATCATTAGGGAATTTGTTGGTGATGTTACCTTCTTTATGAATCATATTTCCATCTTCAACAAATCTATGAAGATTAGATACTTTTCAATTCTCATCAATGATAGAATTACTGGGTCGTTTCAGATTAGAGTATCTGCCACAATGTTCTCTTTCCGAGGGTGGTAATGGATTAAGCAGTCATAATCTTTGATCATCTTGGTTGCACCCAAATTTACCCTACTGGTAAAAGCGGTCGATGTAGTACATATAGGGGTCGAATCCACAGGGAACGAAGAAGTATCATTGAGACACTATGATTTGGTGAAGGATGGGATCTGAAGTATCCTACTTTGGGATTGATTATGGATGGATTAAAGAACACTATGAAACCTAAGCGAATTAAATTCTATGAAAATGGGTTCATCTTATGATTATTCTCGGGGTGGATTGAATGAGTTGTACTACGTTAGACAATTTTGGTTTTATTAATTCCCAATGAATGCATTCTTCAAAAATAACACTACCTTCATCATTTTCTGGTTTGGTGCGTTCTAAACACAATTACTAATCCCATATACAATTAGAGAACCCAATTCATGATCTCTCTGAGGTATATGGTCATTTAGTAATTGAATTTAGTTTGCTCAAACACAGTAAAGATGAAGAGTAGAAATAACTGAAGAATGGGTGTCTTAAATTAATTTTCCAATTAACAAAAATTCGTTCATAAAATAACATTAAATCTATCCTTCTCATCCTCCTAAGATCAACCCATTAAAGTTTTAGACCTCCATTTATGGTGTACTCTCAATGGTGGGCAGAATATGGCGAACAAGAATTGGATTGAAGAAATTAAAACCGTGGAAATAACGAGTAATCTTCCGTGTGTGAATGAAATTCACAACTATGTGTGAACTAATTCACAACAAAATAAATATATCACTATGAATTGTGATAATAATGTTTTAATAAATTTAATGGAATATATATAAAAGAAAAAAGTTGATTAATAACATAAAGATACAAAAAAGAAACTTATATGGAAATTGAAAACATTACAAAGGATATTTGGAAGCATAACCTTACAATGAAACAAGTAACAAAAGATGATAAGAAAAATATACACCCCTATTCCCTTCACCACTAGCCTTGTATATAGGCATATTATGAGCCTTATATCTTCCCCCACAATCAATTGACCCCCCAACAATTAATAGTGTTAAAAGGAGGGTGAAAAATCAAAAGGAAATTGACGTTTCAAAGTTGACCCGGAAAACTGTCCAGATTAGTCCACCATATTGACGTGTGAATTTGTAATTAACTATGGCCTAATCCGGAGAGGATGTAGAAGATAAATATCTTCTTCAATTTGTCCTCTATGAGCTTTAAAAATTTCAGGAAATTTGGATCCACCGTTTGGACGTTATGGTCTAAATGGTGGGACGGATTTCTGTGCATTAATGTCGGGTTCACCATTTAAATCACAACTTCAGATCCCTTTATCATCATTAAAACATCCGAATTTTCCCCTTACACAGTAGAATAAAATGATCCAAATATTTTTATCTTTCTTATGTATAAATTTTAGATTAATATGGCTAGGTTTGTAGGCCCCATATTTGTTTGAGGGGCCTTAGGCCCATTATGCTTTTTCCAGCATGTTTCTGTCTTCATGTGAAAAATACCCATCTTCACTTGTTATTAATCCATCAAACATAAAATAAATATTTTTCCATATAAATTGATTAATAATATTCCAAAATCTTAAATTAAAATGATTAATATTTTAATTTCCACAAGAAAATTATTGAGTGGGCCCAAATTGACACTTTAAGCATGAATTGCACAATGATGAGAAATGAAGTTCAATTTATGAATTGGACTAAAATTGGTGTTTATGAACATTTAAATACATTAATATTAAGATCTTAACAGTGAATATTAGCCACTTTTAGTGACTAATCACACCCCCCCCAACTTTAGTTTTTCTAGTCCCGAGAAAAATATATTACAAATATGAAATTCAAATCTCCTTTTCCAAAAACATTTTAATACACATTGCTCACCCAAATATCTCATACCAAAAAAATTATAAAACCCATCAAAATCATTTAAAAAAAGCTAGGTTCATAAGCATATACCAAGACCAAGCCCATTCCTTTGTTCAAATTCATCGGTACATTTCATCCAGTTTCAATTAAGCATGATAAAGTGTCGTGCATCACAAAAGATATGGGGCCCATTTTATTATTAATGGGGAAAAATGGAAGCTCAAGGTGGGAATCACATTAAACCTTAAGATGAGTATCCAATTTTTTTTGATTTTTGATTTTTTTATTTTTTTTTATTTTTTAAAAACTATAGATATGAAAAGACTAACACTGGGAAAGAAAAATATGGAGTCGTGATCCCCAAGTGCTGGAAGCCATATAGATTTTCAATTCCATTCACTACAATAGAGATATAAAGCCTAACTCTGGGAATAACAACTATGGAGTTATGATCCCCGTGTTCCGAATGTCACACATTTAAACAAAACATTGCTTTATGTGGTCATTATTTTTTTTCATTCTTTTTGTTTTTGTTTTTATTTTTTTGGATACTAAAATTAAACTAAAAGTGACCCCCAGAACCGTATGCTATATCAAAAAGGACCCAAGAATTGAAATTTACACCCACGATCCAGTTGACGTGCATTGTGGCATTTTTATTAAGAGAATGAAAATGTAAACTTTGAAAAATCACATTAGACAATCGCACATTCCAAAAACTATGATCATGAACTTAAACATGCATTAAAATCCAAATCAAGGCATACAAAATTATTTTATATCCATTTTTTGAGTTTTCAATGTGTGTTATCATGTCCAAGGATAATTTAATTTTTCTTTTCATGCATGTTCTTATTTATAAAAAAAACATTCATTATCTCCCCCTAACTTATAATAACACTATCCCCAGTGTTCAATGAAAAGAAAAGTTTGGTGGGTGTAGGAGAGGAGTTCAATGAGAAATTTGAAAATGATAAATGTGGAACAAATTCACCTTGTGGTTGATTATGATAGTGTATTCCATAGTCTCACTTCAATCTTGGGTTCGAGTCTTAGCGGCTTGGATGGTGGTTAATGGATTTTCCTTATGACTTAAGACATGTCCTTTTATTTTTTTGACCTATAAAAACATAAAAATAAAAAAAACAAAATAAACTGATGATAGATTGTATTCTTTTTAGATTTCTGGGTAAGGTATTACTCAAATATCACGCTACGTGACACGAATGAATATGGAGCTCCCCTTTCATACCCATCCTTACTCATAAAATAAGAACAAGTCAATAGTTTATGGTAAATTATTATATGAAAAATAAAATTATTCAAAATGATTAGAAACTTAAAAACCATGGGTTGACTCCCATGCAGGGCTTTTTTTAACGTCGTTAGCTCGACTTGAACCCCCTACTTATCCAATTCCAACTTTAAAATTTTTAATTAACCCATCTTTCTCCACTTATACATGATTGAGATTGATTATTTGTTTGAAATATGATTCATGTGAAATCATTTTTTCTACAATAAGTGGTAAAATCCATGTAATATCAGAAATGTTTGATTGAATTGAATATCTTGTATTGCCTAAGACGTCAATGAACATTCCCAATTTTTTAGTTTCAAGATTAGAATAAATTGAAATTTCATGGTATTGGTTATCCACATTTATGTGTGGGGAAGAAAGGAGGAAATGTTTGAGTTCAGGTTGATAAAAATTTACAAAAGAAGAATGGAAATTTGAATCAAAAACAATTTCTACTCCATGAAATTTAGAAATAATTTGTTCCTTTTGAAATTTTTATTCCTCCCAAAAATTTTCCTTTTGAATGTCAGGAGTGGGTATAGACTCAATATTAGTTATCACTCCCAATGGTTCAATGATTGGTGATTCAAAAAAATCATTATTGGAGAAATATTCTGGACATTCAATCCATGAAGAAAAACTTCCCTCTTGTGAATTCATGAAATCGATTTCATCCGGATTTAAATACTCATTAACAATTACCTCATGTTCTTTATCTTGACTTTCAATATTATCTGAAAAAATCACTTCATTACCCAACTCTGTATTCCAAGATTTTATAGTTGGTTATTTACTAAATTCACATGAGTTATGTGGGTAACAATATTCTTCTATAAGTGATATTGAAAGGAAAACCTGAGTGGGAATGGCTTCTTCATAAGTCTCAATGTTTTGTATTTCTAATATCAGTGATGAAATATCTGAATTTATTTTAACCATTTTTTCCCACAAATGTTCATGAATTTTTTCAGAATCAGGATTTATTGATGTTTTCACATCATGAACATCATTAAGTTTGATCTCTTCAATCATCATCGAGAGGTATGGAAATTGATCCTTTAAAAAATCAGCATCCCATTGATTGTACATCTCATATGGTGTGGTGTATTCAATTAAGGTTTGGTCAATGAAATTCCCTATGTGAGGTGTTTCCCAATATTGATTTTTTACTGGATTATAAAATTGGTTTATGAAGGGGTATTTTGGAGGATAATCCATTGAAGTTGATTTAAAATTGGTTTTGGGATTTTTTTTGACACACAAAAATAGAAAGGGGAAAATAGAAGAGAAATTAGGATGAGAAAAGCGAAAATGGTGTGAGATAAGAATTTTATTGTCTATGATTACTTACTTGGGTCCCTGGAAATGGATCCAAAATTTTGTTGCACACAAATTTACCCTACTGGTAATAGCGGTCGATGTAGTACATGTAGGGGTCGAATCCACAGGGACCGAAGAAGTAACCTTGAGATGCTATGATTTGGTGAAGAATGGGATATGAGGTAGCCAACTTTGGGTTTGATTTTGGATGGTTTAAAGAACACTAATAAACCTATGTGAATTCAATTCAATGAAAATCGGTTGATCTTAGGATTATTCTTGGGGTGGATTGAATAAATTTACTTCTTTAGACAGTTTTGTTTTTATTAATTCTTGATGAATCCATTCTTCAAAAGTAACACTAACTTCATCATTATCTAGTTTGGTGCTTAATAAACACAATTACTAATCCCCTACACAATTAGAGAACCAAATTCATGATCTCTCTGAGGTATATGGTCATTTAGTAATTGAATTTATTTTTCTCGAATACAGTAAAGATGAATAGTAGAAATAACTGAAGAATGGATGTCTTAAATTAATTATCCAATTAATAACAATTTATTCATAAAATAACATTCAATCCATCCTTTGTATCCTCCTAATATCATCCAATTAATGGGTTAGACCTCCATTTATGGTATAAACTCAATGGTGGGAGGAAGATGGCTAACAAGAATTGGATTGAAGAAATTAAAACCGCGGAAATAACGAGCACTCCTCTGGGTGTGTGAATGAAATTCACACCTATGTGTGAACTAATTCACAACTTCACATAAAAATCACTATGCTTTGTGATAATAAAATTTTAATAAATGAAATGGAAAATATAGAAGAGAAATATGTTTATTAATAACATAAATATACAAAAAAGAAACTTACATGGTAATGGAAAACATTACCATGGAAATTTGGAAGCATAACCTTACAATGAAACAAGCAACAAAAGATGATAAGTAAAATATCCACCCCTATTCCCTTTACCAATGGCTCCTTATATAGTAATATTATGAGCCTTAGATCCACCCCCACAATCAATTCACCCATAACAATTAATAGAGTCAAAAGGAGTGTAAATAATCAAAAGGAAATTGACGTTACGAAGTTTACCCGGAAAACTGTCCAGATTCGTCCACCATATTGATGTATCTATTTGTAATTGAAGAAGGCCAAATCCATAGGGGTAATAGAAGAGAAATATATTCATCCATCTGTCCTATATGAGTTGTAAATATTTCAAGAAATCTTTCTCTTCCTTTTAGATGTTATGGTCGAAATGGTGGGAAAGATTTCTCTACATTAATGTCGGGTCCACTATTTAAATCTCAAATTCAGATCCCTTTATCATCATGAAAACATCAGAATTAGCTCTGGACACAGTTAAATAAAATGATCCTAAATTTTTTTTATTTCTACTTTATAAATTTGAGCATAATTGGGCTTTTTTTGGGACCACATTTGTTTGATGGGCCTTAGGCCCATTATTCTTTTTCCAGCAAGTTTATGCCTTCATGTGAAAAAATCACCATATTCACTTGTGATTCATCCATCAGACCTAAAAGAAAAAATGTTACAAATAAAGTGATGAATCTTATAACAAAATATCAAATTAATATGATGAATATTGTAATTTCCACAAGAAAATTTTTGAGTGGGCCCAAATTGACACTTTCAGCATGAATTGTACAATGATGGGAAATTAAGTTCAATTTCTGAATTGGAATAAAATTGATGTTTATGAACTTTTAAACACATTAATATTAGGATCTTAACAATGAATATTATCCAATTTTAGCGAATAATCACATCTCTAACCATATTTGTTGGTGCATGTTCAAATATTTCTATGTGAATATATACTAGAGGCTTTTTTGATCCATATTTATTTCACACTTCCCCCCAAAGAGGTAATGTCACCAAATCATCAAAGAGATGATTACTACAGCCAACTCCAGATCATGTTTTGGATATTTTTTCTCAGGAACATTCAATTTCATTAAATCCTAGGCACTAACCTTTTCATTTTTCATCAACACATATCCCAATCCCTTATTCGAAACATCACTAAATACCAAAAAAAGTTATCCACTTGTGAGTAATGTGATCACATGCATAGCGATACACCTTCATTTCAACATCATGAATATCTCTTCATATTAATCACTCAAATTAAAAATTACTTCCTTCCAAGTAAGATTGGTGATAGGGTTGGAAAATTGGGGGAAATTTCTCACAAATCGGAAATAATATCTAGCCAACCCCTAGATGCTAAAGATATCTGTTACTGATGCAAGCCTTGATCATCTCTCAATTGTAGCTGTCTTAGAGGGATCAATAGATTTTAAATTTCATGTGATGTTATGACCGAAAAATGAGACTTCCTTCAACTAGAACACAAGATTTCTATACTTTTCATAGAGCTTCTCCTTTCAAAAGGTCTCTAGTACAGTTTTTAGATGCTCCTCATGATCCTCCATGGTTTTGGAGAATATTAGAATATCATATATAAATATAACTGTAAATTGCTCATGGTAATCTTTAAAGTCTCTATTAATAAATTACATGAATATTTCTTGGTCATTAGTTAGTCTAAAAGGCATCAATATGAATTCATAGTGCTTGAATTTTGTACGAAAAGCATTTTTGGAGATATCCACGTTACTCACCCTTAATTGGTAATATCCAGACTGCAAATGCACCCTGGAGAAGTATTCTTCTACACATACCTAATCAAACCAGTCATCAATTTGGGGCAGAGGATACTTGTTCTTTATTAGTATATTATTGTGGTCATGATAATCTATGCAATGGTGTAGTGACCCATCCTTCTTCTTGATGAAGAGGACTGTTTCACCCCATGGTGAAGCACTTAGGCGTTTAAACCCTATGTCCAAATTCTTTTTTAATTGTTTCCACAGCTCCTCAAGATCCACAATTGTCATTCTATAAGGATTCTTGGATATTGGAAACACCCCAGGTATAACATCAATTGAGAATTCAACATCTCTTCTAGGTGGAAGACCCATAAATTCTTCAAGAAACAATTTATCGAATTCCCACATAATAGGATTGTATTTAAGGATGGATGATTCCATAGACTCAATCATTATAGTAAGATACATATTCTCAAATGGAATTAATATCTATTCTATCTATGATGGTTTTAAATATGATTCATCTTCCTCCTTTAACTCGTACAGAATCAGGGGACAATTCACTATATAGAGAGTGATTCCCCTCCCATTGCAATTTATTTTTTCTCTGCATAGAAAAATCCAATTCATGAAAAGAATTACATCAAATTCCACAAAAGGGATTATGGAGAGGTTATACAGGAAGTTAAATCCACATCTTATGATAAGGGAGGAGCTATATTCATGGTATGCAATGATTTTCCCATTTTTCATACTCACCGACATCATTACTTCCATGATTGGGGGTGGTTTTGGGATTGTTCTACAAAACATTTAGGATATAAAAAAATGTGTATAACTAGAATCAAAATGTACTTTCACTATTCTTGAATTAATAACTATAATACATGTCTCCACATCGTTTCCAAGGTTCACATTGATGGTAGTGATGAAAAAATCTCTCCCTTTCTGCCATGGAGGTTGTTGGTTGCCTATGTAAATCCTTCTTTAGGGAACTAGTTTTCCAAGTGCCCTGGTTATTTGTAGTTGAAGTAATGAAAAATTCGTTGAGGGTTGAATGGATCGTTCCTCTCCTCTATCACAGCCATGGGTTTTTTCATATTGATAGTTAATTTCTTGGTTCCTTTATCTTCAACACCTAAAAGATTTCATCTCCACCTTCATGAAATTTCTTTGGTGCCTTATTACACGCCACTAGAGAGTGGGGTGCTGGATTTTCTTATGACCATTGGATTTATCTATCGAACCACTGGAATTGAAGTGCACATTACGATTTTTATCCTTGTGATACACCTGATATTGGACGATCTCCATTTCGACATTGAAGAAACATCAGCAAATTTCAACATAGCTCTTGAAGTCATGGATCGCTTGGGCTTTTCATAGGCTAGGTTTGAGCCCATCGAAGAAGCTGTAAACCATGCATTTGGGGGTCACAATGAAGGCAAACGGCATATCATTCAAGCCTTGTTAATTTTTCCTCGTATGCCCTGACAGATTCCTCATCATTTGTTTAGAGCGTAAGGAAGTCTCATTCAATATTATGTCAGATTGTGTGCGAAAAATATTTAACAAAAATCATTTTATAATAATCCTTCCATTCCAATGCCTCGATCTCTTCCTCATGCTTCCTATTTTTTTATCAATGTACACCATTTATCAACATCAACTTCCATATGATAATAATCCATAAGAACATTCTCTTATTCGAAACATTGAATGATGTAGAAGATATTATCAATGGAGTTGATCAATTATTTGGTGATTGAAGGATTAGATGGTCTATTAAAAGTAAGCAGTATTTGTATCCAAAAGATCTCAATTACAACTGCTTCTTTTCTATGTGGGGATTGAATGTTCATCTTGACCCATGTTTCTATTAAAAACTTGTGTTAACTGAGAGAGTGTCGTGAAAAAGTTTTTGATTCTTTCTCCTATCATATTGGGCATCTCCTAAGAAAAGTATTCACATTGATCTGGTCATCACATGTTAGCCTTAGTCCTCCAATTACCATCCATTGTCTGGAATAAAAGGAAATTTTAGAGTAAAAGATAAAGGGTACTCCAATGAAAGAAACAAATGACATATAAATTACTTCATTCGTTATTTTATTATTTTAAAGGATTCAATCTATGTTATACATTATATTCTTCCCAACACATATTCTTAGATTAATCTATTCCCATAATAATGGTTCATTCTATGATCATTAATTTATCAAAACATATCCCTCAGTAGTGTCATAACAAAGAGTGCATCAAGGCCCATTTTCATGCAACAGTTCCCATTTGAGTCTAGCTCAAAGGGGTGTTTTCGAGTTTTAACCATAGGATAAATTTGTTCTAGAGACACCACTATCTACTTGTATCCAGACAGGGATGTATTTTATTGATAAACTACTTACTCAATACTCACCAAAATTTTTGGATGTTTTTATTAATATTAGTCATATCCCTTGGGCTTTCACTGGGGTTTTCTAATCCTAATCCAAAAAATAACTAAACATATCCTATGATACTAAATATAACAACCCTGCTCTTAATTACACACATAAAAATAACTTATTACATAAATACTTAACTTAATTAAACATATAATATTGAGTGTTATAGTGTCTTTGGGTCTTATTAACATTACATAACAACTTAAAACATAAAACACAACATCTTATTGAAAACATATTTTACATGACCACAACATTCCTTCGTACTTAGCCTTGCATGGGATAACCTTAGTACATGCATAATAAAAGGGTGAGCTATAAATACCATTAAGGGAGTAAATGGTAATAACAATAATTATACAATACATGTTATTAAATAGGCATATCAATTGAGTATAAGAGAAACAAAAACATAAAGGCATGATCATAACATGGAAATGTGGTAACAACATTTAACATGATATTATCATGAACCAAAAACCATTGAACATGGAGTATGGGTAAAATATCTTCACACATGAACTATAATGAGTAAAAAATCATTGAACTTTAAATTTCATGATACTAATCTTTACCCAATGAATTAGAGTGCTATCAAGGAACACCATTCTTAAATATATCATTTCATGCATAAGTGTGCCACATGGATCATATAACATGGATTCATTAAACATAATCATTTATTCCACAATAAAAGAATGTGAAATTAATACATGAAACACTATAATCAATAATTAAATGTGTATAACTTTGAAAACCCTTGATAGATAAACGGGCATGGTATTCACTACACAATGAATTTGGATGGGAAAACTGGAGTGCATTTTCTGCCGCAAAACCACGTGACATAAAAATTCATAAAAACAGTTGATGAGAGTGAAATGGGTGTCTAATAATATTTAAATGAAATTTAATGTAATGGGTTGAAATATAAACATGTCCTAACAAATGTAATGGTTTTTATATTCAATACACAAAATAATTGCTTGAATGTAAATGAGGAGAGAGAAATTACTTACATAATTTCAGCATGGTAACAGGTGTACATGGGAGGTATTAATGAGATAGAAATAGGTCTATCATAATTAAAAAATAAGGATGTATTTATGGGGGAGGTGATCAATCTTACCCCAGTATTTTTAATTTAAAAATACAAGGGTATAGCAACATAAAGAATCATGATGAAAATGAGAGGAAGTAATCCCTTACTGGTAAGTGTGATCCCAAAGGCTTGGGAGAGGCTTGAGATAGGCCTCTTTGGATCTTGGGAACCTTGGGAGGATTATAGAGAAAGGAGGGAAGAGGATGGTTGTGGTCCAAAGTCTTTGAGTGATGAAGAACTGGGATAATGGATGGGTTTATCTTGGAATAGATAAGAAATTATTTATTGTTTATGTTTTGGACACCACACATTAAACTAATAAAAAACAAAAAGAAACCATGGTTTTTTCCCATGGGTTTTTCCAAAGAGGAGTGGAAAACATTATTTCATAAGTCCAAAGGTCGAACTTCTTAAAATATTTTTCATTCTTATGTTGAGGTGAGTGACACTCTGAAGGAAATCAATTTAAAAAGATAAAATGCTTTATATGTCTTGGAGGGTCAACTAAATATTTATAAAATAAATAAAACATACATAAAATCACATTATTTAAATGGTAAAACATATTTTGGCCAATAATCCAATTTATAGTATTTTATTACAATATTATTTGGTCATTATGATTTCATAAAAGAAATTATATAATTAAATAATATTTAATTTTAACCCAAAAAGTCGACTGCCTTGGAAAATTAAGAAAAAATCACCAAAGGATAATTTTGACATCCCGATTCAAAAAATAATATTAATTTTATCTAAATAATTTTCTAAATATCTGAATTTTTAATTTTAAAGGAAAACCCCATATTTATTAAAAAATCACGGGTTTTGATAAAACCAGCTTTCAAACCATAACAAAAATTCCAATCGTATTTACAAAAATTATATGACCATTTGTATTTAATAAATAGTAAGATAATAAGAATATTTTTTAAAATATTAATTTATTAAAAAATCAATTAATTCATAAAAATATATTTCTTAATTAAATACTATTTTTCTTTAAAAACTATTTACAATGTAACAATAATTAATTGAACGTATATTCTCATTATATACAAAAATAATGAACATAATCATAGTTCTATGGACTTGTTACATAACTCCTTATAACACCCACATAAGACTGAAGGGTAAGGTGTGCGATGGTGACAAACTCTTGGGGTGGCTCTGATAACATCATTTGGGTGGAAATTTCTATAAACTTCCACTTCCCCAGTAGGAAGTTCTATTTTATCATAAAGTGTGGAAGCTCAATTTGGGCTTGGTCAAGAGTGATACACAATAATGCCACCTCATATCCAAGATTCATGAAATGGGCGTGGTACGGAGTAAGCCTACTGGATGAGGCAATCACTTCCTTTGTCGGAGTAAATAGTATTCGTTAAAGCCCAATATTTATACTATATAAGTGATAACTGTTCAATGACTATATTATTCATGTTAAAAATTCAAAATAGTATTTTAAAATCCAAAAACATAAAACCAAGAAACTGCATCTGTTTTACATAAAAAAATTTCATAATAAGACATTTAATTAAATGAAGAGGAATTTTCATTAAGGAATGTTTGTGTAGTTACATATAAAGGATGGTTTTATTAAACCTATGCGACAAACATGACATAAATATATTACTAGTATTATAATTTACATTTATATCATTTGATTATTATTGTTTTAATATAAATATGGAATGAAAGTAACGTCTATGCATACGTATGGCCTATCGTCTCCATGAACGGTGCATTTCATTTCGTATATCCAAATGATATGGACTATTATAAATACACACCCACACCCTCACACACACACACACACAGAAATATATGATATTTAAGTCATGATGTCATTCTAGAGATGATGGAATTTTTACTATAAGTAATTTACATAAAAACGCCTTCAATTTCGACTCATGTACTGATTATCGACAAAAGATATGATATTAAATTAAATAATTATTTATTTGTTATAATATGGTAATAAGTGATATAAAATGAATAATTAATTTGAAAAAGTATATAAAAAAATAAATTAACATATTTTTATTAATCATGAAATTAAATAACAAATGAGATATGTGAGACTCAAGGTAATGGAATCTTCCACCCTCCACTTTTAGTCAAAAACTACCTCTATGTTATGTATTTTAATTTCCATTTTTTATATTGGTATATTTTCTTATATAACTTTGTTTTTTCCATTTTCTGTTGAAGTGATGAGATAACCTTTCATCTCTCATCAACTCATTTTCTGACTTTTTACGTGACACTTTTATGTAGCAGGATTTTCAAAAAGGGACTTCTTAACCCAATTTCTATTCATTGGGTTAATCTCCTAATTCATTATTACATCATTATATGATTATGAGAGAAAAAGAATTTGATATAATATCTGTTATATATACTTTTTTTTTTATTTTTACTTATATTTAATCCACACAATCAATCTATTTTATTTACAAAATGATCTTTGTAAGGAAATTTTTAAACTCAATTTCCACTCATTGGGTTTTCCACATACTGTGTTTATTATATTATGACAAGATTATGTGTCGAATAACTCAATATTTAATAATTTTATACATTAAAAATCCAATTGTGTGGATATAATGTTTTTTAGATAATCACCCCATTTATTAATTCTTACATTATTTATATAAATATTATAATTGAAATCTTAACTCAATCTCCATTCATTGAGTTAAATATCCATGTCATGGTTTATATTTTTCCAAGAATATGTGTGAATGATATCGGATTGTTTTAAATTAAATATACACTTATATTTATTGTATTTATATTTCTATCATATAATTATTTCAATGATTTATCCTTAATATAAGGATATGATCTTTGTCAGTTATTTTTTTTCAATTTACATTCTATTGATACTAATTGGTTATTATACACCAACTCACTTTTATATGGTGTATGTACTACACTTTTCATATTATATCATAAATCCCATTATTCTCGGGATATTTTGTGTTTTTTCATGTTAATCTTTAATTATTTTTATTCGCGTAATTTATCAATTGGTAATGGAATTTTAACTAAATAATTATTTTAAGTGTTTTAAAGATGTATTCTTATAAATCATTCTCATTAAGGTCCATGTTTTCAAAACTTTTTTAATGATTTTAATATATGTACATTAATGTTTTAAAACGTTCAGTCCATTAATGTATTAAAAATTTTATGGGACACATGAATTCAAAAATCTATTCGTTAAATGTTTCAAATTGCTATGGAAATAGATTCAATATTTAAATATCATGAACTGATTTCTTAGGATTGATGAGAGAAATTTTGATTTTTTCAATCTATTATTTGTTATGATTATGTAATGGTACAAGGACATTTTAAGGGTTGTTAGGTGATAATTTAAATAAAGGTCATTTAATGATAAACCTAAAGTGGGGATCTCGTGATAGCTATGAAATGTATTGGGTAATGTGACAAATGTAAAAAGTAATGTTTCTTCTAAGATATTTAAGTAATATACTTTGATGGGTATTCCAAACGTTACCATGATGGTTACATACTATACATTTGTAAATGATACTATGTATGTGTGATATGGATTTCACATGTTACATTTTTTCTTATACGACTTCAATTAATTTTGGTAGGAATCGTTTGATAACATGATGTAAGATATGAAATTTAAGTATTATGGGTTAAAATAATGATTTTGTCAAAATGTTTTCATGGGTTTTAAATATTCATGGAATAAAGAATTTATTCCTTATTTTATTTTCCATACTGTTCATTTCATTGTCATATGATGTTTTTGAAGTACTTTTCACTTGATATAAGGAAGGATAAGAGAAAGGAAGAATTAAAGAAGATATTAATCAAGAAAATAATTCATGGATTCTATGGAGTTTTATTGTTATAAAAAATTGTATATGGTATAAGTGCCTACATTGTAATTTTTGAGATTTAATGCAATAGTAATGCCCAAATTCTTATAAAATATAAACCTGCAAAGACAAACAATGGGAATTCCTGACATAACTCAAGATTAATTAATTTTTATGGTTGGGGCCATATAATGTATGTATCTTACTCATTATTTCATTGAAGAAAATGGATGGATAGAGTGGTTTAAGAAAGATAAAATACCTATCTATGAAAAGTTGATTCTCAAATTTTATCAATATGTTCAATTGACATTCAACTCTAATGATGATTTCTATGTATGTAGATGGGTGAATGTATAAAGATGTGAATTTTCTTAGATGTTGTGGGATTTCTAATTATGAATACTATATGAAGGCAGTATTTAGGACTATCAAAGTGGTCATCCTCTTCTTAGTGACATATTTTATTTATAACAGGCTTTGCGTGAGCTGAATAGAAAAAAATAAAAGAAAGAATATTGCAGCTGAAATAGATGGGGGGACTAGGTTTTTGATCAAATTTAGTGATCCCCTAACATGTCCAAGTAAAGGAGACATTTACACTCTCAAATATAGAGATTTATTTTTGAAAAATATTCTAAAGAATGGTCACAAGATTAATCTGTTCATGTAAATTATCCTTTACATATGTGTCTTCATCAAGACAACATCAAAGTCAACATATGTTTTCTACACCAGATTTAAATATATCAATGGATACATGAAAACAAAAAAAAAATATTATATGGAATCCATGGATGAGATCATGGTTTTAAGGTAATGATAGATTGTGTGAGTATTTAAATCTTATTGAGAACCCTTCAAGATCTAAGGTTGTTTCTGATCATGGGTTAGAATCTGATGAGATTTTAGAATACTCAGATAAAGGAATTGATGATAATTGAACTGAAGAAGAAAAATCTCCAAGTGGAGAACAAAACAATTAAAATATTCCACAGAGGAAAAGAGAACCCACTATTGAATCTCCTATACAACCTCATGATGTTCCCTCTATAGAATCTCCTATCTCTAAAGGTGATGAAGATTTTGGAAATTGAAGTGATTCTACTAATAAGAGTAATGATGTAGAAGAATAAAATGTTACTGTAGAAGAGATTGTAGATACTAAGGAATACACAGAGGAAGAATATTTAGAAATAGTACTAATTTTTCCTACGGATGTAAGAATAGAGCATGTGTTTCCATTAGCTAAATATGTGGATGAATCTGATATACAATATAGTGTTGAAACTAGTCCAGATATTGAGTCTCTTAGATCTCCAAGAGTTGCATCTATTGAGGTTGAGAAAAACCCAAGCATATAAATTATTCAAGAGCCAAATTCTATTGACTCAAGATTAATGGATTCCTGGTATAGGATTTATAGTCTTTTTTATGATGATGATTCCCAAGAAGCCTTAGTGAAGGGAAAAGATCATTCAACTATGATTCGGCCGAAACCAGTTATTTATACGGAAGTAATATCTACTAAAGATCCAGAACCTGACTATGTTCTTACTACTGAACCTGCTCATATAAATCCTAATAATGTATGTCATGAAGATGTGAAAGAGTTTGTATATAATATGTTGTATGGTTTTGAGAAGATCTTGATGTATTGACATGCTCCTTTAACAAATCTCAGTGAAAGGGATGATGCATTGCTTTTATAGAAAATCATATGGTAGATCCAACCCAAGATGCTTCATAAGATTTATGAAGTATGGATTGAAAACCGGCAATTAAGTGATGAGGGGAAATTTTTAAAAACTATTGTCAAGGAAATGATGAAATATTTTCAACTTTATCTACTTCTTATTTCTCATCTCAGTGAGGATTGTGTTAATGAGATCCCAAGGAAGTATGTATCTCTAATTCAACAAAAAATTATTAATTTGAATGAAAAGTTAGTTGATAACATCTTCAAAATAGAAAATGTGATGTGTAAGCTTTTATCGGGAATCAATAATATAAAAGTTGTGTATAACGTATGTTTACATACTGTTCTAAAACAGCTTCATTCTCTCACATCAGTTGTTTCTGCTCCATCTATTTCGGCCTAGGCATCTCATCCATTGGACATTTAAATGGTCAGATCTATTATGATAGAATAGTTTTAGTCTTTTGTTTTGATAAGGAATGTCTGTAATAAATTATTATGAATAGTAACCATGTGCATGACCTGGAAGGAGTTCACTAAAAAATTTCCAGTTATGCTCAAGAACAAATATATTGGAATGTGGATTACTACTTAAAAAGGATATATTCCAAGCATGAGTTGACCAACCATTTCAATTATATTATGGAGAATTTAATGTTTCCTCATGTAGATAAATCATTCAAAAATATTGTATAGAATATAAAGGACTTAACACATACTCTAGATAAATTTCTGGAAGATAATAATGACTTTGAAAATACCGTGGAGTGTGGTGGTGAAGTCAATAAGGATTTATTCAACTTTCTAAAACATTATCTTGGTGTTCAGAGAACAACCATCATGGCTCCTATAGTGGATTATTTGAGGATTGTTCAACCTCCATCCACATATCCATCTTCCTCCACTTAATTTTCCCCTACTACAATGCATGTTGCTCGGGCTCTGATCTTGATCAGATCAGTTATTATAGAGCATCATTTTCTATGGTCATTCACTAGAACAACCCTTGACACTTCTATCATTGAAGGAGTTACATTACCTTCCATTAGTACTGCTTCTACCACCCCCACTTCTACACCTCTTTCTTCTAATCATTTTTTCACTGATATGGACAAACTGAAGGCTACAACTCTTAAGAGTAGTGAGAGATAATTTTTGTTAAGGATAAGATGTATTCTCTTTTTCTGAATGAACCTAAACATTTTTTTATATTCAAGGACTTGTTCTCACTCTCTTTTATTCACTTGTTTATTTCAATTAGTATTTGTTTTCATACTCTATTTTTTTTAATACCAATGGGGGAGAGGATCTAGAATTTGTGATAAAGGTAGAAACACACTTTTTTCATATATTAACTAATATTGTCTTGGGTTTTCTTGAGTTTATGACTTAATCTCAAATAATCTATTTGATATAAAAAGTACACCATTTAATACTTTCTAATACATATGGATTGTAAAATCCATGATTTTTTATCATAAAAAAGGGGAGGATTGTTGGACTACCCTAGTTTTAATTCCCCCAAATCAGGTAAATTATGAAAATCATATAAATCATGTTTAAATCCAATGAATCATGATTACAATTGTTCTATTTTTGTTTATTGTGATTATGTTTTACCATTTCTATGAGTATTACATCTTAGGATGGATTATTAATATTTGAATAATTATGAGACACCATTTCTTTGATCAAATTGTCTCACCAGATAGTATAAAAATTTGACAAATTATGAGACAAGCTTCTCGGAACAAATGGCCACCCCATTTAGTTTGGAAATTGTTAAAGAACCAGACACCATAACTATGATTCTGGTTCTAGAATTTGTAAAGGACCATACATAGTAATTTTGCTTCAAGTTATAGAAATTTCAAAGGACCAAACAGTGTTACCGTGCTATAGGTTCTAGAATTCACAAAGGCCCAGACACTATAACCGTGCAACCAATTCCGGAACTCACAAAGGATGTCACCTCTAACTATGGAACCATTCCTATCTCATCCCCAAATGTGAAACCATTCCTTACATAACAATTTTCAGCCTTTTTCAGTTACATATAAAATTTTCTTCCAACTTTCATATTTGAGTATTTTAATGACATTGAAATAATTAATTGTCTTTTACAATCATATTTTTTATATAGTTCAAGGTACAAGGTGTGGAGATCCTGATCTTTATTGCCATAATAGAAATAGAAAAGATAAAATACAATGTGGTCCATGATCTATAAAAATTGATGGATGAATGTGATGTTACAGTGAACATATATGCAAGCTAAAACAAGAATATGAATGATTATTTTTTAATATTAATTATCGGTTACCATCCTGCTAACATTCTTTTAGTACCAACCCAAAGAAAAGGAAGTGCTACGAAGAGTTACACAATAACTCACTGGAAACAGGAACAAAGAACCCATGACACTCTGTCTTTGAGTCTCCTTCCAGAAGAGGACCTGAATATAAAATCTTATATATCCTATAAGTCTAAAGCTATATAAAATAACACTCAGGGCCTTTCTAACCCATTACCATTATATTATTCAATTTGGGTACTTTTTATTAATAATTCAATTAGAGTTTGTGTGTATACTAAATATACACACTATCTCCTATGCTAAACAGGAAGACACAAGATATCCTATCACTAATACTCTCAGACACTGTTTTTCTCCCACATAGAACTATATAAGATGCCCTTGTGTGGCCTAGTTATTTTAATTTTCCATGTAGAATTGTTGTATATGTTGGGTGACCTATAAATATCTTTTTTGAATTTTATACCAAGATATTGTGTGTAGATAAAAGTATATTAATATAAATTTCTTGGTGGAAGGTAATCATCAGGTGGATTAGATTGTGTCTCATCTTTATTCTGAACCCCTAGTGTTATCTATTGTATTTTTCAATTTAGTTTTTCTTTGTTTTAACTCACATTTCTGAAAATGAGTTTTAACTTTGATATTTATGATTATATAGTAATTATAAATATATTGATTTAGTAAATTGGTTTCAAAATAAAATTTAGCCTTTTATATTTATATAATTTATAAGTAATCAATCGCTTGAGAAATTATTTGAACATTTAGACTATCATAAATTTTCTATACTGATTAACAAACATGTTTTGTTTTTAAATTGTAGTATTTTCACATAACTGTTTAACATAAATTTCTATATGAACTCAATTGAACCCCTCATGAGTCTCCTACGCTGACCAAAAACCTTTCTTTTACTCACATTTTTTACTCAAGAGTTCTAAATATATTTTTATGAATTTTTTTCATAATTTACATCTTTATTTTAAAACATGTTTTTATCAACAACTATTTCTTCCATTTTTTTTTAAAAAATGTTCTTAAATTTATCAAAATAATTTATTAAATATATGTTTACCCATGATAGATTTTTTCTAAATGTTTTAAATTAATCTTTGTATCCATTTATAAATAATACATATTATTCTTTTATCAAAAAATGTGAAAGAAATATTTTTTTATTGACTATGACATGAATGGAATTTAACAATATCATAACTAATCAATTTGGTGAAACATAATTTATATTATTTGAAGATTATTTTTAAATGAAATTATTTTGAAAATTTTCTATTTTTAATATTTTTTTTCAAAGAAGAATTATTATTTTCTTCAAGAAATATTCCATGATTTTTAGAATCCATTACCCATCTAATGTGACATACATTGATGTTATTTATTCATTATTGGAGATATAGTCCATGGAAACCATTTTTATTTTTTCTTTATATGGTTTATGTTTTTTATTACAAGATTTTAATGAAACTCACTAATATTCCATGGGTTATTATTTGATAGAATGATGAATGGATTATCAAATCAGTTTCTTTTATAGTGGTTAAAATATAAAGATCATATTCTGAATATTATTTCATTTACACATATTATAATGATATTTTTGTGTAACAAATTTATTTTCATTGGTTCTAACATGAAAAAATTTTATGATCTTTTTTACACATATTTTAGACGAGGGACTGATATATACAACTACCGCATTTCATAATTATTTATATCTCATCAGATAGAATTCAATGGAATGGGGATTAAACTGGTTCAATAAGGGGCTTTTCCAAGTATGGTGGTCTTGGGAGTGATCCATTAATACTATTATGGTTTCAAAAGTGAACCCATTTCACTATTATTAATTTAAAGGTGATCCATAACTTAATATAAATGATTTCCTCTAATTATCTGTGCTCTAAAATTATATTTCTTATGTCAATGATATTAAATCATGGAACATGTTCATTGATTTAAATATATATTATTTCATATGAATTTATATTATTTGACTCAATAGTATGATAATTGATATACATGGATTGGTTTTTAAATTTTATTCTGTTGTTATCATACCCTTATGCTCAAGTTGTTCTTACATATCTCCCTTGTTTATCGTTACTGAGCATATGAGATCACCCTTTATTATTATTCCATTCCATATGTTATGAAGAAATATATTTTGAATGATATTTATAGTGGTGATAATAGATATTATGAACATTGTTGGAGATTATTTTTACACATTTGAGCCCATTTTTAGGTTTCTTTGTTTCAAAACACATTCTACCTTTATGATTATTATCCATGTGTTTCTATAATATAGCGAATATTCTAATAAATGATGTGATATCAATTAATGAAAGTACTATATTTTAATAAATATGAATTATTGTTACCCCTATATTGATTATTTTATGATTATTAATCAATAACCCATGTTTTATTACATTGGTATCAGTTAGGGAAACTTGATATGTGAGTCTCATATGGGTATTTCTTATGATAGTTTTTCTGTTCAATCCTTAGAAAGGCCTAACATTATTAAATATGAACTATATAAAGGATAATAATTACCATAAGTATCCCTTGAATATGATTATTTATGTGAAATTTTGCTATTTTTTATGTTCTATGAGACATTGGCATGAGTGTGATTAGGTGTATATTCTAATGTTGTATATGAGAACATGAAGGCTATTGACTGCATATAGGGATGTGTTTGTGTGTCCCATGAGAAAATAAATTTATATTATTCTTATATAATTTTTAAGGGATTTTGTTAATTAGGAATGACAAGCAGTGTTTTTCTTATATATGTTATTCCATGTTTTGTGTGAAGACAAGGCCTTGGGATATACTGGTACTAGTATCAAATGATATGTGGAAGGTAATGTATTATTTATCCCCTATTGGGATATAATGTTTGGCATGTGATATGGATGAATGTATACCATGAAAAATGTTAGGTGTATTATGACTTTGTGGCCAAAACTGAGATAGTGTAGAGATATGACAACAATGTGGCCAAACCCAATGAAGAGGGAGGGGTGTGATGACCTTCTGGTCTGACCAATGAAATAGATAGGTCATGAAACCCATGTATCCTGAACCAAGTATCCATGGAATTATTTTGACATGGTGATACATGAGGTGTCCTTTTGGGAGACACATGATCATGAATTCATTAATAAAAATTATTCCAACATAGAGCAGAAGAATATAAATTTGGGTTTTGTTACAACTGAGTTAGTGCAAGACCTATCAACATATTATTGATTGCTTCTTGATTAAACATTTACAATTTTTCAAATAATAAAACTCTTAAAATTGCCATTCATGGTATGTATTAATTGGTTATTCCCTAATAATTTATAATGACACCCTTTACAGGCACCTAGATATGTATACTAACATTATAATTAGAAATACAAGAAATGATAGGGGCCCCAAACAAAGGAGTTGTAGAGATATAGAGTGGAGTTTAGAAGTGGTATCAAGGTATTCTATAGATTATTTTTTCATTCAATTTTTTTTATTAACATGATGATTTTATACTCGAGTCAGCCATCTAATTTTGTGGTCTATGATTTTATTACATTGATGGAATGAGATACATTCCATGCCATCTATTATTAAATTTTTATTACTCATACAAGTTTTTTTATTATGGATATTATTTTATACATATTTATGTGTATGAAAATTAAAATTGGATTATATGGATATAGTCTCCCATCAAATGATGTTCATACCCATACTGCCAGTTTGAAACATCTTGTTTGTGGAGATATTCACATAAGGTTTTGTGGAACTCAATCATGGACAAGGTTATTCAGTTAATGGTGAATAATGGTAGTATCAAAGTATGTTTCTAATTTATATAATTTTTGTCTATATTTAGGGGAAGTTAAAAAACGTTATTATATATGTATCTTTTCTATGGGAGTCATGTATGTCCCTCGATAAATTTGATATGATGAACATATATGTTATTGATTTTGAGACTTCTATTAGAATTTCATTTTTATAATTTTATACTAATATAGTGTACGTTATTCTGTTATAGATTATATGATTTTGGGAAAGTTCATGCATCCTGACTGGGCCTATAGGATCACATGTCATATAAACCTATTGTGTGCTCTTTTTAATTGTTAATTTAATTAAATTAAATTATATGTTATTTTAATTTTGTGATATAAAATGATGATATTTATGTCATATTAACATAATCATGCATTTTTAATCTATATATGAATATGAATACCCTGATACTATAGTGAGCTAGGATTTACGCCTGAATAGTAATAATATTGTTATTCTATATCATTGTGGATAGACACCTAGTATATGTTTTCTACATCAATTGTTTGTGTGTTGAAAAAAATTATTTATTTTTCCCTTATATAGCTATTATAGGAATTCTAATGATATATTAGTGTTACAAAAATTCTTACTAGAACATACATGAGTGGACTAATGATGAAACAAGGTAAAAAATCTCATGGAAGAGGAAGATCATATTCCACCACTAGAGGAACAGATGGATACAACATATCATGTCCCTATGACTTATCTAGTGGATTTGGTTGTGGAAGTACTTTGAATAAGATTCTCTCACGTCCTTCATATTCAAGGTACAGAACTGTCCTGTAAAATGGTCAAATATTCTCTACGATTCCAACTCAATCATCCTCCATCCTTCCATATCCCTAGAGACCCTTGGGAGACTAAGGATTCAATTAACATATTCTACAGGATCGTTGATATAGTATATACCCTAAAGGGTAGTTGGGTGAATTTGATGCATTGATTCTTAAGGGACCATCAAGAGGTGGTGGGTGACATGTACTATTTGGGGAAATATGATGGTATTATAAAAGGGACCTCAAAATAAAACATATCTATGGAGTTCTTCCTTGGTATGATTAAGCTAGATAGTTCTTAGTAGTTTATATAGCTTTAATATGGTCCATTTTCTATATCATCATAATCTATTCATTTTATAGAGTTATATATTTTCTCTTTTATCTTGTTTTGGGATAGTTTGACAAGGCCTAGAAGATATATATCATCCTAAAATTGGAGTTCATGTATAATTTAGTGAACATTGACTTGATGAAATACATTGATGTGTCTAATAAGAATGTAATGATCTAGAAGGATTTTGAGGAGTAAAAGCTATATGTTTTTCTTCATCCTTTAATTTTCAGATGAGTGGGTTATATATTATGTTGGTGGGTTCCATTATAGAAACAAGAAGAAGAAGCATGGGGACATGGAATAAGGATGTGGGAGCCTGTTTCAACATAGACGGTTTCCTCATCCCCAAATATGGGATGTATACATCCATATGCATAAAATTTGGAAATAGTTGTAATAAGTATATATTTTTTTACTAGAATACATATCAAAGGATGAGGATGTGGAAATATAGGAAATCATTAGAAGTTTTGTATGATGGCAGTGTACATAGGATCACACAATGGTGTGGGGTGGACACATACTATGATGTATGGATCTAGTCATGATATTCTATAGAAAACAAGAACTCAAAACACATATACAACCCATGATAGTTATGGGTATCACATATTGGACCACAAGTCTTATATAGATGGATTATCATTAGTGGATCATGCTCTTTCTAGTATTAAAGAGGGACCATTGCTTGTTAAAGGCATGGTCATGATCATATGTTTATTTCTTCATCCTGGTATGATACATTGTAATCCCATTAATTTAAATATGGGAAAATATTTTCTCAACATGAATTTCCAAACAAGATATGATATTAATTTCAATCTGGTGACACACCATTGTGGATGAAATATAGTTATCTTGAATGATGTCTAGAATACCCATTGATATTTCATGATATATAAAACTACGGGATTTCATGATAGTTGATATAATTGGATTTGATGTGATCATTATTATGGTCTAATTGATTAGTCATCAAGAACACATTGACTACTTCTGAAGACATGTATCCTTTCCTCTTCATAATGGGTATAATTTTATGATGAACTATTAATGGAATGTAGGATAAGGTATGAGGGGACTATACCAGAGATAAATTAGAACTATTAAAACAAAAAGTGACTGGATTTTCCTCATGTAGAAGAGAAAATAGTTGATCTGTCATATTTTTCTCCAGTTGATGACATGTATTAGGATTTATTTCCTAAAAATTTCTCAATACATCCTATGAATAGATTAATTGAGGCCAAGATCAAACTCATGCTATAACCAAATCCTATGTTGATATCTTTGTATCATGTAGAACTGTATTAATTTATGGAAATCAATGTATAACCAGAGGATTTATATGTTTTTGGATTTATTAAACTAGGAATGTCACCCTATACTTATTAAATGTTGTTTACAAAGAATGGATACTGAAGTCTTCTGTTGCGGGTAGATTACATGAAGCTTAACCAAATCACTGTATAGAATTTAATCCAATTGAAAAGGATAAATGACTTCTATAATAATTTTTTGGGAGTTATTTAATTCTCTAATATTGAGTTACAATTACACAATATCTATCTTGTAGTTATATAGGGGTATTTCTAGGAAATGTTTCGGGAGTTGTTATTGACTATGTGAATGTCTTTTATTGACTTTCCTGATAAAAAATTCACCAACTGTGTTTATCATGAATAATATCATCCATATGTATATAAATTACTTTATTAAAAAAATTTTATGATATCATCATATATTCATGGAACTATAAGTTCATTTTTGAAGGAATTTATATCATCCAAATGTTGGTTATTGAGGAAATATTTTGGGAACTCCCAATAAATGTGTTTGAAAAAGGAGTTTTCAAGATTTTTATAGAAAGTAAATTCAGCTAAAAAATTATTTTTACCATTTGGAAACACATGGGAAAAGTATTAATAAGAATGTGGTGATGTTCTAATTGACCTACAAGTGTGAAGAGTCCTTTTAATGTTGAATAGAATAGTTAATACAGCTATGATCCTAGCATAGTAAGAACATTAGATTGGTTTTGTGTTTTATTATGATTTCTAATGAGTTGTCATAGGAGTTGTGTTGATGAAGAGATATCATGAAGTTTCTTATCAGTATCACCAGTTATGACCCCTTAATATGTACTACCTTAAATAATAATTAGATTTAAAAGATTTGGACCATGATCTAAAATATTAACACCATTATCTATTTGGTATAATTTTGATTTTATAAATGTATCATGAGAGCTTTAATTAAAAAACATCATAGTGATGCATGAATATTCAAAATGTTATTTGGTTTCATTTTATATAGATGAATTATTTTTAAGTGGATTATTGTTTTGAAAAATGGAAGGCTATTGTAAATTATAATAACTATAAAACAGTAGAGGTATGAGATCTAGGAGCATTGAATTTATTATATATATAGACATGGATGAAAATAATATATGAATTGGTGGTGGTTGTATATGTGGATAGAGGGGTGATGGAATGTGATCTCTTAGTTTTAATGTTGACATTGGTGGTCTAATTAAAGAACATCTATGAAAGAATTCCAAATCCTTTGTTATGTGAAACTAATGGGTAGGGTTTCACCCAATGCTATTATAGTTATTTCTTGTGAAAACATTATATTTGTTCATGGAAGATTTTTGTATATTAATTCCACGATAGAATGCTCAATTAGAGACTTCCATTCCTCTTTATGGTAAGTATTCACGTGTTTGAAAAAAGATATTCAATGATATATAGAGGCACTTTAGGGAAAAAGAATTATGAGTGACCAAATGAGATTTTCATCTTCTTTCCTAAGATTTAAATGAATAATGACATATAAAAAATCATTATAAATTTACATCATCCATTTATCAAACTTATGTTGAAGTGGTATGTGGTAAAATTTGAATTTATTATAAGGTTATCAAAAACCTCTAGAAATATTGGTTTTGTTTGGGGGTGAGATGATATGTTGACGAATGTTTCACACACTTTTCCAATTACAGATTCAAATTATATATATTGATTAGGAAATAATTAATTCCCCAATATATAATGACTACATGAGGTTCCCCTTAACATCATATCAGACTAGGATGTGGGTTTCACAGCACAATATTGGAATGTATTATATAATTATTTTAGAAATCAGTTTAAAATAAGTGTGAAATAGAATCCTTATATTAATTAAAAATTGGATTGGATGATCAATATTATGGAGGATATGAATTTTTTTATGTCTTTTGGACATTATATAATAATGGTAAAATCATATGGCCTTATTGGATTTCACATATAATAAATATTTCATGGATTTCATTTAATTTGAACCTTTTGAGGTTGTTTATGTATGTTTATGTCACACAATGATATATTTCCATGAAGATAGTGAGACACTTTTTAGGAAACTGATTTTAATATTTGAGTCTTCTGAGAGATTTCATCTAATCTGAAAGGTATTAGCAACTACGAAAACTAGTCAAATATCATATGTTAATAAGAGAATGTGGCCCCTAGATTTATCAATGGGTAGTCATGATTTCATCATAGTGACTCCCCACTAAGGGAAAAGGGTTTTATAGTTCAATAATTATTGTTCCATGACATGATGTATCACTCAATATTACCATGATCATTATAAATGTGTTTTAACACTTGGATAATCCATCACAATATCAAGGTATGTATAATGTGATCACCAGTTATCTTATGAAAAGGTGTGATCTAACTCCTGTATATGTGTTTTATTATGGGGAAGTTGAATTTGAACTATATCCATCATATTTAGAAAGGTAAATATGGGTTATAGACAATAGTTACATGATTTTTGGGGGGTATACAATACCCACTATTTCATTATTTTGGAATAATGGTAAGATCCTGGATGGAGGTTTTTATCCGGTGTTTAATTTGTTATCTCAATAGCCCGAGTCAATGAAATTGGAATTGTAGAGGGGCTTCATGAAAAGATAAGTCATTATGTAGTGATATTTTTATAATCTTATGTTTTAAAATGTATTTTATATTTAGAATTTTGATGCTTTATCTTCTATCCATTATGAGGTTTTGATTTAAGTGCAAATAGTTGATTTTTTACTATTTTATTATACAGTATGGGAAGGATCATACCATGGTGTATTTTTTTTTCTTCTTGGGACTTTCCTATGACAATTGTCCGCTTAAAATTTACAAGATAATGAATTTTCTTGGTAATGTCATTCTTCAATTCATCCAATAGACCATGAAAATTTTTCCCCCAATATACTATGTAGAAGGGAATGGTGAGTCCAAAAAATTTATGGTTTTGAAGCCCCTCCCATGTGGTGGTTATGCATCATTTTTATGCATGGTATTGATTGAGGCCACCATGATAATGATTAGTTCTACTATTTCATGGTGATAAAAATTTTATAATCTTAAATCACCTATATGACTACTGGTCTCTCATGATGAATTCGATCCATAATGGAAGTGCATGAAATCTCTAATAAATCATGTTCAATATCCATTGAATTCATTTTCCCAACTAATAAACTAGTCCTCCACCACTCGTGAGTTCTTTATTTCTATATGTTTTCCTGATGAATAGATGTTTAAAACTTTTTAACCCTTTTTACTTATGACAATATTCTTATTTTTTCAAATTAATAGATGTTTGACCTTTTTGGAAGATCAGACTATGAGAGATAAATACTTGATGATTTATTTTTATTAAACTCGACCTAGATTAGACATTGATAATTCTGGTTTTAATCATGTATATTTATCTATTTCTATAACCATGTATTGAATCCGTATTGATTAAAATTATTATAGATCCCCTTTCATGTTACTATGGATTTGGTTCTCGAGACACATGATGTGTGGGTATAATTTGAATAGTGAACAACTGAAATTTGAAATTTGACCATTAGAAAATCATAATGATGATGTCAATAAAATTGATGTTGGAAGGTTCCTGTATTATAGAAATATTTTATATTATTGTTAGAATTGTGTGATAGTATGCTCTTGTGTTATTTGAGTCCCAAGATTTGTTATAATTTCTTATGTGTGTGTTTTTTATGAGACTATTCCTTGTACTGTTCACATCTGTGTCCATGTTTATCCAATGTGAACCATGGTTGATGTTGATAAAAAATGTCTCTATGTATGGATATCTATACCCAATATTTTTATGTTATGGTATTCTAATATATGAAATTATTTTTTGTGAGTGCATGTATGGAATATGCATGTTTTTATTCTAGTATCAAATTAAAAATGGATTATTATGGTTTATATAGGCCTTGAAAGTGTATAATGTGAAACATGTTATGATGATGTACATAAATCTAGACATGTAATATGTGTATAATAACCTTTTTTCTAGAACCATAGTATTTTATGGAAACAATGAAATTTTTTCTTGAACCAGGGAAGATGAAAGTGTTTGACGACCATGTAGCATATCCTATGATGTTACAAGGATTTATGACCTTATTCCATGAATTAAGAACTGTTTTTTTAACTACTTAGTGGAAAATGAGGTGTCCATGTGGTTGACCCATGATCATGAATTATTTTAAGAACATTCCTATAAAATGAAACTGATGTAGTTTTGACTATGGTTTAGGTTTGGTTGGTTGGCACAAAACAATTAAACACATGATTCACTATTTCATGATTTTACATTTACAGATTATCATTCAACAAAAATATTATTCATATAAACTTTTATATTGAATAATTTATAATGAACTACTATGTAAAAAATACCATTTAATAGTTATATTGATGCACATAAAGGATTCGTGATTAGGGATCATGCAATGGGAATGGGTCCAACAACATGGAGTTCATAATATTGAGCCAGTGGTTCAAAGCTAGTACTGGGGTAGACTCTAGAGAGTTATTGTATTGTATTTATTTATATTACTAGTAACATTTATAATTTGGATAAACTTCCAAAATGGATGTACATGGTTTTTTTACATAGATTACATGACTTTATTTGTCATCTCTTATATTATATAATAAATATTTCTCATTTTTGATGTGTTATTATGGGATTTTTATCTATAATTATTGAAGTATAACATTTCACGCTATATACTGATGGTATAGACTCCAAACATATTATATTTGGGCCATAATTTCAAATATGTAACCTATTCTATATGGGGAGACACATAATAAGTCATGTGGAACTATATCATTTACTGTGAGATTCAGTTTGGATAATTAAAATGGAAGATAAAGTCAATCATCATGGTAGCATGGTGTGAGGTCAGAATACACTATTCACAATCATGGGATTTACAGTGGTAATTTTTCACCATCTATTTTTATCCTCTAATGAAATTAAAAAAACCAGTGATGGATTAATCAAATATTTTACATAAATAATTATGAAATTAAAAATAAAATTTGGGCACCTTGACACAAATTAAGAGAATGGTTAATTCCAAATTAATTGAAAATTAATAGCACATTTTATAACTATTAATTGTTTTTTCTTTCATCATTTAAAAAAATAGTTCAATATTATGAATTAATATTTTTTCATTTCCATATCACATTAAAACCCAAATAAATCATTAATATAAATTCATCATATAAAAATGATATTCAAGTTTTATATTCTCATAAAATCATAATAATAGTGAAATAACATTTCAAAATACTTTTAAAATGAATTGTAAAATATATAAAATTAATGTATGGGTTCATTGATAAATTAAAAAAATATTATTCAACTAAAAAATGTTATTAAATCCAATTTTAATTAGAACTTGGATTTCCAAAAATTCAAATAATCCCTAATCATACACATAGTTTAGATTGATATTTGGGTAATTATAAGTAAAAAATAATTAAAAATTTAAATAATATATTGTCTTGTCAATGACCATAACATTATTTGTATCCAATAAATATGAATTCACCACTTAAACTAGATTGGCATGTATCTTGAGTATCATAGAGATAAATTGAATTTCAAGGGAGTTTCATTTCACCATGGTGGCAGGGCTAATAATTATTCTTCATTGATTTTGTTATTTACAGTGTTCTTTATATTGAAAAATGACAATATACATAATTTAACCTTTACAAAAATTGAATTCTATTAATAATTTTTTTATTGTTATAATGGTGGATAACCACGACTTAATTTCCTTAATAACTCATTATCCCAATTCATATTGTGGTTATAATATTCTTTTGGAGTAGAAATGTCATGTAATAAAATTATGAAACATAATGGTCAATATCCAAGTAGAGATACCAAATTTATCATTACTATTCTATCCTATGGATTTTATGCCCACAAACATCAAAGAAATTTTATGTTTCCAACCCCCCATAAATATACTATATCCATTACTTATGGGATCATGATCAATAAAGACTATATTATTAATATTTACATGGATTATAACAAAACATTATTATAGGCAAGAATGTGGAAAAATAGTAAGGAATGATGGTAATCGAATGAATTGATAGGGTATCCTAGTTCTCACATGATTTTTAAGAAAATAAATAATGGATGTGGATTTTAAGAGTAAATACACCAATAAAAGATTTTCACGTATCATTCATTTTATGGATAAAACATTTTTAGGGGTTTTGGTTTTAGGTTGGACATGATAGTGTGATGACACATTATTTTGATTGAACACCTTGGAGTGCCCCTGAATGGAGATCAGGTGTAGTGGGTTTAACATTCAGTCTAATGTTAAGTAAACTAGACCTTGGGATGAATAACGCTCGTACATTAATCTTAATAATCCTTGGGTATTTCCTCTATATCACATGGCTATTTTCACATTTTATGTTTAAATTTAGTTAAAATGTGGATTTACAATCAAATATCCATTCTTGAAATTAGAGTAGTTCACTTAACTTTTTTCACATAGAAAATACTGGTGTGGTTTTAAAGGATAGTAGATGTCTCTTAAAATGTGTTCTGTTAAATTTGAATTTTGTTTTCGGAATTTATTAATGGATTATTTATTTTTAATTACTATATTAAATTGTATTAGATGATTATATATGCCAGAAAAAATCTATATGGTAAATTATAGTTTCCATGTCTATGTTTTTTGGAAAGAAATTTTTTTACATGGAAGCATGTGAGTGAAGTGTAATTGTTTATTCAATAAATATGGAAATGATGAGTTCTTAGTGGTATCCATGATATTAACTAAGACTATAAAAAATCCATTACATCGATGATTAATTGGAATAAAAGGATTCTAAAATTTTGTTAGTTACTATGAAAAATGATGAATCCTCTATATTTTTTATAAGATATAGACCATTATTTACTTTGATGTGGAAATAAAAAAATATGTACATATGACCTTTAATTCATGACATGATGTGATTATTTTATAATATTATTTTTATATTTATTACTATTCTCTAAGGTATTAGGTGCACAAAATGTGGTCGAATTAAAGGAGGGATTTATGTACTATTTGTAAATGGAATTATGATGATATAACTATCTTATAAAAAATAATGGTTGACATATAATTATTGATACTATTTTTTTAAACTATATGAGAGAGAAATGTGAGTTATATAATACGTTTATTTATTATTAATGTTTAGTTAACATATCAATGTTCTAGGAAAACTATGTTATCATACTAATAGATGTTTCTCTATAGATACTATGTTTTGGGAATTAATTTTTATTTCATTGGATTTTAGGTTAAGAGTAATTTTTTGTAAGAATTTATCTCTTATAGATGGATTAATTTGTGATTTAATGTTGTCTTCACTAATATGTTGTTATTTTTTAAATAGTAGAACTATAATGGAACACCATGTAAATTTATTCCTGGTAAAGAAAAAACACATGGATTAGAGGTTGGTGTCTATGTGAAAGGATTGAGAAATAATTGAATCATGTACACATATATATATCAAATGAAATGAATAGTGTGATGATCTTCAATATTATAAGAAAACATGAATTTTAGGATTTTTAATATTAAATAGAAGGTTGTGTTTTGATATCAAGGTAGGGGTCATTTAATGAATTTGGAGACAGATGCATATTCTGAGCAAATGGACGTCTCAAGGATATGTTATTAGATAGGTAATGTGGCCCTAATGGTGATTCTGGTTCTTATTTGAGTGGATAAGTAAGGCCATGAGCACAAAATGAATTGTTGTAGATATAACAATTTTCATCATGAAACATAGGTTACTCCATGATGAGCTACATTGAGGTAGGCCCCATAATGATTGATTAATTCATGACATGATGAGTTTTGGGGAATATGTAATCAGAAAAAGTGTTATAGAACAAGAAATATTCTATGAAAAAGTATACACACTATGAATAATGTTGACTGTTTATGGGGATAGTTTTTAATCCAGTCATTTTAAGATCCCTAAGTCTATTCGCAATGATGTTTAGTCAATATTCAAGATTTCTTCATAGGGATATTAGTTCCACAACCCTTGGTTATGCTATGAATATTTTAGAAAGGAGATCCATTTTTTCTATTTCCCGATTGGTGATTCCACAATTGGTGATATAATTTTTTTAGTAGGGGAAACCCATCATTTTGGGTAGACTAACTATAGTTATTTGGTATTAATAGTTTTTACGAACATGCTATTTAGTTGTCCTTATGCATCCCTCTTAATCTATATAATGTCTCGTGATGGATGACGGTTCTTTGGTGAGTTTTTTGTGTGTTTGAGGTACATTCCCAAATTTATTCTTCCATTAATCCTTTATTGGATTTCTTATTATTTTTTGTGTGTCATAGATAAAGATTCATTGAGTATTTCATTAGAGTGTAGTTAAATAATAACGAGTCAACAGTGATTCAATGTTTCTTGGTGAAATGTGGTATTTCAGGGTTTGATTCATATATAAATATGATTGTTTAACATATAAATTATTTATGGTGGGTTTCTTTGTGTAATAAATCTCTTTTCCTAAATTAAATAATTAATTATGAATTTTTTTAATAAATTATATATATTTTATGGAAAAATATATGAGTTTGAGTGGTAGTACGAGATCAAATGAGTAATGAATGAAGTTACACCCAAAGTAGATATGATATATTTCCGTTTAAATAAATTAAAGTTATATTGTACCAATCACTATATTCCATACTAGGATTATATAAAAATTGATATACTATTGAATTTTGATTATTTTATTTTACATTTATCACCTAGGCATTTGATTGGACGGTATAAATAAGAATATCAAAATTAGGAAATATTATTTTAAACATGTGTAAAAAATTAAATCATTATCTGTCAATTTTTTAGATGTGAAAATAAAATAAATGGAATGTAAATGAGATTTTTCCTAAAAAAATAATTTTTATGCACCCAATATGTTTTTTTCATAAAAAATTAAATAACTCACCAATATTTAATAACTTTAATGATATATAAAAAATATATATTCAACAAAATTTCGTAACATTCATCTACTAGTTTTTACTAGACATTTGGTATGAATAAATCTAATTTTATTCATAAAAAAATTTCACAAAAATATTTTTTGTTATTTTTTTCTTTCTTTATTAAAATAGATTTCATAAAATTCTAGAAATATAATAATAAAAATTGGATTATATATTTTCATTAACTATTTTTTTTATTTTATAAATAGATTATTTTCAATTTTATCATTATGAATAGTAACCAATGTAAATATTTTTTACCCCATTAAGGGAAAAATAGGTTAAATGTGTTTAAAACTATGGGTGATGCCTAGGAATATCTAAAATACATGAATTTATTTCATTGTATTGGTTCATTATTTATTTAATTGTCCTCTATTTTATGTGTTGGAATTTTTTACCACCTTCCTTTGATAATGAACTTTCAATGAATTAATAAATGAATAAATAAAAAATGTGAAAATTTTGATATTAATATCTCTAATATTAAATTATATGAATAAAAAGAGTTTGTGTGTGATTATAAATAATTAGATAAAAGTTTAATTAATGTATTTATCTTCTTATTTTTTTACTGATAGAATAATTACCATAATTTCTTACACAATGTAGACAAAGTACATGTCCTTGTTATAAAAAACAATTAATATTATTAATGTTAAAAATTATGAAATTTTGATTAATTATCGTGTTTCATGTATTTTATATATTAATATAAAAAATTGTGATATTGGTGAAAGTTTATATTTTTATTACATTACAATCTTGTTATCATAAAATAAAAAGAATTTCAACATTCTTGAAAATGACATTAATTGTAACGTATGTTAAATAGTATTTTACTATATTTTTTAAAATTAATATTAAATATCATATTTGGAAATGTGAATGGGATATTGTTGGACATATCAACCATTTTTCCATTTTGATTCTCTTCTCAATCAACACTCTTAATCATGAAAAATAAAGAGTAAAACCTTTTATATCGTGTTAATCAACAAATGGGTTAATGGAGGGTCAAAACTAATAGAAAGGGGATAAAAATAACCATTAAATTTATAAATTTAATTTTTTGAGATTATTCTGAATCCTAATTATTCTATATTCTACATATATAAATTTATTTATACAAGAACCTGAATATTTTTTATGTTAATTAAGTACTTTTGTTAACTCCAAGGGTTCCCCTCCCCTAACAAATAAACATTCAACATCTCTTATCACTTATTAACAAAGGATGGTCATTATATATTGTAAAATATATACTCTAATAGAATAATATTTTTCTTTCCCATGTTCCATATATTCTGGTATTTATTGATTAAAACTATTTCTGGATTTAGGTCTATGACAAAAGAGTTTTCTCAATAAATAGGTAGAACCATTATCTAAATACATTAAATTTTATTTCTTCTTGTACCTCCTATAAAAAATGATATCCATTTTAAAATAATTTATTCAATATATTATGTATATTGATTTTTTATTATGATATCTAAATAACCATTACACATTTTCTTTTGATCATTTGGGAGAAGAAAACATCAACCCCTGCATACAAGTTGTCTACCGCCTCCAAAAAGCATTGCATTTATTTTCTATTCTCTGATTAACATTTATTGTTGGATTTTTGGATTTAATGAGTATATTTTATATGTATGATAATATTATTTATTATGATGATGAACTATAAATTATTTTACTTTTCTCCAATCAACAAAAATGTGGAAACATTACTCATGCGTACGGAAGGACTACCATCCCCACAAATTGTTGTAGTGAATTTTTAATTAAAAATATATTTAAATATTTATAATTGTATAAATAATGATTATATATATTACTGAGGGAATTATTAAAATTTTGGAGATTATGGAACCTTGTTCAATGTTTGTATTCTCTAACTTCCAAACAAAAAAATGTTTTAGTAATGAAGAAGTTATCACCTAAAATAATGAATTTAATAAAGAATTATTAGTAAATGGTTTATAATAGGTTTTCATTAAATAAAATATTTTATTATATATATTATTAGGGTTATCTAATTGATTTATAAAAAATATATATTTATTATACATTATTTTTTTAACACATACGATGTTAAGAGATCAATAAGATAAGTCGTTATTTTTTAATCACAGATCTTTTCTGAAATGTATATACAAAATTTTCAGTGGGGAAATATTTTGATCATATCCATTAAACCACATAAATTTTAGTCCCTTATAATTATTCATTTTTATTTAAATTTTTTTTCTTATTTGTATCTATTTGGTACTTAAAATGATCATAAATATGTTTTTATTTAAAATTCAACAATACTTTCCCAATCATCAATGAAAATTTTCTTCCATGTCCATTATCATCAAAATAGTTTTTTTAAAGTTATTACCAAAAGATGAATTTTTTTAAAATAGTAATATTTTCTAACATTTAATTCATTTACTGTGGTTTTATGAGTAATTTTTCTAATTTTTTCCCAAATAAGACTTTTTTGACTTTTTTAAATAAATTTTAAATTAATGATATATTTTAATGTATATGACTGAAACATATTTTTCCACAGTTATGAATAGTAATGAATTTTAATATTCCGTACAAATATTACATGTCTAATTTCTAATTAAACTATTTTCATAATATTCTGATATTTTTTCTCATAATTTTATGAAAGGAAAATGATATTTACTTATGTTTTCAATGAAATATATGAATGATCTAATAAATGTATCTTTGTTCTATGTGAATTTACATTAATGATTTTTTATTAAATAGGGATAATATCTATTTATACTATATTTTTTATTTCAATTTTTTTTCTTATAGATATGTGCGCTAGAAATTTGCATGAAACCCATTTTATTTCCATAGGTTTTTCTATGAAGAAATAATGAATGATTATTTATCATGTTTTATACATATGTATGGTTTTTTTACTTGATGAGTGGGTCCATTACTTCAATATAATTAATTATGATGTTATAATACCTTCTACTATAAATATGGTAAATAATTCTATTTTCTTAATGTGCTATAAGAAATAGGTAGGGTTGTAGGATCTACTTTGATATGGGAAATATGGGGGATTCCCGTTCTTCTATAATATATGAATTAAGTGTTGATTCTAGATACACAATGATATATTGGTATTAGTATTCAACCATAACAAATGTTATAGGTAATATTACTATTATTTTGTCATTATCTTATAAAATAATGATATAATTATGATTTGATCTTATAGATCATGTTTTATTTTTTTGATAATTTCCCAATATTCTGACATACAAATGTTTTTTTACCATAACTCTTGATTAATATATTTGAATGTTTTAGTAAGCTTTTATATTGATAATATTATATTCTCATACTATTAATATCATGATATAGATATATATTATTATTTATAGATATCTCCCTTATTTTAACTTAGTGAGAATCTGAGATCACCCCTTATTATGTTTTAATTTTATATAGGTTATGAAGAAGGTTACTATGTACTATGAGTCTAGAGAGTTACATTATGTAATGAAAAAATATAGGAAATGTATAATATTTTTATGTATCAATTTCCCATGAACACTAATCCATTTTGATTATTGTGAATGTTGTTTGGGATATATATTCAATATTAATATAATATAATATATATATATATATATATATATTATTTTTTCTACTATAGTTGGTATCAAAGAAATGTTCATTTATTTTTTAAAATTATATTATGAGGTATATGGGTATATAAATGTTTACAACACTATATTGAACTTAATGGAATATGGAATGAACCTTATGTTTCATAGTTGATTTGAATGTTTAATTATTTGAGATGTCATAGAAATGATTTTAATTGTTATATGATTTATCACTCTAATTATTGTTATATGAGACATAAAATATGTTCATTGGTTTTCGTAAATGGATCAAACTAGAAGGATCATGGTAAATAATATGATGTTGGAAAATTAAATGATTGTCCCCTAGAACAACCCAATTTTTGGTGATATGTAATGTATAATTGTGTAACATTATATTTTTCCACATGAAGACAATATTTTGATATATCTAATGGTGGAAAAATATAGTATTATGTTTTTATAAAGAAATACCCACACTAATATAGGGGGTATCATGATCCACTAGTGTTTGAATGGTAGATCAGTACCATTAAGAAAATATTCTCTATTTTCTATTTCTTGGAATAGGGACATTTTTTATTATCGATTCATTATTTGAAAGGATAAATAGAATAATATTGTAATCTTATTAATAATTTGAGGTTAGAGAATGAAATTAGATCCATGGAAAGAGATTAATTTAAGTGGAACTTGTTCCGTAAGGAGTTCACTCATTTTATATTCATAAATATAGATAATTATTTCATTATAAATATATACTATTATATTAAATCCATGGGTACCAACGAGGAAAATTTTACAAGACATTCAATGTATAAATCAGTTTTAATCATTTTCCTTAAAGGAGAAAATAGAATGATTCTTTAGTGGCATAAAATCATGTATCTGAATGAGATTGGCAATATGATACTTTAGTATCTATGAAAAAATTAATCAAAGTGATCTCATGAATGAGAATAAAATTTTATATTCTCATATTTTCCATAGATTTGACGGTAAAGGTATATAAAATCTTATGAAATCACAAATCATTCTCATGGATTAAAAAAAATCAATTAATATATATACTATATGTTGTGGGTAGAAATATCAATGGTATTTCATGAATTAATCTATGAGGATTATAAAATGTGGAAGGGGTAGTCATAAATAAAATTAAAATAGAATGTTTTTAAATAGTTTAAATTGTACTATAGCATAATTGATGATGAAAACTAATTCACCACTAACACTCCAATGTTTAAAAATAAACATATATTGGGATTCACACAAACTAACACATAGAAAAAATAGTTCATGATAACGATCAACATAAAAAAACTCTAAATAAGAAATACATATAAAAATCTAAATAATTCATACTACCAAAGTGGGTTACCAAAATGTTGTGTTTAAAGTCAAACTTATCACTTACTTTAGAATAACTAAGGTTATATTTGATTCTTCATCGAACCACTCTCTAATATCTATTGATTTTTAAATGGGTATCACCATACCACCTCAATTATTAGATGTTGACTTATAATTATTACCACACCATTGATTAGAAGTTATGTTGGAAGTGAAAACTCCCAATATTACGATGATCACATATGATGACCACAGTTCCAAAAATATTGATATTTGTGAGAATTGTTTTCCTTTAAATCTTTTGATTCTCTATCAAGATTAATTTTATTCTATTCAATTCATGGATTTGATTTATTTATCCAGATCCCATTTCAGTTTTGAAGGATGTGACGTAACATTTCATGTTTTGAAGGAAATTATGATATATTATTATTGTGAGGATGAATGTGAACATCCATTGGAAATTTCATATATCTTATGGGTATTAATTGTTATCAATAAATTGAATTTATCAAATATTGTTGGGGTGAAAATTAAAATTTATAATATTAATATTTCACATAATTTTTTTATATCATTCAAAAAAATTATTCTTCCACATTATTATTAATTTCAATTTTTATTATAACTCATATATATTATTATCCAATCCCAAAGGCACTATATAGAGTGGCCTTTATTGAGTATGAAGAATTGAAAAAAAAATTTCAAAACAATATAGAAAATAAATTTACTTGCACTAGTGCTTCAGCTTGGGGTATAAATATTCATTTTTTCAAGAAGTTTGATAGTTCAATGATACATTACATTGACTATTATGGACATAATTAGATCATTATCAATAATAGGTATATTATACCAAATCTAAATGATTGTTTTGATAAATTATGAGCATCTCAAAACTTTTCCATGACTGAACTTTATTATAGATATCATTAATTGATTATAAAAAATATATATAACGCATATATTAGTTCGTATGCGGTTTTGAAATTAAGATTTTATAGTGATACCATTTTGACATACTAATTCCACAGCTATATTTATGTATTTAACAAATACATTATTTAAATATTAATTTTATTTTTTGGGTAATCTTTATTGAGTATATTCTTAGATATTCAAATAGTAAGGAAGAGTATGATGGTTATTTAAGAATTTTGTTAACAACCCTAAGGATGGGTATGTAGTATGGTAAATCTATCAAATGAGAATTTCAGATTCAGATTGATTCATCCTTGATAAAAAAATCAATTGTGAGTGTATATTTGTAGACACATAAAAGATGAATGTTTTTGGGAAATTTTCAATATTAATTAATGTTTCTAATACCAATATATTTCTTCATTGGCATGAATAATATCTATGATTCTTTATAAATCCCATAAGACTATATAATATACTAAAAATGTTGAATTTTAAATGGTTTAGATTCCACTAGATAGTTTAATAGGAAGATAATTTCAAAGTCTTAAAAGGGAAGTTTTCTTATTATATCATTGATGACACTACCAGATAGTGGATAAGGGTTTGTGATTAATATAGATTTATCAGAGAGGGGATTGGGATTTGTCATTATGAACATCGAAATTGTGATATAATATTTTTATCTCAAATTGAAAATATATGAGGAAAATTATCTTAGCCATGATTGGGAGTTGGAAGGCGCAATTTCTGAATTCAATATGTGGAGGAATTATCTATATGGTTAATGGAGTGACATTTATATGGACCATAATATATTGAGTAATATATTAACATAGAATCATTTCTTTATACACAATACATGATTTTTTTAGTGTAATAATTATTATTACAGCTCATAAAATACAACCCTATGATAGTGAACTAGGTGACTAATACTCTTAGTCATTACTTACATGTTAGTTTGGACATGATGAGACTTGAAATGTACATAAATATTATGAATTTATATAATATGGAACATTAATTATTGAGGAATGGGGATAGTCTCATATTTCATAGGTGAATGTTAAACAATGTATCCCTCTGATGATTAAAGATTCATAAAAGAATTTAGAACAATATAAGAAAGTGAAACATTTTCCTATGTTTAACCATTGTTGTGATAGAATGAAACCGTTTTTGAAAAGTTTATATTTCCTTTCAATGCAATAATTGAAGAATGTTTTGTTATAATATGATCATAGTTAATCATTTTTTATCATCCTTTAAGTACAATGATATATTGAGATATTAAAGTAATTTTTACCTATGAAAACATAGAAAGGGATATTGTAGATTATGATTTATGATTTATTCTATGTGGAAATTTCTTTTCTTACACCTAAAATTATATATGGATTATAAAACCATTAACTATACCTAAATTAAAATAGGAAAATATCACCATGGATATCATTTTTGGTATACCCAAAATATGAAATGGCAATAATCATATATATGTTTTTCTAGATCACAATAATAAATTTGTACATTTTTTACATTAGATAATGTTTTTTCCTTTATAAAATTTTGATGACATATATTAAGGAATTTATATGTTTTGATTTTTTACCACATTCTATTTTATATTATCGGGTTATGATGTTTACTACAATGTTCTTACATAATAATCTACATGCTAAGATACAATTTTGTGTTTCATTACAAAATAACATAAAAAGAAAATTTTCAAGTCTAATAGAACCATTTAAACTCTATAAGACATGGTTAGAACCTTATCAATGTATTTGAAATGTGGTTGGGATCAACGAACTTCTGTTGGTTGTGTTTTCATAAAATTATTTCTTTCACTCTTGTATTTAGACAAAACCTTGTGAAGCGATGTGTGGTAGGTAGTGTAAAACTCCAGAAGGATGGGATGATAATAAATAAATAAGGCTATTTGTATGTGACATAGATAAGGAATGACAATATAAAATTAGGTAAAATAATTATAACTTCATGGATTAAAAAATATGAATAAACAATTTTTCGGAAAATCACTTATGAGATCAAGGTTTTGAATTTGATGAAAATATATTTCTATAAGTACCTCCTTTGAATATGATTATTATTTTTTGAATGATGTTCATATAGATACTTATATATATTTTTCCTTAGGAAATTATTATCTTTATTATGATTGTATCTAATAATAATGGGATTCCTCAAAATATTTCTCACGATCATGAGGTCTTCCATGTAACTCTCCATAAAAATTACATAAATGATCCTTCACATGAACTAAAATTATATTTCATACAACTGGAAAAGATCACATTTATGAGTAATCAACAATTTTGTTTCAATATTAGAGAGATAACTTATCTTATAAAAAAGCTTCCCTCCTGGTCAACGTTTTATAATGAAATCATTAATTTCAGGAAGTAGTGTGGGAGTTCATGGAAGTGATGAGTCAAAAGTTTCCAAAGTAATTTTATTTTGGAATGATAGAATTTGCAGATATAAATTATCATATGATTTTTTAATAATTTAAGAACAAATTTTTGAATGATATATTTATTTTAAATCAATTTTAATTCCATTGATAAATTTATATGCACATGACACCAACTTTAAATATATTACATTATACAATTGAATTGTTATTTTTTAATGGAAGAATTATAACCTATCTATTTTATATGGGGGTATGAATATTATAAACTAAATTACGTAAATTTATTGTATTCAAAAGTATAATATTAATTTATTTGTCTTAAATTTTAAAAAAATATAAATAAAATAAAATGTAATCAAAAGTGTCTCTTTCCTTAAAATATATTTTAATTCATACAATGTTTTATTTATCATAATAAAATTAAATAATAATATTATTAGATAATTATAAATAATTTTATGGATTATATATTGAATAAAAATTTTTATCATACAGAAAATGTTATTACTATGAATGAAATAATAATAAATGTAACTTTAATCCATAAAACACATTATTCAAAGACGTGTTTTCATTCCATTTTTCATGCTTATATTAAAATGAATTTCTAAATCTTTTTAAAATTTTATAATGAAAAATGGAATTTGTATTTTGATTTAGGAGGGAGAAATTTGATAAAATATCCTCTTTTATTATTGGTCATTATGAGTTGTTATAATGGTATGTTTTTTCCCATATGTAATAGTAAAATTGGGAAAATAGGGTTAAAACTAAGGGATAACGACTAGAATTCAAAAACAAGATCTTATAATTATTTTTATACATTAATGAGAACCATAATCATCTTTAATTCTAAAATTTGGAAATTCCATACCTCTTCCCATTGATAATAACCGTAATAATATTTTATGTAATGATTAAATACAAAATTTCACTTTCTTTATAGTAATATCTACAATAATTGTTCATGTGGATAATAGGAGTTAATGTAAATTTATAAATTAATATGCTATATATTAATTATTTTTTATCATTTAAATTGATTTTTATCATTCAGTGATGAAGTAATTACATTAAATTCTTAAATAACACCAAAAGAGTACTTATTCGTGTAATAAATAAATATAAAAAAAATGTTAAAAATATTAAAATTGGGATGAATTTTTTTATAATAACATTAAATATTAATATACAACAGTATTTATTTTTAAATGTTTTATATTATAATTCAATTTCTATTAATTTTTTTTTCAAATATGTGAATAGTCATGGAAATGAATTTATTGGTGTATTATGTTAAGTAATATTATATTAAATTATTTTGAATTAAAAAATTATTATATTCTTCCATGTTATTGGAATATATATTATAATATTCACTATTTTATATTTATGAATTCCATATACGTTTATACTTAATTTACTAAATACTAAAACATTAAAAACTTGTATATCATAGTAATCTTCAAAAGGGTTAAGAAGTGGTGAAAAAAAGTGTGAAGGGTTAATTTATCTCCTAAACATTTATAAATGTTGTTTTATGAGAATATTTGGACTAATAATCATTCAAAACTTTCAATGTGTGCATTATTTTACTTGAAAATGATATCTAATTTATATTAATTTAATACTTTAAGTAATTCCAAGGGTGGACCTCCCCTCACTTATAAAAGGGATTATCATATTCTCGTTTATTGAAGAAGTTTTAACATTGTAGTATAAAAAATAAATAAAAATTTGTCATTCTTTATTCCTTATTGTAATCCTAGAGCTTCTAATATTTCCAAAATAATATCCATTCAAGGATTAATGAGTAAGAAAAATGAGGTTTCTCAATGATGATAAATAACATTTAACTGAGAACATTAAATATTATTCCTACTTAAAAATCCATTAAATATGTGTTAACCACTAAAAAATTATTATGTAATTATAAAAAATTATTATGTAATTATAAAAAATAATCTCATTTCCTATTATTGTGATTGAACAACAATTATCCATTTCCTTTCCCTATAATGTGTAAATAAAACATCGCTCATACATACATGTGGACTACCACCTCCATGAAGTGATTCGTTTAATTTTTATTCACCACAAACACAGATGGATATAATTGGGGATTTACTGATTATATATTTCATACATGATATTAATATAGATATATATTGTTTTATTTGTCATTAATTCTTCTTTATTTCTATCCATCGAAAAGGGGAAACGTCACTTGTGCATGAACATGGACTACCATCTCAAGGATGCAATGAAATTTATTTTCTATCTAAACGATATATTAATAAAATTATAATGGAAATAATTTCCAAATAAAATAATAATAAAATGATTGAAATTATGTATACAATTTTATTGTGATCAATGTATAATGATGGGGACTTCTTAACTGAAACATACATAAAAGTGGAAGTAGTTATCAGCGAGAAGAGTGAATTTACTAATGTTTTTTTAATAAATGAATAAAAAATTGATACAGTTAAATCCTCTATTAAATAATATATTTATGTATGGTAATATAATTTGTTTATAATTAATTAATATATTTATATCAGAGGATACATTACAAATAATGAATGACTACCAATATAGTAAGGGTTTATGTTATAAAATCATTTATTTTAATGATTTTCTATGATAAATTTTTATTTAGGGAAATTTTAGAGAAAATATTCAATTATCCCATCATGTATTATTTTAAATTGGTAAGTCTTATTTTTTTATTCATTAATACAATTTGTTCTATTTATTATGTAATGTTATTAAGAGAAATTTTTAATGACTAACTTGTCTTCTTTTATCGATGATTGAAAGAACATTTTCTTTAATGTAATTCACATAAAAATTTGATTATTTTAATTTACATATACTATTGAAATGGTTTAATATTTTTTTTTGTTCAATTTGATTATATTTATAATTATTTAAAATTATATTTTTCAAAAAAAAATTAAAACAACCTCATTTTTCATTTTTAGAAAAGTGGGAATGTATTGTTTAATTTTAATGTATCCCATATGAATTTATATTCACATTGTCATTACCATTATTTTTTAAGATTATAAAATAATATCTTTTCATTTTAATTATAAAATTGTTGATTTTTCTAATATTATGGGATTTTTCAATTAATATTTTGTCAATGGAAAAGTGTATTTTTTCATGTTATCAAATAAATGTTTAAATGGTATGTTAAAGGAATTTTATATATATGGAAATATCCTTTAATGTTTCTTAATATTAAATGTGGATATGAAATAATTATACAATCCATGTTATTTATATGTATGTTTTGAAGTTATATTACATTGGTGTTTTTTTCAAACCCATTTATTTTCCATGGGATATTTTATTACGAAATAATGAATGTTTTATGATATTATGGAACACATATGTAAAATTATAATTATATAATGGGTGAGTCTGTTATATCCTTAAAATGAATTGGGGAAATCCTTATATATTGTAAGATAATATAGTAACTGAGTTTATGTTCCTGACCACTATTGAATATTGGTTATAATTTATAGTCCACTATGAAATGGTTATAGGTTAAGAAGCCTAATATAAAATGATATGTGGTGTTGGATTTGTTTCTTTATCCACTATGATATGGTGGTCTTGGTAGATAACCTTTACATATCAATGGTTTACCTAACTATAATGGTGCTACACTCTTATGGAATGTTGATATTTTATTATTTTAATTAATGGATCATGGTGTTTTTTTGATGATTCCCCAATCTATGGACATAAAAATATTGTGTTCCCTGACTCATGAAAATGATGTATGAATGGTTAATAATGATTTTTTTTGATAAAAAAATGTTCTCATGGTGTCATGCTCATGATATTTTTACATATGATCAATGATTGATATCACCCTAGTATACCTTTAAAGATCATCTCCAATCACCCATTCTTATGTCCTAATTTATCCTCCAGTTATGTAGAATGGTAATATGTATTATATGTCCAATATTATTACTTATATATAGAAACATTTTAGAGAATATGAATGTTTTACTTAAATAAAATGTGTGTGTATCCTGTATCAATGAACACTAAATATTTATTGTTCAAAAGAATTATTATTTAAGATATATATAGAATAATCACTGAAAAAATAAAACAACTTTGTATATTACACTTCAGTTGTTATAAGATGTCTTGGGAGTGGTTTTGTGGATCTTGGATAGTATGTAAACTCTTTTTGAAATGTATTTAGACTCTATAATACAATCCCATATTATTTTTTGTGTATGAGAATGAATTCATTATTATTGCACGGGTTTCGTGTATAGGGTCTTAGGACCACAGGTTCTTTGAGTAAATAAAAAATAATTGTTTTATGCCTCTTATACATGATCTTTTGGTTTTTTTATGAATATTTATCACCCACTGATATTGTCTCGAATGGGTGAGAACATAAATTTCGTTTAAAATAGTTCACATATTGGAATCAAGGTATAAATAGTGATTAATTATTGGCTAGGATGGGTTCTTGGGGCTACAGGGATGGCCAGATAGGGTTGGGTCCATGTTATGAGGATATATATGTTTATAGATATTTCAAATGATTGGGAATTCATTCCATATGTATGATTAAATTATTCGTGTGTGATAATAGTATGAAACCTCCATTAATACATAATAAATGGTATTGAGATGGGTTCCATCTTGGTGATAAGAAGGGAGATCAAACTTTGGAGGTGTGAGAAGAGAACCAGTTGTGGGTTTTGGGAAATCTTCTAGAATATTCTTGAAAATAAATATTATGTTATGAATAAACATTTAAACCAAGATAAACTCCAAAATTTTCCATTAAATGAATTACTTATTATTTAGTTCCTCATGTGATAATGACTAAAATTATTTAGGGGATCTTCCATTCTCTTATTTTCTGAACAATTTATCAATCATATTGAAATTATATTATATATTCTTTAATGTTCAAAATATGAAAATTTGTTCATCCTTGTGGGAAATTTCAAAGTGAAGAGAATATTGGTGGGATTTAATAAAGATGATTTTTAAAGGTATGAAAATTATTCCATGGAATGAGAATATATTATGAATACATCTATCAATATATATGCTCCCCATACATTTAATCTCAAAATTGTGAAATAATCCCATGAGATTATACCAACTGAGGGAAAATCGATTACTTCCTATGAATCGAAAATTAAAGAAATTTGATGGTATACCTCTAATTTTTTAATTATAACTGAAGTAAAATAGATAAATTATACAATAGATTATGTCTATGTATCTAAATTATATAATAATTCGATACTTTTCTACATGTAAAGAGATTTTTTTATGTTTAACATTACTACAAATATATATTATATACATTAAATTAATATAAATATTTACCGATAAAATGAGAGAAAAGGAATTTAATTGAATTTCTAGTGATACATATAATGGAGGAAAAAATATTTATCTATATACAAGATGAAAATATGGAATAAATACATATTAAATTGATCAAAATAATTTTTCAAGCATTTCAATTGTTTCCTATGTGATCATAATGCACATGATTATCAAAGTGACATGGAGTGTTTTTTAACAAAATATATAAGATGAGTATTATACCTAATACATTAATAATAATAAAATATTATTATTACAAGGAGTTAAATGATTATTTAAACAAATTCACAAAATATAGGGGTATTGGGAAAAATTAATGTTAGAAACCACTAAATCCAAAACCTAAATGAAAAAATTATGTAATTGGATCCACTTATGTGGATCATGAATATAGAGTGGTAAAAAACCAATTACCAATTTATATACTATAAATGAATTATATAATTCTAGTTATAATTATTAAATCATATATTGATGTTATATAAGATAATTAATTCACTATGAAAACTTGAGGGCAATGATTTATTACAGAAAAAACCTAGTGGTGTAGTTTTTTCACCAAAAATATATAACAGTTATCAGGTTATCATTTTTGGGGATATACTACAATAACCCAAGTGCAACATACATATATACTAAATGATTCTATGAATAGACAATATCTATGAAAATTTAACATTCCTAAGAACATTAATTGTTATTTTTAATTGGATATTTCTTGCATAAAAATATTATTTAGGTATAATTTTCATCACCTCAATGATTTTTTAAATAATGTACCCATATACACTCATCACACATAAAACCTCCCACAAAAACATGGAGAACAAAAAAATGATATAGGTTTAGCTCAAATGATTGGTAAGGATATAAATTGGATATATCATTCACATGAAATAGTAATATGATCATAATGTTATAATAATTGAATAATGTTCATGTTCTCAACATATATATACTTAACTAGATAATAATAGATCATAATCATGAAAATAAGTTAATATCTATAAGAATGATTAATAAGGGTGTCAAATAAGATATCACTATTAAAAATTTATGGCATAGATATGTCGAATAATAGGAATAGGATGTCATAATATTGTGAAAAAAGAAATTATTTTTAATTTTTATGCCCGATTTTATGAGAAAATTTGAAATTATTTATAATCCTACATCAAAATGTGGTTAATATATTCACAATCATTTCAACACATATTCTTATGAGGATACCTATAAATTTATTATAATAATTCATAAATATATGAATAAATTTATTCTCAATAATGTACAATATTATCATCATCATATCATGAGATATCAATATCACATTACCAAATTAAGTAGAGGTCTATAATAGGCCCAAATGTCACATAATAATAATCCAATCACATGAATCCACAAGATCATAAAACAGTCATAATATATTCATATAATAACAAATATAAAATAAACATAGTCATTAAATATCTCATAATCACCATAACAAACTATCAAGATAAATAACGAGGATGATATCCTTACAAAATAACCATTGTTAAAAAAATTATTTAAAAATGTTATCAATAATGGGAATCTTCATTATATTATCATTGTGTAATTTCGTATTGAAAATACTATATTCATTTTAAATTCACTTATATAAAAACAAATAATATCTAATATATTTAGTAAAAAATATAATTTGAAATAAATGATGAAAACATGTAATTAAAGCTTCACATCATGTAGTGGTAATGATTGATGGAAATTGTGTTAAGGTCATAATCGTTAAAACGTATATTTTTCCCCACATTTATTAAAAAAAACCATACTACTAAAATGGAAAGAAATTTATAATTTATACCATACTATGGAAATTAGTACATGGGTAAAATTATCATTAATAAATAATTGGATAGTAGTACAAGAATTCTTGAATAAATTTTGATGATACTATTGATAGGGAGAAAAATATTCCCAACCATATTGTATGTGAAGTCAGTTTCATATATAAACATTTTATTGATCATTATATGTACCATACGGTGTAAAATATTAATAAAATGTTTAAATAAATAAAAAACTATAATATATATTAATGGGTTTCATTATAAATTATTCATATAATTTCCTATATGGAAATTCAATCATTAACAATATCTAACATAATTTAATTAGCACAAAAATCCATTTGCTCCAGTACAGTCCTTCATACGCATTTAAAACCCTTATTTAAAAACAAGAGATTAATTATAATATTTATAGAATAATATTTAATTATTAATTACTATGTATCATTACTTTATAATTTATAAATGTCCTTTATTATAAATTTCATCATTAAAATTAGTAATTAGGTAAAATCTCAACCATTATCCATTCATGTTTCATTTGGATGGTTCTAGTACTTGCACTTGGTATATAGTTTTAAGATATATAGACTAATAATCACAAAATAATTATGATAATTATTCAATGTATACTGTTTTATAATTATTTATTTAGTTCACTCATGAAATATAAATTACATCACTTCATGGGGTGGTATTTTGTAGTTATTCACAAGTGATGTCTCCACCTTTTGATTGTCTGATTAAAAGAAAGGTAAATAGTATTTCAATATTGTATAAAAATTATGATACCTTAAATATAATATATATATTTTAAATTGGACCTTATTACTATCCATGTAATGTGTAATTAAAAAGTAATCACATCATTTCATAGAGGTGGTAATCCACACATACACACAGGTGACGTTATTACATTCCAATAGATGGAAATGTAATATGGTGGATAGTATATTATAACAATATAATAATAATTATATGAAGCATATAATATAAAAAATAAATACAACCATAATTATCAATCACTAATTTTTGAGATTGAATAAAATCATATCTCTACATTGAGGAAGTAGCCCACACTTACGCATGAGCGATACATTCATTTCAAATTTGTCAAATATATTGTGGATAATGAAGGATTCACATTAAAAATAATACAAAAGTATATTGATTATACTAAATATATAATTTTATGATGAATAAATTATATTAAAAAGATTAAAATTAAGACTTACATTTAAATAGGCCAGGTAAGTTTATTACCTCTTCATTGGGAGATCATAATTATATCATTTCTTAGATATACGTGGAATGGTATTTTAAAAACAAAATCACCTCCAATTAATTTTCATGAATTTTAATTAGAATAATGCATAGTTTGGGTCAATATATATGGTTAAATTTAGTGTCAATAATTGAAATGATGTGTGTCCTTTTATAAGTGAAGGAAATAAACCATATATAATTGATTAAAATATTTAAATACAATACATTTATTATCATTAGAAAATGGTCCCATGTAGACTGAATTTAAAATATAAAATTTTAATATGTTTTAAATCCATTCAAATGATAAAATTTGTAAGGATTACATGATATTTTAATCCATATATTTCGGTTTAACCCTATTTTGGACCAATTTTAACTATAACACGACAACTTCTTTTAAAATATTAAGGGGTTAATATTTAACAGATAAAGAAAAAATTATATCATAAATTTACATGGGATGATATTATAGATATTTTAAAATATTATTATTTATCATTAATTTTATCTATTATATTTAATAATTTAATAAAATATTATTTAAAATTAAAAAAATAATTGAAATTTTAAGAAGTATTCACATTGTAGTACGTTAAATTCATCAATAATGTATTGTATTTGAATAAAAAACATTACTCATTATAAATAAATTATTAATTACAATAAAATAATTGAAATATAATAAATATTTAAAATAATATAATGTTTCATGTTTTAATAATCATTTATTTTATTTTTTTTCTCCATTCTCAAGATCTGTGTCAGCGTTGTGTAAGAATTTAAGGTAATTATATCATTATTAAAATTTAGAAAAAATTAGCATCAAAAAAATAATTTAATAATGTTCAAGAGAGAATATTATATTCATTCATTACATATTATTATACCTATGTGAACATATAAGATAAATTAAATTCAATAGAGTGACATTTTGGAATTTTATTTGGTCAGTATAATATAAATATCATAATCGATGGTGAATTGGCCCAAATTAACATATAATAAATTTTAGGATGGATATGGTCAAATTAAAAACATCCAATGAAATAAATACATGTTTTAGGTTTATTATTAGACCTTATCTACTATTGTAACATTATTTTACCCATTAAACCCTTACTGTGGTGGTAATCTCTAGAGTTACTATTCATAATGACTAAAAATAAAAGGGAAATTTTGTAAAAAAAATAAAAAAGCATAATAAAAATATTTTATTCATTTTTAAGATTTAATATATATATGTGTGTGTGTGTGTGTGTGTGCGTGCGTGAAAGAAATATTTTTTAATATGTATGAACAAATACAATGTAAACGAGTTTTTAGAAAAATGCATTTCTATAATAAAAATTAAAATATTAAAAAAATAAAGCATATTTATTAATTAAATGTTTTAAATTATATTATTATAAATAAAATGGACAATATTTAACATCTATAAAAAATAATAAATATATTTTAACATTTAAATATGTTTATTTATGGAAAATAAATTATAGTACTTGAAAAAAAATTTATTTTCCATTTTTAATGGATAAATTAAACATTTCAAAAAAGAATCCCAAAATTTCACCATATGTAAATTTTAATTGATTAATTTAAAAAATGTTATTTATATTATATAATATAACTTCTAAAATTTTTATAACATAATTATACTATACACTTACAAAATGCAATAGAAATATTTTTGGAATAAATTGAATTTTTAAAACAAAAAATCAGTTCCCTAAAAATGAGAACATATTTCCTAATAAATAATCAATAAACTTTTTGATTGATTAAATTTAATATATTTATTTCTTAAAATTTTTAGTAATAATCTTTCTCTCTCATTCAACTTCTATGTCACAACATTCACATTTAAAAATAATAATACAACTCAATTCTCTTGAAGCATCATATTTCATGTTAAGAAAGTAAACTAGATAATTATTATTTTAAAATAATTTTCTCGGTGTTAAATTATCACCTATTATATAAATATTTTATTTTTATTATTATCATATTTATTAATAGTTTAATAATTAAAATTAATTTTATGGAATTCTCACACTGTAGAGAGGGAAAAAAATTCTTTCATTAAAATGATAACTTTGAAACATAAATGTTACCTATAATCACTCATAGTTGGATTCGAAGATAAGGATAAAATTTGTGATATGTTAAATATATTCATATAGGATAAATTTCTCCTCTATGTACTATTAATGATAGATATAGAACATGGTCATGAAAATTTTAATGATCGCAAAACCATACATTAGTCAGTGGTGAAAAGACCATCAATTCATCAAAAGAGAAGGTAAAAGTGTAAAAATTTTATTTATAGATTATTTTACAAAATATGAGGGATTATTTTATAATAAACACAGATAATTTGACATAAAATAGTAAATTTATATATTTTATTTCATAAACACAATTTCGTAATTTGGTTGTTCTTATACCTATTTCAACATTATATCTTACACCATGAAATGAATATTCAAGATGGACAATTTTTTCTTGAAGTAGTAAAATTAAAATTAAATGGGTTATAAGATCAATAAAACAATTAAAATTCACTACATATATATCTAAATATGAAACATATAAAAAAAATTTATAACATGTTATCATATATGTATAAAAATAATACATTGATTTTTAAAAAATCAACCATAACAGCCAAAGTTCTACATTATCCATTCCTTAAATAGTTAACATTATGACTCCAAAATATATGTGACAAAATTCTGAAACAAAAAATATAAAATATGTTATTACACACATATATATATTTTCAAGAAATATTATAACATTTTTCCCAATAAAATAATAAGTGTTTAAAAATTTTCCATAGAAAATATATATTGACCATGATCATATATTATCTTAAAACAAAAAAATAACCAGAATCACTATAAATCATTAATAATAACACGTATCTATCAAAATATTTACACTATGATTGTGGATAATATAAAATTATTGATTTTTAAATATATTAAATACATAAAAAATAAAATATAATTCTTCCAAGATAACATAAATAACATTGTAATCAAATAACTAACAGATTTTTGGTCAACCAATGTAATCCCATTGACATTTTCAATGCATATCTTCTATTTATATAATATAATCATTATTTTCTAGAAATAATATAAATATATATATTTATTTACATAATTCTTATGGTTTCCCTAAAATATTATTGCAACATGGAATTTCATTTATTGGAAATCAGTACCATTAAATATATACATGAAAATACATAAAGTAAAACTTCACCCAAAAAAACTTATGTATTCCATGATCCTTAAAGTAATATTATCATTTATAAAACATTTTTACAACATAATTAACTAATCCAAATTTATAAACATGTCCATAAACTTTTTCAATTATTGGGATAACATAGGTCATTACTTATTCTTATAGTTAACCCCTGTATTATAGAATTGACTAGTACAATTTTCATGTTCTTACCATATTATACATTTGGATTCATGTAATTTGTTTCACTAAAACCAAAATTTCCTCATAGAACACATCATCTCCTACCATTGAGATATTAAACTAGTTTATTCTTCCCACATTCTAAACATACATGAAAATTATCATTTTACCCTCGATTATCATTGCCCCCAAAGATCCAAAAATGTCAATTTTCCACATATTTTACATGTAAGGGAACTGACCAATGGTCATGCTGATAATTATAAATTGAGATAGATGGTTAAGAAAATTCACATAGTTTTACATTATAGTTTATATCTCACTCAATTGATCCATATCATAATCATTACATTTTCCATCACCTTAATTCCTAACATGATTCCACAATGTGTGAGTCATTAACAAATACCAAAAAAAATTATGTGAGATATAATTATAATATAAATCCATCCTCTAATACTAAAAATTAATTCATATGTTGTATATATCATGAAATATTCTTCAAAATGTTTGACAACTTATAAATAACCTATATCATTCAAGGTAATGATCTAATAAACTTATTCATAATAGTTCTGAATATTTATTGGAATACCCCAGGAATATCTGTTAGATGTTTCGAACCATTAGGACGGTAAGGCCCCATTCACCATGTACCAAAATAATGGTTGAGAAGTATCTAACCAATTATTTTCTTGGGTCATTAACCCTATATAAATCAATGAAAAAACCACATCTAGTTTTAGTAACCATACGTGAATGTACAACTTGGAAAACCAAATAGTATATACCATACCCAACAAAAAGAAGTTATCATATACTTGGATTTATACATAAGGTTTCAAAAAAAAAATCTTGAATCCTTGTGTCTGAAAATTGACTATTCTATGATATGATACTTAATATAAAAATAATAATATGATATATATATATATATATATTAAATATCATTAATGAATTTTCAATATATCTACAAATAAAACATGATGAAGTACAATTTTTTTTACTATACTTGGAGACAATATGTATAAAATTATAATTTTGGTACCATAATCACCCTATCAAATATCAGTATTTATATAAGGCACTCGTCTCTAATCATCACACATAAATCATTCAATTATAATGTTTGAGAGAAAACCCTAAGAAAGGGTGAGATTTAATTTGTAGTAAGGATAAACATGGGACATATCCATCATAATAATGAATAAGATGATCATATGGGTATGATAAAATTAAAATGTTCATTTTATCAAAAATATATTCAGAACTATAAAATATAAGATAATAATTTGTAAAATTTATTCATACCCATAAGCATGAATAAATCCGGTGTCAAAGTTGTAATAAAAATAAAAACATAATAACAATGACATGTGGAATCCTAACTATATGAAATCATAATGTTTGGAAAAAAAATATTCTGAATCACATAAATTGATTATCTAATGAAAAAATAAATAAATATGTAATACCCATGCATCAAAATATGAAAATATATATTCACAGTCATTTTTGTACATATTCACATGATTATAGATAAGAAGTGATCATTCTAACAACTCAATATTTGGTAAGGAATAATCATAATAGATGTACTCTTGATAAAATATTTTCATTAGATAGAAATGTCAAATTACTCAATGTATTATAGGGTTACAATACACCAATCCATTACATAATCATAATTCATTAAAATTTATTCAATAGGATCATAAAACATATATCATATCATTATAACCAAACATATTGAAGATAAAAAAGATTCCATATTCATCTCAACCTCATAATAATAAAACATCTTGAGAAAGAATAAGTTTTTTTATCATAATATAATATCCATAAATTATCATAATTAAAATTAAACGATGTAGTCACAGATGAATTTTTCTATAATATCACCATAATACTTCTTCAGGATTATAACTAATTAACTATAAAATCACATAGGTAAAACTCAAATATTTACAAAATTTTATTGAAATATTTTTCATTGAATTTATTAATTAAAACAAGTCATGTAATATAGCGACCCATACTTTACATACATGGTTAATACTTGAAAATTGAAGAATACTTATTACAACATAAAACAAAACTATGAAAGGACCGTACAGATATAGTGTCTTTAGAAACTGGGAAACATAAACAACTGGTTCATAAAGCATCTACACTGTCTTTTATTTATTTCATCATATCTATAGTCCCTTTTTGGAATATCTTACTTTATAAACTTCTTCCTGAAATGGGGAAATAAAACATAAAAAATGGTGAGCTCAAATTCTTAGTAAGGGTAAACAAAAGAAATAACAATCACATCAAATTCATAAGAACATAACATTTTGGAAATCATACCCTGCAAAAGAGATCATATTTTCATAACATGGAATAATCATGGTTGTGAAATGTAATCCCAATAATCATTACATAAAACATGAAACATTGTGGCATAGACACATAATCATAGATAATCATTTATTATTAGTCAAAACTCATTTCCAAGACTATCTTAGTGCACAAAGTCCATTTCTAAACCGAGTTCACTCCTCATTTCAGTCCTGTTTCACTGAACTGGTTTAACCTGCCGTTCCAACAATGTCTATATCATGAGATATAAAATTTTTACCCAATTCATTGGAGGTAGATATAGATCCCACCCATCTCATAATGATACCGTTCTTATGTGTGCCCCAAAATCATAAATCATATATCACAGCATAACCCATGTAATAAAAATGGGATTCTTAAACATCATGCCATCATAACATAATACATATAAGATAAAAGGACATCATAAAAATAATTCCATCATAACATAATCAAAACAATGTAAATATAGGGATAGAAATAGAACCCTATATTATCTTATATGGAATTTTTTTTTGATAAAACACTGGAACTCCATTCATGTGGAAAATATCCTTTCTACTTCAAAAAATTTTCCTTTCTTAACATGTCATATAATTTTAAAACAAAAAATGTTGATTAAAAATAATCTTGAAAACTTTTAAAGGATGCTTAATGGAAATAATGTTCTAAAAATCCATTCATTCCATATTTATAAAAATATTCTAAAACTCGTAATTTTTCTGGAAAATTCAAAAAGTACCTCGTACAAAAAACGACAAAATATTCCTTTCATTTTTTTTACTAAAAACACACTGAAGGGTAAAATTGGATTCAATAAATTTTAAGAGGATATAAATAATATTAAATATTGAGGAAATATGGATGTGGATGATAAATATTCCCCAGCAAATTCTGAAGTATAAACAATCTCATATAAAAATTGAGATTGCGAGATTGTCCCTTACCTTAGGTGTGATTTGCTTCGTATGTGTCTGAACCTCCTCTTTCTGGAAGTGCCTTCTTTAATCATTCTATTAAGCCACCAGAGTTGGTCTTTTGAAAAGACCAGTACCTCTATTAGGTTTCTAAGGAAGTGGGGAAGTGAAATGGGCAGAGGTTGGATGAGCTTGATGGCTTAAATTGGTGTGCAGAAGAGAGGGAGGAGGTGCCTTTTATAAATGAGGAGAGGGGCACCTTTAGAAAGTGTGGAAATATTATTTTATTATAAACTATTCATCGATTTCTAAAGGTCCAAAAATCATTAAAGATTAAGACAATATGACTCATGGTAGAAATAAAATCATCCAATCAGAATTGGACATGTTTTGCAAAATATTTTAATCATTATAATCTTATTTTTTTAAATCATTTATTAATGAGGTAAATACTTCATCATTATTGTGTCATACGTAATTTAATTTATTTGGTGTCAAAAAATTATAAAAAAATATCATTATGTTGGAAATCATTTTACCGTTCCAATGAATATTTATAGTTGAAAATATTATTTATATAACCCCTTATAAAAATTAATCACAAAAAGATTTTTGTTAATGTCAATTTTGTCTTTACATTAAATTAATTAATCCGAATTGTCATTGTCACTACCAAGTGGCTCAATGAGGTCCCAAAATCGACCCAAGAATGCCCATGGTCGGCCAATAATCATCCAATAAGGTTAGGACATGTGTCAAGGTAATTGTTAATTATTATAATATTCTTTTAACCTTGAATTACCCTATTTACCTTTAACCGTAGTAAATAAAAATTATCGTAGTTACTATACATAATATCAAAAAAAGTAACCTATTAACATAATTTGGACCCAATGATTCCAAATATGGAATCCATTTTTCAAAATTCAAAACACAGAATTTGCAGTAATTAATTTAAAATTAATCCCGTTGTTAAGCAAACGAGTTTTAAAAGTTAAAACATTATCAAAGATTGAAATGTTTTTACCTATGAATTCAATGTAAAATTAATGCTAATGATATACATTATATTAAATGGTAAAAATATATTCTATTTATGCTTTAAAAACTTTCAATATTAGAATTTAACCATATAATGTATTTTGATTAAAAAAAATTGTTTTTAATTAAAATATAGTGGGTTTTTACTATTCATTAAAATATGAAACTTATCAGAATAATATGAAAAACTTATCCAAAGTAAATTTTTATATCCTTATTCTAAAGAAGAATTTTATTTTTTCAAATTGAACTTATAAACTTGTCAAAAACATGATTTAATGTGGGTGCGCCATCAAAAGGCGGTAAAACTCCATTTTTTAAAAATAATTCTTTTATCCAAAAAACTGATTTTGTTTTCATACCTCATTATAGAAATTATATAAGATGAATTAAAATTTTATAAAATAAAAAATTCAGTTAATACCTTTCATAACAGCTAGTTTATAATTTTATAATATATCATTGTTTAGTGAAACTCAGTATTGCGTACTACACCCGCTATCGAGGAAGGTCGTGATTGCGTGTAACGCAAGCCAAGCTAGTGTTGTGTGTAGTGGAAGATTCCATTCCGTATAACATATTACATAAAAAAATATAATTCTCATAAAATATCAGGGTGTTACATGTAATCTTAAAATCATTAATCTCTCAAAATGGATAGAAATTATGTTCATGTTGTAATAATTACAATTTTGGTTTTGTCGAAACCATTCCTAAAAAATATTTTTTTTGGAAAAAGAAAAGAAAATACATTTAAAAAAATTCAATATAGGGTAAAAATATATTTATGTATTCATTGTACATTATTAAATACATTCATCAAAATTTTTTCAATAGAATATAGACTTTTAATAAAAATATTACCCATCAAAGTGTATATAAAATCTATTTTTTAAAAAAAATTTTCTTAGTATTATTAAGAACCAAATATTGGTAATTGGTACTAATTTTCAAAAAATTTATAAATAAATAAGGGATAAGAAATATTAAATGGGAATATCATATAAGGATTTGATAATTTCAATAATGGGAATTCGTGCAAAAACAATCCCATTTTAAAATGTGTTTTCAACAAAAATCCATTAACACATGTCTTATATTTATCATATGAGTTAAAAATAGTGTATATTAAATATATTTTTTAGTACATATTTTATAGAAACATATTCATAATTAAAATACTACGTATCATTCCATTATAAATTATGATTATCCATTTTATGGCAATTTCATCTTTAAAAGGATCATTCTAGTAAGAACTTATCTATATTCCTTTCATGTTTCTGTTACAAAGTTCTAGTAATTGATCCATTTTATTTATTTAATAATAAAAATAATTGTAAATAATTATATAATTATCCATTTTATTCATCATAAATACTATTCTCATTTTTTATGTAAATCAACGATGACAAATGAATTACGCCACTCGTTCTAGATGTTAGTTCATATGTACACATGTCTGAAGTTTCCACTTTCCTAGAGTTGACAAGAATTGATGTTACATAACAATTCAACATTTAAAAACAATTATTTTATAATAAATAACTAATGTATTTATTGAATTTATTCTTATTTCCATCCATGAAAATAAAAATTATAAGAATCACATCGCAATGTGAATGTGGTAGTTAAAAAATATGTATAAGCCATGTTATCACAATACAAAAGAAGATATGGTAAAAAATATTATATTCTATTATTACTAAAAATGAATAATTTTACCATAAATATCATATATAAAATTAAAATTTATCTTAATGACTATCCATGACATATGGTGGTGTCAAATGAATCATATCACAATGTGGATATGGTAACCAACACGTACATATGAATCATAATTTTATTTCCCATTTTTTTTAAAATATAATGTATATTGGTGGTAACATAATAATAAAAACACTTCAAAATATTGAGGATACATAAGTTGTATTTTTTGAGGAATAAAATATATTTAATGGAGGTAGAATAAGAAATAAATTAAAAGGTGTTACATAAGATAATTACATATTCTTCGGTAGAATCCCCTAGGTCCCTTCATTAAGACCCTTGAATTTGTATTATTAAATTAAAATAACATATTAATACTATATAGAAAAGTTTTTAAATAAAATGAGATGGTTTTTGTTGAGATAGATGACTTGATATGGTGTATAAAAAAGAAATAAGTAACGTCATACAATAATTGAATGGAATGACAGACAAAAAATTAATATAAATATTTAAATCTGTTAAATTAATATTCATGTGAAATTGAATAACCAAGTCCAAAATACAGAATATGTTACATAATAGGTTTTAAATACTTTTATCCAAAAAATTATTAAATGTGTAAGCGATATTGTAAACAATATCATTTGGTTTGACATCATTTTTATCTAATTTTATCATCATTGAGGTGACAAAATATTCAATTTTAATGGGTTATAATTATTTTATCATGTTATAATTGGATCAAAAATAGATAGGTTATGATGTTTTAGAAAATATATCATCCTATATGCACTCTTTAATTTAAATATATTTTAAATAATTTAGCAAAAAATTATTTATCATAAACATAATAAAGGAAATTTTATGAAAAATTCGCAAATTTTAATTATAAATAAATATATAATGATATGGTATTCTGAATATAAAATATTTTAATATAAATTATACATTTATATTAACTATAAGAAACTTATTACATGATAATTCATCCATAAATATTAATTTTGTTATTTAAAAAACTTTTTTTTTATTTTTAATACTAGTTGCACATGATCTTTTTCTATGTTCGGAAAAGAATTTATTCATATTATTCCATTAATAAGAATTAAAACTAAAATTCCATTATAAATAATTATAATTTTTAACAATAAATGTTTAGATTCATTTATATGATTTTCTCATCCCTATTGGATAGTATAATTGAAATTAAATGAAACGATTGATGTTATGGAATGTTAGTTAAGTAAAATAAATTAAACATTATTATTAATTGTAAATGGAAAAAATATTATATATTAGAATATAATCTTTTAATAGAAAACATAGACTCATTAAATGAAATAAACATAAGTGATGGGAATAATTTAAGGCAATGTCTCATTGTTTTAACTCAGTTTGACCCATTTAACACTTACTGAGCTGAAAAAATATTTACCACAGTAACACTTTATAATTATTATGTAATCCTAGGCCATGTTAATTGATACGTACTAGAACCTGAATAAGATAGTTTAGATTATTTCCCTAAGACATTCGGGTCATGTAATCTTGTAAGTCTTCGGGACATGTAATCTCTGAGCCTACTGGCCTTGTAAGCATTCCCCCTTATCCCTTGAATGGCGGGATATCAAAAATCAATAAAAAATGAAGGCCTTCGGGCCATTCAGGCAAGAATCATAAATAATATAAACAAACAGTTTTTTTAAAACATAAAATTATAAAAAACTATAATAAATAACTAATAATTTAAAATAAGATGATTTAATGTAGATATAAATGAAAAATGTTTATACATGGAGATAAATATAATATACTATACATGTACAAAAAAAAGATTAAAAAATATCAAAAAATATCATATAAGAATATCAAGCACTTCCTTTTATATCTTATACCAATATACTATTCAAATAGATTTTAGCAATCCATTGATGATAATTTTTCTATCTCTGTATAAGAAACAAAGAAGCTTATTAAGGTAACAAAAATTAGCTCATAATAGTGCAACTAGAACATAGTATGCCCCCAAAAAAATGTGTCTTAAACTAATCCAATATGTGAGTATAACATTCAATAGTGGGCATGTATATAAAAATTAATGAAGAAATGTAAATTATCAAATTTCATGCCGATGATTCTTAAGAAATTCCTAGTATGACATACAAGACATGGGCATGGACATGGGTCTCTGAGTATGTGATCATTAATTTGGAAAGGGAATAAAAAAAATAATATGGCTGAACATGTAGTAATAATAATGATGTATGGGCCAATGAGGAAATAATTCATCCATTACCATAGGAGGTCAATCCAGCATATAATAATATTCAATTCAACCTAGAGATATCGGTTAAAAGTGTAATTCAAGAGATGCACCTTCTATATTTCATTGGGAAAGTATCCTACCTAGTCCATGGAAAATATCCAAAGTAATTTCAAGCATCAAATTACCAGATCCTAAGGATATTATACATGGTGTTACATGTCAGGTTACATAAAGATGAATCCAAAGATATAACCCAAGGAATTAAAATTTATAGAGAAGTAGGATACAACTGGATTCTATTATCAGGTATCCATATAATATATAATGATGGTATTTCCATGTTTTTATCTCCCATAGAAATGGAATCAATGTATTGAGTTAGTGTTCTCTGTGTGATCAAGGCATTCCGTTCATTAATTCTAGGATGGGTGATGTCTTAAGGTTCCATAAAAATAAAAAAGGTGCCTAAATAATGGGAACCATACATTTTTTAAGTATACATATACATGTAATTTATTTTCTAATTCTAATTCCTTTCGTTCAATTTATCATTTCACATACCAGAAATAAATATTAGAATCTTATGTATCCAATCTGATTAAATTTGTTTAATTATATTTAACCAATTAACATTATCATGTTTTGAACCAACCACACCAATGTAGTTCTTTGAATAAATACATGAAATCTTCATTAGGTCATATGATAGGACACCCAAAAGTTTTTGTCGTATTGAGGTTTCAATCTATATAGATTACAATAGGATAGGTAATAGATTTAGATCATGATCTATATAATTAATTTAATGACTGCCACATTTTAGAAGAAAAACATAGATAGAATATTATGTCACACAATGGTGAAAATTTATTAAAAAGACAATACATTATGGAAAATACCATTACCACCTATTTTTAATGTCAGTGAACTCCACATATAGTATCATTCTCTGATCTGGGCTAGATTGAGGGAAATAGTAGAAATATGACTAACGCCCAAAAAATAGAGAAACTTAACTTTCTTGGAGGTCATATAACATCGAATAATAAAAAATGAGAAAATAATAAAGTGTTATCATTTACATATTGAGGGGGATCCAATTATATGAACAACACTTGAATAGGTTCTAAGATGTCAAATATTTCTCAAAGCCTAGATGAGAAATAAAAGGGATCCACTGAGGGGGTGATATGCATGAATGATGATCGGGTAAAGGTGGTTTCATATTTTTGGGTTAAATAATTGCAATTGGTAATTTATAAATATTTTAATAGGTAACAAGTTATGGTCGCCTGGTTAGACAAATAGTGCACCAAAAATATGGTGAACACTATATGGGAAGTCAAAACTCACAAGGTTCACACGCATGGATTCAAATTCCATGACCAAACAATGCCTTTGGAACCATATCACAACTCACCCAATGAATGACCTAGGAACATGGTTAGAAAAATATGTAAACATCTTGTGACTTCCCTTTTCAATTTATTTCTTGTTTCACATGTCCATGATGCTCATCTCACATAGTTAAATAAAACATGAAACTTCATTATAGGGTGACGTGGTTGATCCACATAGTTATTAATAACCATGTTCTAATGGTGAACCTCATACTATTTCACTAAATATTTAAACATTGGAAATCGAAAAACACACAGTGTTATCAAAGGAGGAAGCCAGTTGAAATTGTGGTCCCATTTCCTATTTTTACATATAGTGTCCACAATGAGGATGTTGTTATCTAATGGTGTATTTAACACAACTCCCAAAAATTATAAGGGTTAAATGGATAGTTTTTAAAATCTTTACGAACATGGTTAATCATTCAAAGGGATACAACTAAATTGGAACTCTATAGTTAGTTATGCTTTGCATGATGTAGTAATCTAGATGGATGATCTTCTATGATGTTTCCATGGCTGTGTTAGAGTGGGGAAAATCAGACTGAAAATAACATGTTAGGTTTCGTAGGAAATAATTAGTATGATTGTCCATATTAGAACATCAATGGGTCTATGGTTGGATACCTTATGCCAGTGGGACTACATGTGGTGTCCAGTGGTCTATGATCTTACATCCTGGTAGTGGTTGGGTGTTTATGCTCTCAATGATGCCTGGTTGTTATATTGAAAAAAAATTGAAATAATTTCAAAATAATAAACTCATGTTAAAAAAATGGTATATATTTTTAAATAATTATGTGATATAAGTGGATGACATCACACATAAATTAAATTCAAAAAAATAAAACATAAAATATATTTCAGAAAAAAAAATTTAATCAAAAAATAACTTATCATAGTGTTGTGTTTTTTTTTGATTTATATGAAATTAATTAGATTATTATAAATCAGATATTTAATCTAAATCATTTTTATTAAATCCATAATATATTGGTACTTTTAAATAACATAACCTGTTAATAAGAAATGAAAACTTCTGATATGTTCTATTTTTTACTATTCACTTAATTAATAGTCATTCTATAAGAATCCAAAACATTAACCCAAAATTAATTTTGTTATTTGGATTTCAGAGATTATTTTATTTTAATAAAACTATATTTCTGAATGTGGCATAAATAAATTAAAATTATCATGCCAAAAATTTATTAAAACTAATTTATGATGAAAATCTGTTTTTAAAGCCTGAAATGGCTTCACAAAAAATGTTTTCATATTTAATAACAATTAATCAGTACATTTTTAAAGAATTGGTCTATTGTTGGTATATTTAAGTATAAAGTTACTCATATTAAACTCCACTATATCAATGCCTATATTAGAAAAAAGTAAACAATAATATAACTCAATTCACTTAATGCTCAGTGTAACATCTTAAGAAAACATTAATGTTTTTTATTATATTAAACTAAATATTCCAGGTGTTACATATACTACATGGAAATAATTATTTTATTAATCTAGTTGATTTTTATCTGATATTAGGCATGTATTTGATATCTCTATATAAATTTAATAAATTTTATTGATATATAGAAATCTCATTTCAGACTTGTATTCATGGCATGCTAGTATATTAATGAAAAGATGAATATGAACTACTTATAGTCACAAAATCAATAAAATGGGTGTAGTTACCCAATATTGATTGAATGGTTTACCCTTTTAATGTGATAATTTGGGTAAATTCTGAATTCTTACATAAATCAGAATTATACATCAAAATAACTAATATTTTCCAAAAATAATTTAATATCATATTTATATAATGATACATATCAAAAAAATATAAAACATTACATAAATTTGTATTTATAAAAACCTTCGAAAAAATTGAAAAAATTAAAAAATCATTATGTAAGACAATGGATTCGAAAATGGAAAGACGCGACTCTATGGAATTTGACTTCTCTAACTAATGAATTCCACATCCATTCTAAGTCCCTATGGACTACAAAAATTTTATTATAATATAAATGGATAAATTTACCGTAGAACATTTAAGTGGATATCATGTTTAATATCATGATATTTTATACAATATATCACTATAATTATTATTTTTTGCCTCTGATTGATTGCTTTATGCAAACCACCTAGATTTTAACAAACCATGATATAATTTTCAAATTTTATAACATAACATGATGGTTCTCTCATATGAATTTTATTTGAGGGTATGAATTGGAATAAAAAAAATGAAAATTTAGTTTTTTTACTTGTATATGGTGAAATTAATATTTATAAAATTAGTCAAATATGAAACTAAAATCTTTTAATAGTAACAAAATATGTTTTTCTACGAAACTATTTCTTTACACCCAATGTGTTAATATAATAATAAAACAAATATATCACTATTGTCTATAAATTCTAATGAAATATGTATATTCAATATTCATTGAAATATATATAAATTCCTCTAGTATTATTATATGGAATAGAATGAACGTTGATTTACTTTTATGCTATAAAATGCATTTTTTATAAAAAAAATATTTATTACCTTCTGCACACTTATTTTAAGATAATACCTGCCACTTCTTAAAATTCAATTTGAACAAATGGATAAATATTTTGAATTATCATTAAAATAATTTTTATTGTTGCCACATTCCTTTTTGGTCATAATTAGTTGCTAAACAATACTTTTTGTTTACTAAGGTTAGGGTTAAGATGAGATAATAGATGGGGTTAAACTAAAAGATATTAATAAAAACAGAACATATACTTGTATAAATATTATTAGATAAATAATTTTTTCCCTATATTTTATTATCATCACATTGTTTTCCATATTAGGATATTTTAATAAGAAGATGAACATAATTATTTATTTATTTTAGCTAATTCATTGTGTGTCTCTCCACTCGCAAATAAAAGGGAACATTTTCTCTTTATTTATTCATAGACATTGAGCTGAAGAACTCATACATGACCTACAAAAAACCTTCTTGTATTTATTACCTTCATTACATAGATTCTATTTTCTCTTCAGACCATCCAATTAAGTGTTAATCTATAACCCAATTGATGTATCTATAAGAAGAATTAACCACCTAACCTGACCCTTTTAATGTTTATTTATTATTCTATTTATTTGAAATATGTTGTAACCCTTTAAACAAATTACCCCATTATCTTCAATATTCTGATATTCTATTACGATCAGGGGAAAACATTTTTACAAAACCTTCCCACCAAATAGGAAATTAATGTTTTAATCGTGATTCCGTACAGACAACTACTTCCACATAGTTATAGGATTCATCTTCCATCACCTTAATTATTATATTATTATATATATTGATTTACTACATATATATATGACTGTATAATTATATTATAACTTTTACCTTCTGGTATAGCCCACAGATAGAGGCATGACATCATTTTATGCCTCTTCATTTATGTTTGGAGTCAGGGGGATAAATTTATGGAAGTGTTTGGGGGTTTAAAGTGAAGGTAATCATGAATCCAAATTAAAAAACAATTAATTATATTAATTAATTCTCATGATGTGGTTGTTTAATATGTATGTGTTTCGATTAACATTATGAAGGGTTTTCTGGAAATAATCAGTTCAAAATGTGATATAAATTGATGGTGTGAATGGGTATTTAGATTTCTATGTTGATGTTATTTGAATTTAATAACATAAGAACTCACAATGATTCACAGTGTGAACTCAATTTTTGTTCAACAAATATATTCGAGGGGAGCCTCATTTATTCTTACACACACCTAAAAATTTTATATTTGGTTCCACTTCTCTTCATATCAAATTTAAGGGTTTTCATTAGTATTTTATTTTCATATTTGTCTTTTATAATATAATTAAAATTAATAATCAAGGTTTGAATCATGGAAATAAAAAAATATGAACTTATTATTCAGTATCTTCTTGGATCTCCTCCATTTTTTAATGGAACGATATATCAGTACTTTTAGACATGGATATATATATTCAGATGTGGTTTTATTAGTTTTTCATTTAATTTTTTATAATAATGGATGGAACATGTGAGGTTTATGTTTTCATATAATCTCCATTGTTCCAATGAATCTGATGTAGTGTTTTTCCACATTCCAATTTTATAGCAATATGAATCCCATAGGTTTAATTTTAATATTAGTATTTTATTTTTCAATGGATTTTACCATTTGAAGTTCTACTAATGATCTTCTAACTAATTGGCCTTTAAAATATTGTAGTGGGTGTCAACCATGATGTAATAAAAATATTTATTCTATGGTATTTATAAAATAGAATTTGGTTTTGAAAAATGTTTATGAAAAAAATGTGTTGTGGGGGTTAATTTTAAATGGAAACGGTCAGTGTGTGATTATGAATATTATTATACAAGGGTCGGTTTGAGTACACATGGTGTTCTCTGATGACTAGAATGAAATAGAGAGGAATTTAAAACCATTGATGGCTTGGTTGATGATGTGTCACCATGCTTGGGCCTAAGGATTTAATTTAGCCTACATGGGTGTATATTAATATGTGTGTAAACATTAATGTTTATTCCAAATTTGGATTTATATAATTTTTATTTCTTGAATTCAGATGTCCTATTTTTTAAACTAATTTGGGAAACATATTCCTTTTTATATTTTATATTGTGAAAATGGATTCCATTATTTAGAAATACTTTATACATGTTTTATAGTTCATAGAGGAAAATGACTTATATACTCAATGAATTATGGGAAAATATATTGGGGTTAACTACATATAATTATAACTCACCTTTTAATATGCATATTGGTACATATGCAGGAATTATATTCAACTGTATAGGAAAGGGGCCGATTCCAAACATCACAAGTGGGGCTTCATGATGTCACTATTTGGGTTGCCTGTGGTGAATCTTCGTGTTCTTGTATACTTTTATACAATTGTACCTCATTTATGTTAGCTTATTTTAATGCATTGGATTTTTAGTTTTATATTTTAATATTTTATTCTATTACTCTTATGATGGTCTTTGGTTCCCCATTTATTGCTGGATTCTTCATATTTACTATCCCATGGTTGGTGAATGAATCATTTGTGGAGATGTATTTATTTTATTTATTTATTTTTATCTTGTAAAATTTGCGTATATTCCTATATAGGGAAAATTTATTCCTAATTTTTACTCTTTCTTAATTATTGATATTTATTTACAACATTTGGTGTATGTGGATTATCACCGAGGGTTATTATCACCTATGATTGTTTCTGAGAAAATGGGTAAGGGTGGGATGTTAAAAAATATATCATATTATATCTAAGATCATGTATGGATGGTAAATGGATATAATAAATTTAATGATTTGAAATATTTAGTATAAAAAAGTTAAATCTTACCCATGATAGATAAACATCATGTTTTCATGTAAATCTGGTAACTAAACGAAAGTTTCGTACGTACATCTAGGTGTATCATCAAAGCAACAACATTGGATTTTCTAATGGGTGATTGGAATCAAAAATTAAAAAAAATACTTCCTACTAAAAACAAATTATCAGATAATAATTATCTTCTTATTTGGTGATATTTTGTTTTTTCAAAACATATATAAAAAATAACAATGAATAAAATGAACAGTAAAATGATCAAAATTGTTTATTTATAAAATTGTTCAAATAATGTAACTTCCACCAGTACAGAGAACAAAAAATAATATATATGGTGTATATAATAATGTTATTAGTATTCAACTAGTTGTGTGATAGGTCTTAGTTTGGAATATTGTGTGATTTGTTTAATTTGTTGACATGTGAACTATAATAGAGGAACCTTGTTAGGAAAATCACTTGACAAGATTTACACAGAAGAACATAGTGATTTTTTATGGAGATTGTGGGCATGATAATGATGATGTATAGATCAGAAGGATTGCCATGATTTTATTAATTTTTTGGAACTCTTGATGGATTTATGGTTTGAAAAGAAATATATATTCTTTATGATCTATCATTACCATGGTGGTACTTGGCCATTTAGGTTACGTTTGAAAGAGATCTTACATTGAAATTATTTTTTTACTTATTCAATAAAAAAAATTTCATATAATCCTTATAACTATTTATGGTGGTATAAATATTTAAAAATTAATTATGAATATTGTTTGTAAATTTATATGAGTCTTAATTCACTCAACTTATTCTCTTTTCATCAAAGGTATCACCTAGAGAATGACTACAATCACTAATCTCTAAGTTGTTTTTTTAGAACAAGATTTTCATATTGTTTTTAATGTTCTATATTACTGACTAGACAAAAATTGTGAGTAATTTTATTGTTGGTGATAGAATCATAGAAAGAAATCCATGTGGAGGGGATAACATGGTCTATCCTAGTGCTAGGGGAAATTTCATTTTATGGAACAAACATAAGAGGGAGGGTTACTCCAACAGTAGATATACAATGGAGAATAAATCCACTAGATCTGTATATCATCCACCCATTCACTATAATTAATGAATTTATTTCTTTTGAGGAATTAATGAAAATAAAAATATTGAGTGAACCCCACAACATATTAATTTCCACCACTATGGGATGAAAGATAATCTCAAGACGTATTATCATAATGTTATGAAACCATAATATAGATCTAGCTTGATTAAAACATATGATTCTTATTAAAGTATGAAATAGTTCTATAAGATGAGTTCGCATTCATAGACCCAGATGAACCATGAAAAATTAAGGAGCATTTCATTTGTTTACTTTAATCCTTTATAGGTAAACAAGACCAATCTGATGACATCTGATTGATAGTTATTCAAAGCTGAGTAATCTATATCGATAAAGAAATTGGGTTCCTCAATAGATCAATATATCATCATTCTAAAATAGAAACTTATCCATGTCATTTTTGACATTGGAAAATTTATTTCTTTTCATTCATTTAGTTTGGTTAACTTATTGAGTTTATATGTGGAAATGAAGCCTTCCACCAAAAGTACAAATAATCCCTTATGAGAATGGGTGTATAGAGGTTTTAGGTTCCTAATGTGTTCTATTAACATAGACATAGTGAAATTTCTAGGGTATTTTACTATCATAGAGATGAATTTTTTTATCTAATATTTTTAATTGAATGAACGGTAGAATTATAAACCCATGTTGATTAATTCAATCGACAATTTTCTTTCACATTCCAAAATGGAACACCACGTGGATTAAATTGGGATTGTGACATAAATATAGGTAGAGTATGACAATTATTATCAGTGTATAAAACCAAATCAATTCAACTTTTAGAAATTACCCTTGGTTTTATAGATGAAATTTGAAAAATGATTATTTACTCTATAGTGTATCCAAACCTAAATTTCATTTATAAATAATTATATGGGTTGCCACCCAAATACGAAATCCAATATTCTATCAATATATTCCCAATAACCATCCCCATTTCACTACCAATATGTAGAATAAATCCAAAAGTATTTTGGGAGTGGTCTAATAAGAAGAGTTAGAGAGTAATGGTTTCATCTGAAATAGTATATCATTGTGGGTTGCAGAAGCTTTTTTCATAAAAAATATGGACTGTTATTTCTTATTATGGATTGAATATTATAAAATTAGCAATTTTTAAATAAAAAATAGGCACCCACTTCCATGAATAGATGATATATTTTATAAATTATGGTGATATATATTATTCTAAATGTTTGATATCATATTATTTTTTCATCATATTTGATCTAGAAAGTAGTGTATTAACAAGATAGTATTTTGGAGATCTTATAAACTATATGAATCTTTTATCCGGATATTTGGTTAGAAAAAACCAATAGTTGTTTTCATGGCCCTAATTAACAATATATTTTACATGTACCTTGTATATTTTTCTCTAGCTTCCATTGATGACATTTTTTTTATTCTCGAAGTATGAATGATTAGGGGTACGTGGGATTTATACTATGCACATTTCATGGTCATTGAATATATTTCAAACATTTTAAGTATCATATATTGAGAAAATATGTTTTCTTCCATGGGGATTCAATTAATTTGTAGGGATTACTTATTAATCTTTTGAATATTTAACTATTCATCAATTGATGTCCCCCAAGAATATGTTATTGTATGCAATGTTTTGGTATTAGCAGGCTATTATTGTCACATTACTTAGTATTTATCCAGGATTTCTCGTCCAATGGATACTCTGAAGATAAAAGGTGTTCCATTCACATAGAAAATGAATTTTGGAAATTCTTACAAGATATTAAATCCCAAATCACATTTATACCGGTCTTAATCATTCGAAAAGTAGGTCAGGTCTATGTGGTTAATTTTGATGCATCTGTATTAGGTATGAGAGGTTCTCCCATATAGGGGGATCAATTAGAAGCCTATGTTTCAACACATTTATGATTTCATGAGATGAAATATTATATATATGAAATGGAATTAGATAAAATTTAATATTCCTTAAATACCTTGAATTATTACCACATTTGATAAAAGATCATTGATTTTACTGAACAAAAGAGTTTGGAATACATATTGTCTCAAAGAGACTAGAACAAAATGAAGTAAATATGAATGGATTAACTAAAGATGTTTTATTATAAATGGTATATAGACTATGTAATTTGACATCTATGGAATATGTGTTGAGTGAAGAATCATATTGTGAACTGTCCAAGGTAACATGTTACCAATAATAACCGGTCAGTGTCTTTTTTGACATGCTTTTAGATTGTGCAGAAAATAATGATAATGTAATTTTATTCAAAGTTAATCAAATTCCATACCAGATATATTTTAAAAAAGTTAAGAAACAATCAAAACATAGTTCCATTACCATTAGATTAATCCTTAATATGGAGGAGACTTCTGAAGGAAAAACATTGGATGAAGTCACTTTGGTACACTTTAAGAACTAAATTGTGTTCCCTAAGACTTTCAATAATTATAATATACTAGAATATAACCATTTGAAATGGGTTGATCATATAGGTACTCTAAATATTTAAATGGTAAGGAATTTTTATTTTTGGTTTCCTTTTATGAAATACTAGATAGAAATTTATTTCATGAAAATTTTAACTTTCATATAGGTAAAGGATGAGAACAAATGACTGAATAAAATAATAAAATCTATTCCTATAACTAAATGGAAGTGGGATGATATTTCCTATTACATTATCATAGGTATGTCAAGGAAACATTAGAATCACAATATTATTCTAGTTAATGTGGATCAACACACCATGTTTCCATTATTTTTACTATTCACAGTGTCCAACATGTTTTTTGATGTGGAAATGTTATATATTAGATATGTTAACAAGATTTATGTGGTTCGAGTATCAATAATATCTAATTGGGATCCCCCATACACTTATATATTCATGTTATTGTTTCTATAAAATATCAACTCTCATTTGACTATCAGTGTGATATATCATCATTTAACAAATGGGTTGCCAGAGGGAAAATTCACACATAGGCTGATATGAATAGATCAAGTGTTATGGATATTTTTAATTCCAGGTATGATCTTATTACTTTCATGGAATTATGATATAGTATCACCTATATGTGGATGATATATATGTCCCCATTCATGGATTTATAACATTTCCATTTTTTTCTCCAATACTCTAGGGGGAAACACGAGATACATCATTAATAGAAAAAAGTATTTTCCATAAGACTATATAGACTATCAAGATGATCTAGATGTGTATGAATATGGATTAAGAATAATTTAAATAATATTTACACAACATACAATTAACCATTATTATACAATGTGATAGAAAATATCTTCAGTAATGTGTCTATGAGACATGGTCATCAATGCATGGGAATTAAAATGAAGTTATATCCATGTTTTGTTGGACTATATCAGCTTTCTTAATGGACTGGAAATGGTTTCTATCAGTTATCCCTGATACTTTTTTTCGGTTTCTCATAATTTTTATCATTATTGTCAACTAGATAAGTTTCAGTTGTATTTCACCTATGTGATTATTTGGGATCATGTTACTCTTCAAATTGATGATTCTTTTTTCCCAAACCCGGTTTGGATTCTAGATAGACCTGAAATGACCTCTTGAGAAAGACGTATTTCTCTAGATTGAGATTTATGGTATAATTTTTAGGTTCAATAGGAAATATAAGAAGGGTAGTAGTTCATACTGGAATAAATGACCTAACCCATTCAATAACAATATAGAGGTTTTAATTTCAAGGGATGAAAATTCAAATTTTAGGGATAATGTTTCACCAACCTTTTTATGTACGATGTTATTTATTCTCATTTTTTATATTTTATGTTGTTGAGATAAATTCATAGTGAATTTTAGAGGTTGATGTAATATATAATATATTATATGAATTGTTGAAAATTTCATTATTGAATGGATGTTCATGTCATGAGGTTTTTTCTAATAAAATTATATGGGTTATTTTCAATGAATAAATGGGTTTTGAGGAAAAATAAATCAAATACATGAGATCCATCAATGATGTGAATGAGTTGGTAGAATTTTAATTCATATAAATGAATATTTCATCATATGGTACCTCTTAGAGACTCATAATGTGAACTACATTTTCACAACAAGGATCAAATTGGTCCGAACCAATCTTAATCATCTATATATCTATAAATCTTTATATATTTCATATTGTCTTATTCATGAAACCCAGGGTTCCCATATGTGTCTATTGGGGACCTTAGTTGTGTATGATTATATTATAAAAGAGTCCTTAATCAGTCGATTGTGGATATAAAGGGTTGTGAAATTGTATTTCCTTCTCTATAGGATTTTCTCATGTCCCCTTAACAAGAACCCCAAATTGGTGCTGTTATGCACAATATTATGGGATCAGAAGTGATTTGATCTATTTATATTACAATTAGATAAAATCATAGAAGGATGTCATCTGATATATCAAATTTTTAGATATTTATAGTTATAATGATCTCTAGGTAAGTGGATTTTCACCCTATAATGTTTTATTTTAAATTCAATTATATTAGGTTTCTTTTAATGATTCTTGTTTTGTTTTTTAATATTTTACCGTACTGAAACTATTATGATGATTCTATTATTATTTAACAATTGAAAAATGGTTTTTTTCACCAATAATGTGTTTTAAAAATTGTTTAAAATGATTTTCATAAATGATATATGGTTTTATCAGATGTTCATATAATTACATGGTATTGGGTACTAACTAGAGGGGCATATAGTCGGTATGTTTTCATGATTTCCATTATATGAGGCATTATTAAAAAAGGTTTGGTGGTTCTTTTCAACTGGACATGCACCTGGATGACTTTTAACTATGTTATTTCTTGGTGGAGGATGTGTAACCACTAATGAGAATTCAAATTTAATTTATCATTTATAGCTGTGTGTGTGTGTGTTTGTGTGTGAACATAGACGTTTTTGAAAAAAAAAATTCTATACTATTACTACACATTTAAAGGATGTCTTATATTTGGATAAACTATCTTATAACACTTCTTCATTAGTTATATATAATTCTTTTTAAAACTATTTTAACTTATATTTTTATTCATTTCATAAGTTTCATACTATATTAATATATATTTTATCTAGTAAAAGTATCTTGTTGGAAACTTTACATGGTGTTTCCTTCAGGGTATGATTACTCAACCCCTTCATATTGAATTAAATGAATATGATGATTTTTTTCATGAGACTGAAAAGGGAGAAGTTTCTTACATCAATATTGAGGATTCTTTATGTCACTATTTTAGTTGTCTGAGGTAGCACCTGAAATGTTTGTGTCCTGATCTAGAGTGGTAAAAACTCAATGCTAGGGTATTTTACATAGTTGGTTTTTTAGTTTTCAATTTTTCTATGTTCTATTTTTACTCTAATATTGGTCTTTATTTCAATGATTATTGTTTGTATTCCCATATTTATTAAGGTTGGTGTGGGTGAATGAATCATTTTTAGTGATTTTTTGGTTTATTAGTTATCTTTATTCCATTCCATCCATCATAAAGTGGAAATATCACTACTGTGTTCATATATAATACTTTCTCCATTATTTGATTTAACTTATTTTTCACATGCACTAAATTTTTATAAAAGATACTGTAGTGAAGAAAATATAATACTTATTTAATTATTATGAATTTATAGATAATGAAACCCTGAACAAGGATCATAGAATAGAATAATCAAACAAAAACATTCAAGATGGATATACTGGTTTCAGACCAAATATTCATTTTAATGATAAAATTGAAAACAAAAACATAATGGGGAATTCTAAATGAATCATAAATTGTAATTTATCAATGAATATGGCTATTAAATTGATTTCATTTCCCGCTTATTCTCATTGGATTAGGAATATAATGAATCATTTATAGGTCATAAGTGACATCCCCATGATGAAAAAGGATGTAAATAAGTGTCGAAGGGTTTCAAATGTGAGTGGGGGATTAATTATCCTTTAATAAATCAAAAAATTAACCCAAAAACCATAACCAAGCAACTCACAATATGATGCATAAATAAATTAAAGGAAAATCAAACACTCTATTTATATAAAAACCACACCAATGAGTACTACAAAAGAAACTATCAAGTTAAATAGTAGAAGATAACTACCAGAAACTCCAAGACAACAACAATACTCCATACTTCATAAGATTCATGCTCCAACATCACCAAACATCCCATGGATAATGAGATTTTACTTAATATGTGTGATACATTACCTTTTCCCATGTTTCGAAAGATAACATCTATAATAGCACCAAAGTTCCAAATAAGGGGAGACTATAAAACTCAGTAATCTTTTCCTAATGACTTTCCTACTCACACCACTAGGATAGAAAAGTTAGAAACATCTATACAAAACCATTTATAAGAATAATTTTGTAAAATAGTTTATAACTAAATATAAACAGTGTCCAAAAACTATTATAACCATGAGTAAATATGTTCTATTTTTAACCAATTTTCCATCAGGCCACATTTATAGAAAAACTGAAAATCATTCTATAAAACAATTTCTCAATATCATTTTTCCCTAAACATTCCATTTCAATTTTCCACACACCTAACCATGCATGCTTCCTTTCGACAGTCCCATACTCCTGAGCAGTGTCTCATCCAATTACCTTGTGTCCCATAGACACTCACCCATGATCTAGGGTCACACTCCTTGTACCACAATGGTACACATCCCTTATTTATGGGCACATCGAACATGATCTCACACATCCCATATTGTCTAAAACCATTCAAATATTGCAATTCAAACCATTTCAATAATACTGTTGTTTTTTGGAAGACCATTAAACAATAAAATTCCAATAAAATATTTTCTTTCAATAAAACCATTCCTTTTATTAATTTTTTTTCTTATCCAATTAAAACTATTCTTAAAAAATCCCCTTTAAAAATATTTAGTTTAAAATTAAGAATCATCAAACGTTATTCAAGGCCACAAATTTTAAAGACATCCACTATTTACCTTTTCATCAATAAAAGGGGTTTCAAACAATTTATAAATATCCATTTCAATACCAATTCAATAGAATGTATTCAATTTTAAGGAATTCTAATTAGTTATAAAATGTGGTGTTGACAGCAAATCCACCTACATTGACCATTTTGATGAAAACAGAAAACGGACAAAGAAAACTCAAGAAACTGAGTATTAATTCCATGAAACCATTGTAGATATCTTCTCATATCCATAACGAGACAAAATTTATACCTATTTGGCTTCCAAAATCTCAGATCTACCTATTACAGGAATAGATCTTAGAAACAAAGAGTAGAGAAGAAGTCGATCTATGTAGATCCAAGATAATGTGACAATAACGAAGTAGAATGATTACTAACCTCAAAAATTGTGCTTTTAAATGCCATGGAAAGGATCTTTAACAATTATAGTTAACATAGGATAATATATCCAACCATCAAGGGAGAATATTCCCATGTTTTGGAATAAAATAAGAAATCATGAGGGAGTTAGTGTAAAAAAAGTGCGAGATCCAATTTTTAGGGTCTCACATAAACCTTGCTCATGGTTTAGTCACACTATTAGAAAAAATTATATATTAATCATGTATTAGTTACTTTCTAGGGAGACCCTCTCATGGCATTATCACATAGCCTCATTAATTAGGTTCCCACTAAGATGAAGCTACTATCCAACATCTATAAATCTTTCTTGTTTCTCCTCGGATTCTTTATGGTTTAAACAAACTGAACACAGACTGTGTGCCTTCCCTTAATGCCAAAAACTCTCTAAATGTTTTCTAAACTCCCACATCAATCACACTTAAAACTCATATTCAAGAAAATAATAAAAAATGGTTATGTACAAAAAATTCGGGGTACTACATTCTCCCCACCATTGTTCATTCCATCGATGGATAATATAAAACCATCCTTTCCCTAAAAGGGTTTTGGTCATTTCTCCTTCATTTCCTTCTCACATATCCAAGTATTTTCCTAAATTTAATCATGTTTCTATAAAACCCCAACAAGATCGATGTTATTCAATAAAAGACATTTTCCTCCCTATCCACAATCCACAAATGGAAATGAGTCATCGAAGAAATTGACTCCAGGTCATTATGATCTCATCTAATCACATGGTCAGGATTAGGATGATACTTTTTCAACTGAGATATGTGGAACACATTATGCACCGAACTGATCTCTCTTGGTATCTTCAACCACTATCCCTCATCTCTGACCCATTATAGTGTCTCAAAACGTCCAATTTTTTGAGGACATAACTTTCCATGTTTCCATAAATGACAATTTCCATTCCTTGGATAAATCTATTCAAACACATGTTCACTCACCGTGAATAAAAACAGTCTTCAACAATGTTCTGCATATGATTTCTAATGACTCTATGCCATCTCGATCCATTTCCTGATATGCAACATCTTTTTTGTTGTTTTATGAACATGGATAAGACCAACTAGTGATGTTTCATCTACTTCCACCAAACAAAGTGGATAACGACAAGGACTCCCATACAATGATTCAAAAGGAGCCATATGTATTGAGTCTTGATAGTTGTTATTATATGATAACTATATTATGGTGATATTCTCTACCAATGAGAAACCAACATCTATTACACAATCACACACCATATCTTACAATATCTATATCCTCATTTTTAATTTCTTATCTGCCTGAGGATGATACACCATACTCATAGTCAATTGGGTGCCACATGATTTCTATAAGGATTTCTAGAATTCATTCATGAACCTCACATCTCTGTTTCAGATTATCAAAACTGGTATTTCATTTCCCATTATCACATCCAGGATATATATTTTGGATAGATCATCCACTATATGAGTTTCATGAAAAGGTATGATATGATACGACATCGTGACCGAATCCACTATCACCTATATGGAACGGTTTTTCAGAACTATTCTTGAAAGACATGTAAAAAATCCATGGCTACCTACTGCCATTTACAAACTAGAATACATAATCACTATAATAGACCTAATCTACAATGATGTTCCACCTTAACTTTCTGAAACATTATACCCCATTTATTTAACTAAACCACTTTCAATTTTATACTAATACACCCAACCTATGATTTCATCTTTTTATACATATTTATTATACTAGGTTGTAAAACCCATATGAAATGGTTTTAATCTTGAAGATGATTTTTCTGACAAGCCATAGGTATATCCATCCATTCTATGAACCAAAAAAAACATAATCCAAATATTTTTCTAACCCTTAATGGTCTCTCCACCATTGAGTTTTTAAGTCAAAACCAGTAATTTTTAACCATATTTTTATTCCTCTTTGACAAAATTAACCAAATCAGGAACCACAAAAAACTGAATTGAAAAACAAAACACCTCAGTCCTCACATACCACATTCTTTTTCAGCTCAGACTGAAAACAACTGCCATTCAACTGAGTCTTATTTTTTCAACTGATCATATGAAATTCTTCTTAATACATTGACCACCGAATTAACTTTTCATAGTTTATACATATACTCAAAGTCGAACATTTGTAGATACCATATCTATCTTATTTTCCAGATATTCAAAATCAGTTGTGGGAAACTATTTTTCAACCATTTATGATCCATGAACATAAAAAATTTCTCATCAAAGAAATTATTATGTTAGGTCTTCAATGCTTGGATAACGAAAACTAACTCCAAATCATGTGTTGGTAATTCATCTCATACAATCTTAGCTTCCTTGAACCATAAGAAACCACTTGGGATCCTTTCTTGTGCACACATCCCAACCCAAATTCTGAAGCATCACAGTACCCTACATACCCCTATCCTAATTCTATAAAAAAAATAGGTGCTGATGTAAGACAAACATTAAAATCCTGAAAATTTTTTTATCATTACTCAATACATTGGAATAGATCATTCTACATTGTCAATGTTTTCGTTGGTGAGTCTATTTGTGAGAAGTCACACACAAAACATCCGTAATAACCAGCAAGACATAGAAAACATCATCTATAAAAGACATTATCCTATGGTTTCCAAGAGATAACATCATTTATCTTATCGATATCCACAGAAACACAATTTAAGAAATAATTGGGTGAGAATGTGTACCTATTATTTACAAAAATTACAATTTGTCAATTTTTCATACAAACGATATTCTCCGTAGATTTATAATACTATCATGAAGTGTTTCTCATGATCATAACTTGTCCTTGAATACACCAATATTTCATCCAAAAACAACACAAAAAATGAATCAAGATATCTATAAAATATCTAATTCATCATTTCCATAAAGACTAATGGTGAATTCATAAGACCAAAAGGCATTATTTCATATTAATAATGGCCATATATTTTACTGAAATTTATCATCGAAATATCTTCCATTCGAACTCACAATTGGTGATATCCTTATCGAAGGTCAATTTTGAGAACCACTGGGATCCCATCAATTTATCAAATAGGTCATCAATGCATGAAATAAGATACTGATTTTTTGTCATATTTGGTTAATCATACGATAATCCCCAAAAAAACCTTATATTTCTATCTTATTTATTTATGAACAAGAGTGGTTCTTCCAATGGAGATGTTATTGGTTGAATAAAACCATTTATTTACATCTCTACCCATTGCACTTTCAATTCACACAATACCGTTGGTACCATCCTATATGATGGGAGGAAAATTGGACTTGTTCCTAGGAGGATTTCGATCATAAACACCACTTCCAATATAGGTACTCACCTTTAGATGTTCTTAGGAATGAAATCTGCAATTGACCCAAAACCAGTGGAAAACTGATATCATTGATCTCTTCTATTGTTTCCAAGGTCAATAATCCATCTAGAATGAGTTTGGTTTTACTTCTAGTGCCAATTATACCATTTCACCGTTCCTTACAACCTTTTTTCCTCGAAAGATATGGTCGACACCGTCCTCAGTTATAAAACTAACTGTTCTAGAATAATAGTTGATACGAGCCTTGAATGTTGTTAACCAATCAATACTTCATATTTACTCAATGAAATCCATCTCCAACACTAAAAATTCCCATGTGAGCTGAACTCAATCAAGGATTGTAGATCATGCTCTACACACAAAGGATGTAAATTATATTTTACTGAAAATGAGGATTATGTTTTGACTTATAGGTCATAAAATCATGTATTAAACATAGAATGTAAACATAATAAGAATCAATGAAATAATTTGATGCAAAAATATCAAAAAATACTTTCATAGTGGTATAATTCAATAAAATTGTTCCTCTCCCCATTGAAGATCCAGACAGATCATCCTCAGTCACCTACTAGGGTCCTTACAATTGCATTATTTCTACAGTATGGTGATTGTTGCCTTGCTGAGATTTCACTTTCTAGGGAGTCATGATGTTCCTAGAATCAACATGGGTAGACATCTTCGGCTGATGTGTCAGATTCGGCTGTCCTCGCCCTATCGAATCATAATATGCTTGCGACACCTAAGAATTTTATCTAGCATGACTCCTCAAAGAACTTTGACAATAACTGTAATGATTCCCCATCCTATTGAAGTTATGACATGATATAGGTTTTATCGAACCTTTTTGATTAATGTGGTCAAATAAAATGCATTTCAAGAATCCATGTTTTCTCTTGGGACATGGAAGAAGGTTCATTGGTCAAGTCGATTGATTTTAATACTTGGTCTCACCTAGGAAATAGGTGCCCCACTTCCACATTCCCATAGAATATGAGTTCCCAAAATTTCTTGTAGGTATCATCATACTTCCCCCTCCCATTGTTCAAGAGACATCATGTTCATCCATTGTCACTCTTTTAGAAATATCTTTGTAATCCAAAATATAGAGGACCACAATCATTGAGAGAATCTTATACCGTATCCCTGATTCCACAATGTGTACCTTCAGTGGTGCACTCACTACAACATCTGGTTCCAAGTGAACTAAATTCATAAATTTATATGAATACTCTATGAAATAGAGATTTTCCTACATCAAGCAGAATAATTGTGTCATTATCTATATCATAAACATGTGAGGACTAAATTTTTTATTAAACAATTTTTCAAAATCCATCCAAATAAGACTGTGATCTAGTTTATCATGCAATGTTAGATCCCACCACTAGCATGAATGATCCTCAATCATATAGTTTTATGTGTTGTCTTTCATCTCCACTCATGTATTAATGAAATTTATGATATGATTCATCCTATTTATCCACATCTCTTCTTTTTTGGGTTTTGAATCACATTGGAATATGGGTGGATTCTACTTCAAGAACTAGATGGAATAATCCACATGTGTTTGATAATCCCTCTAGATCCCTATGTCTACAACATGAATTCATTGGATGATACTCTGAACCAGCTCATGGTTCACCTGTGGTTTAGTTGCAACCACATTCTCTACATCTTGTTTTTGTTTCTTTCTACAACATCTATTAGGTTCAATTTTATAAATATACAATAAACTCCAAAATTTAAACTCTCTATAAAATAATGTCTTATCATTTAAAATTATATCACATCAAGTATCACACATTGTTTAAAAGAACATTTATAGGATTAACCATTTTAAAAAGACGATTTCTTCTTCTGATACTTTTTTCCTAAATTTCCACCTTTGCAAAAAACAATAAATCATTACTCAAAATAAAATATGCAATACTTGTGGGAAATGATTCATCTACAATGGATGTAATTATTTTATCAAGGTCTAAACAAATGAAATTGAGATTCCAATATCCTGTAATTGTATCCAATGCACTTATGTACCCAAATTCATGGTAACATGATGTTTAACATAAAAATGATAGCTAAGTATTTTTATGACCTACTTTTTACCTCTTTAAAATCCTACTCTTATCTATGTTCACAACTGAAGGAATAGAGAAGTACGAATTTTAACTCCAAAACCAAGAAAACTAATGAATAATTATTCCGAATGGAAAGAAACAAGTTGATGACACTTATCTCAAATAATCTTTTGGATCGAACAAACTGATTCCATTATTAATGACCCACTTATTCTCATAGGTTTAAGAATTCAATGAATCATTACTCGACCATAAGCGACATCCCCAAGATACCAAATTTGTAAATTAATGCTATATTGTTACAAATTCATGTGGGGGAGATTTATCCAATAAGAACTAAAAACATTAACCCAACAACCATAACAAAATAACTCACTAAATGATACATGAACAAATTAAAGAAAACTAAAACACATAATTTATATCAAAACCACACCAACGTGTACCACAATGGAATAAAAGTAACCAGTAAGGTAAATAGTGGAGGATAACTACAAGAAAATCCAAGACAACCACAAGATTATATTCTCCACAAGTTCAATGCTCTGACATCACCAAATAGCCAATATTGAGGTGGTTCTAAATATGTGTGATACATTACCTTTTACCATGTCCTGAATGAGATAATATATAAAATCACCAATGTTCCAAAGAAGTGTTTATCATAAAACTCAGTAAGATTTCCCCCAATTACATCCCTACTCACACAACTAGGATAATAAAGTTAAAAAAAGTTATATAAAACCATTTATATAATCCAATTCTTCAAACCTATTTATAAAAAAATATAAACAAGTTTCAAAAACCATTATAACCATGATTAAACCATAGCTATTTTCAACCAATTTTCTAGAAAGTCATATTTTTTAAAAACACAACAAAAAAATATTTAAAACCATTTCTCATTATTATTTTTTCATACCCATTCAATTTCAATTTTTCAAACACCCAAGAATTCATTCTTTATTTTGACACTTCTATAGTTATGATATGTCTCTCATCTAATTACCTTATATCCCAATAACACAATCCCCAAATCCATGGTCAGACACCTTTTACCCCAATGGTACACATCCTTTATTTAGGATAAAATCAAGCATGAACTAAGATAACCCATATATGCCAAAAATATTCCTATAAACCATTTCAAACCATTTAAATAATTTTTTTCTTTTATTAAAACCCATTAAATAATCAAATTCTGATCGAGAATTTCATTTCAATTAAACCATTACTTTTATTGAAAAATATTTAATAAAATCCAATTAAAATAATTAAATAAATTTAAAATTATAAAATATTCTTTTTAAAATCATGATTCAAAGAACATTATTCATGGACATCAATTTTCTAAATTACAATAATTTTACAAAGCATTACTAATAAGGGTTTCCAAAAACTGTTAAACAATGAATTCACAATATATTAAACACAATATATTAAATTTTAATGAATGGAAATCAGTTATATAGAGAGGAGTCAATATTAAAGCCCCCTACCATAACAATTTTGGAAAAAACTGAAATCATACAAAGAATGATCAATAAACTAGGTAAGATTTCCATGATACTACCTTAGATCTCTTCTCCTATCAACAATGAGAAAAAAATCAACATATTTGGCATCCAAAATCATAGATCTACCCATTAAACGTGTAGATCTTAGAAACTTAGAGGATTGGTGAAGTAAATCTAAGTAGATATTATAATATGTGACAATAATGAGGATGAACGATAGAATAACTCAAGAATTGGGCTTCTAAATTCCATTGAAAGGCTCTAGATCGATTTCAATTTTCTTAGAATATGTTCTCCAACCATAAATAGTGACGAATCACGATTTAGGGATTCAAAGGAGAAAAAATGTGGGATTTAGATTCAAAAACATTTGATATCCACATTTTTAGCATCTCACTTAAATCCTGAACATAGTTTAGTCGCACGGTTATACAAACTATGTGTTAATTCTGTGTTAGCTACTGGCTGGGTAGACCCTCACATGACCTCCTCACATGGCCTCCATATCCCTGTAGCCACTTTTCGGAACCTACAATAATTCAAATGTTACTCGAAACAGTTTTTCCTAGGAGTTTTTATGGTTTAGACAAACTGTGTTCATACCAAATTCTTTCCCATTACCCCCATAACTATACAAGCATTCTCCAAACTCTCCCAACCATCACACTTAATCATTATATTCATGAAAATAATAAGTATGGGGTTATGTAACCAAAATTGAAGGGAAATAAATTGTATGTATAATAAAAGTATAATTATATAGTATGTTTGAATGTGTTAGAAGAAAATAAATACATGATATCAGGGTTTGTAACGACCTGAAATTTTGAATAAATCTTGTTTCCAAATTTTGTGTGTTATTTTATTTTATACTCAAAAAACTATTTCATTTGATAACATGTGTATGATTAAAATGAGACTTTTGGGTTTTGATTATTATATGATCATTGGTCAATATGACCACTGGAAACTAAACGTTTCAATTATTGTCTTTAAATACATGTGATCTTGGTTAATTAATATAGAAAGAAGATTCGATGGCCTCATCCTGTAGTCTTAGGCCAATTGAAGCCTATCTAACAGAACAAGGTAAGGGGGTAGCACCACTGGGCTTTGATCTGGACCAAACCCAAGCTGATCATCATCGTGTGACGCTCTAAAGGAATCACTTTTGCGAGAAGTTCAAACTGATAGAAATTAATACTCGTGCAATTTTGGCCAAGATGCCCCAAGATTCTATCACCTTACCAGACCTTACACTTAGGTCCTATGTTGGGGTTATAAGGGGCTATGTAAGAAGACTGTATCTGCTTTGTGTAATCCCTTGAGATAAATAAAATTGTGTTTTCTTCTTATGGTGAATTTTGTAAATTTTCAAACGTTCGGATAAATGCAGGATGTATAATATTGATGAATTTTAGAAAAACTACATTTTAAAAAAGATTATGTAAACCTTAAATAATTAAAAATGTGTAATGATTTTCAAAAAATGGTATTCTACAATTATGTTCAGTATGATATTTAGAGTCTAATAAGATCAACATAATTTTTGATGAATAATAAATTATGAATAGTGATTTTATGCTTAGGATTAGAAATGTGACCAAATAGATTAGAAATCTCATTAAAGAAAGTATTAATATAATCTAGGCACCTTGATTAAGTAATGTGATTCAATAAAATAGGTAAATACCTATTTCAAAAATTATTAGTCAAGTATTAATTTTTTCAAGTGAATAGTTTGTTTAATTAAAAAGAAAATTAAAAATATTTAGAAAAATATTTTTATAAAATGGATATATTTTTGAACTCAAAGCATCGATATTATGTTAAGGCAATTTTTGGGGATTTTTATGAAAAAAATGAATTTTCGGTGAATAGTGTATTTATTTAAAAATTAAATTAAAAATATTTAGAAAATTATTTTTATTAAATGGAGTTCATTTTTTAATTTAGATCATCGATATTTGGTTAAGGTAAATTTTTTTGGATTTTTCTAAGAAAGTTGAATTTTCGATGAATAGTGAAAATACAGTTTTTAAGTTGTCGGTGTTTAATGACATCATTAAATGATGTATTGTTTATTTAATCAATATGGTCGACTTATTAATAGTAATATAAGGTATGAGGTGTCCTAAGTGGCCAATACCATGGGAAAATACAATGGGCAAGCCCATGGTTTTTTCAAAACCACCAATGAGGTGTCCCTTGGCAATTAATGCCTTGTCCCCTCACGTTCCCTACAAATACCCACCCTTTACTCCTTTAGTTTTCATTCCAAACTCTCCCCCAACGAAGCTCTGGGCTCATTACCTCCAAAGGAGTCCTCCCAAGGTGCCCCCAAGCCCTCAAGGTCCCAACCTATGAGTTTTAAGAGTTATGTTTTTTGGTACGGGATCCAACCTCTCTCTTTCTTTTCAAATACGCTCTTTTTAGTCTTTTCATTTATGCTCCATGTTATTATGTGGGAGGATGTTCTTTTATATTCTTCTTACATCTCTTTTCATGTTCATATGATGAGATACCCCCTGTTTCTCTCATAAATTCACTTTATGAATATTTATGTGACGCTGTTAGGCTGCCGAATTTTTATGGGATTCTTTCACCCTTCTGATTTTCAAGTTCTATTTTCATGTCAAGCCTTTGAAGTTCCTTTTTATGTTGGGGTATTACCTATATATCTATAATAATAATATTTTATTTTTATATTATTAGAGACCCTATTTTATATCATCAATTCATTTTTCTTATGTTTAAGTGACGCTGTAAGGATGCCGAATTTTTAAGGGATTCTTTCACCCTTCTCATTTTCATATTCTATTTTCATGTCAAGTATTTAAAGTTCCATTTTATGTTGGGTTACTATCTCTATATCTACTATAAAGATAATTTATGTTCATTTTATGAGAGTCCCTATTTTATCTTGTCAATTCATTTTTTTTTAATGTTTAAGTGACGTCGTTAGGCTACCGAATTTTCATAAGAAAAATCTTATTTTGGTCTTCCTTCCATGTTTTTCATTTCAAACGGTATGTCCATAAAATTTCATTACTATGTTCATATATCATCTATATTCAGTTCCCCTACATTTTTATGTATCATTTATGAGTGGGTGACCCATCTCCCCTCTCTTTTCAATGTTTTCTAAAACCCTGAATCATAGCCGTTATGCTGCAGAATTTTCGTCGCAAAATGTATTTCTCTTTTTATCAAATTATTTTATTTTATTAACTAAATATTGAAAGATATTTCTTCTATAGGGGTATTCACATATATATCAAAATGTTCTATTTTAATTCTAGGATTTACATACATGAGACCCGCTTTCCTTTCTCCATGGGTTTAAAGTGAAATAAAGATCACGTCTTTAAAGCAGTTTTTAAAATGTGATGACTATGAAATGAAACCCATCTCTTTTATGCTATATGAGTTGTTTTTTAAATGTTTGATGATGATATATGTGGATCACATTATAATAAATACAAATTTAAGGGTGTTCCCTGAAAACACTCCAATTCATTGGGTAAATACTAAATCTCTAGAGATGACCATTTTTAAGGACGCCTTGGTGAATATCATTGGTAATTTTTAGTGACACCTTGGGGATGGACCTTAGTGAAAGGAAAATGATTTTCTATGTTAAATGTTGTAGCCACATCATCAAGTGATGGAACACATTATGTTTATTATGAAATTCCTCATGATCTCTTTCTCATTCTTTAAAGTTATTTTTCATGACTTTAGATGTATCTCAAGTTCTCCTGTAAAATGTTTCCCTTACTGGGCCTTCTGCTCACCCTTTCCTTTGATGTATTCTCCCAAGTTATGAGATGTTGTAATTATCTTCAGATGAAAAAACGAAGAACCCTTTCAAGTTTTTCAGAATAATTTTTTTTGTCTCATGTAATAAGTACCTGGTTTCCAAGACAGTTAACCTTAAAGATCCTCGATTTTGTATAATTTAATGAAAGTTTATGTGATAAAAAGGCGGGATGCTATAGGTTTTATGTTATAATCTAACTTCATTAAAATACTTTCTATGTAAAATTTCTATTGAGGGAAATTATATAAATCATACCCTTTAGTTATATTATATCTTCATAACCTTTAGCTATTCCTATAATTTTCATGTATTTGTACAATTCCCCTCACTTTTTCACGTAATATGAATGAAAAATGTTTTTATAAAAAGTTTGCATTATTTTTATTTGTTGACAAAAAAATTACATACCTATATTTTTTAAAATATTTTAATGAATGATCATTTAGATGTTTAAATTATTATATTAATAAATAATCAAATATATTTTACCTTTCATTTAATGTACTAAAATTAAGATCCTTGTCTTTTATAATTGATAAACTTTAAAATTGTTAAAAAAAGTTTAAATAAAACATTGCTTTTTATATTTATAAAATCAATATTTTTTCTGACAATTTTAACTATTATTTTCATTGAATATGTTATTATGTGTTTCCATTTTTTTTAAATTATTAAATCAGTAATAATTCATAGAGAATAATTTATGTAAGTAAATTTATATTTTCTTATGTTTTCTATAAAATATTCAAATAACTTTTTAAAGCCATTTTCATCTATTTCATCATCTATTATGGGTTTTTATTTTTCACTGGGGATATAATCTTAAGATATCATTCACATTCAATATATTGATGGATTATGATAATGATAATTCAAGGATGTTTTTATGAAACAGATTTCATTCTCATGGATAATTTTATTATGATGACATCATAAGGAAATTTTTTACTTTTAGTGTGCTATGAAATGATGAAAATATTGAATGTTTGAGAAACCTGTTTCATTCCAATCAGTTATGATATGATAAATTGGTGAAGTTTTTATAATCTTAATATATGCATATTTATTGTTTTAATTATTTTATTGGTGGGATTTAATTAATATTTCACTCTGATGTAATAGGTAAAGATGGATATTTCATGAGATAATATGTGATGGAATAGATATTGAACCTATTTTCTTGGGGGGTGTTTTCCAATATGGATTCCATTGGGGTGGACATAGACTACTGAAATGAATAAATTATTAGGGTAACTATTCCACTATGATTTTTTTATTAGTTAGTGTTGACTAATGATACTATTTTATACAAATATGATTGCGAAACGAAATTCGTGAAATATATTATAATTATTATGATTTGTTATCATAGATCACGATTGATTTATGTTGATTCATCATTCCTAGGACACATGTTTTTTTAAAAATTATAGAACTATATTCCAGGAATCATATTTTATGATCAATGGAATACCGGGTAAAATTTTTGGTTGTTTTTATAATGAACTCATTCCCTTATTATTATCATGTTTTTTATATGATCATAATTTGATATCACCCATGTTTACCCATATTGATAGTCTAAGATCACTATTTTTTTCCTTTTCTATCCCCAAGTTTGGAATATTGGTTTGATATATGGTATATATTAAAAGTTAATTATATGAGATAAACAATCTGCGAAATTTTGAATTTATTTATGGAAATTAGTAGATTATATATATTTTCTCAACTCACTCCAGAACATTACCATTATGGGGCCAATATAATTATGACATTTATTTATTATTTTTCTAAAATGATGTAATATTTCTGTATTCAATGATTTCGTATTCTATGTTAGAATCAGAGTAGGTTTTTTGTTATTTTTAGTGATTCAGATTAGAGATATTTGGTGAAAAACTAGATCATATGTCTTAGTATAGGATAAAATCCAAATGGGGTTTTAGCAGAGAAATTATGTGACTGGCTACCAATTAAATCCATATCATGTTACTTTCTTCTATATGTGTATATGGAAATTATTACCCTATTATTAAAAAATCTATTTGAGTATCAATATGTCTCTATATGGTGCATTATGGATGGTTCTAAGAAAAGACTCCTCGATTGGAAATATAGGGAATTATTCATTAGTTAATTCACATACTCCTTATGAACACTTATGATGAATGATATGACAGAATATATTAATTCCTATTATAATACACATTAATATAATATGAACCTAATTTTTTATGTTTTTAAAAGGGTATCATAATTTAAAAAATTATAAGAATGATTTTCACAGTCATATGATTTGATACGCTAAATATTTGTTATTAATACATACACTATGTTTTTGGTTTTATTAAATTAATGGAACTAGGATAAATCACGTGACAATGATTGTGAAGACCAATTAAGTGATCTTTATTGTGAGAAACAAAATGTAACGGGTGATGTTTTGTGACATCCTATGGCTATACTCACCTAAAAATATAATCATATGAAAGATACAATTAATCATGATGAACAAAAAATTTAAAAAATGAAGGAACATATTACTATTGAGTCTTTTAAAGGGAAATATACATCATAATTCAACGGTTCCTACAATCCACTTATTAAAGAGTAATGAGCAATTACATAGAAACGATGTTCTCTATTCTCTAACACATAGACCATGAGACTATTATTTTATAAGGGTATCATTTCGAAGGTCATTAATATAAATAGTGGACACATTAAAATAATATGTGGAAACTGGTTGAAGCTGAATCCATGACATGGTGAATTTTGAATATGAAATGTTTCATTATGATTTTTCCCTGATCACATAAAAAGAAAATATAAATAGGATTTATAGAGATAAAGTATATGGATGAAAAATATATTTTTACCCATGATGATAATTTATTTATAAATATATGGTATTATTACAGTTTTATCATCAATCCTAGAAGAAACATATACCAACTACTTTATGGATTGATAAAAATTACTTGAAAGGCATTGAATATAATAGAAATTTAAAAAAAATATTGAAATAATTCCACATTCTATCAATAAAAAATTAGTGATTTCACTATCTCATTATTATGATGATTTGGGTGGATAAAAATAATGTTTAAATATTTTAAAAGTATTAAAATTTAAAGAAATGGATGAAGAAATATTAATCCACTTTCATGTCCAAATTATTGATGGAAGGACAAAAAAAATTTCTCATGGGGTCTGGTAAATGTTGTGTGTGGGTAAACTATGGAAATCTATAAAAAGAATGAGTAATTGATGTGAATAGGACAATAATGACTGGTGATAAATCATAAATAAATATAACATACACACAATATTACTATTATTTATTCTTGTATGAAAATTAATATAATCAGTGCATAAATATGAGTGTTAATGTTGGAAATTAGTGTTAGTAACTTCATTATTGAAGATACAAAGAGAAAGATCCTCTGGTCAAAACTATTTAATTGGGTCATGATAAATAAGTGATTAAAGGAACACTTAACATTCACCCTTGAATTTAAAATGTATTATATGATTTTAGATCTACCCAATAATTTATGTATGAATGAATTTTTAAGGGTATCACATCACCACCTCAACTATTAGTTGTTGAGTCAGTATTAAAATCATTTAATTGTTTGATGAATGCCTCTTAATTATATAGATCTGTGTTGATAGATGTTTTTGGGATATGATTCTTATAAATTATGTGGTACTCCATTAAGATGAAATTTATAATATTTTAGGAATGGATTTGTTTTGTTTATATAAATCCCATATAAATTTCTATGTGAAAACATATTTTATATTTTGAATCATTATCTGATTATCATTCAGTGTGATAATGAATATTAATATCCTATAGAAAAAAATTATACCACCTTAGTCACACTACATAATCATTAGGGATAATTATTCCTAACATTTGGTATAATCTCAAAATAATATAAATTATTATTTTTTGGAATATGAAAATAAATATAATAGATAATTTCAAAATATTCCCATAAATCATGAAGATGAGTTTACAATGTAACTCATTCCCGATGATAAACCTATACCAATTACTTTTTATAAAATAGCAATAATTATTTTATTTGAAATAAAGACGATACTATTGGATATCCATGAAATGATATTTTATTTCCTTTCTAAATTATTATAGAGTGAACATTTTTTATTTTGGAAAAAAAGATGCATCAATGCTTCATTCCATTAATTATCAAAAACATAACAATATCACTATCAGAACATGTATTATTTAATCAATATTGATTTCTTATATTATAAAAAACATGGATATCACTACTATTTTCAGAATTTATTATAATATGAATTTCATAAATTAATGTCCATGGAGACTAAACCCCATAAAACCATCCATAAGATATATGATCATTATGAATTTATAGTTATTTTTTTGGACTTAAAAATTTCCCCACTATAATCATGGATTTATTTAATATATTATTTTAAATAAATATGATTATCTATTGGTAGCCTTTATGTAATTTATTCAGATATATTCAAAGATAAAATAAGAGTGTGATTGAAATTTTTGGATTATAATAATTTCATTGCGGAAGGAGATGTAATATAATGAATTTCTCATGTATGAATACAAGTAGTAGATGTTTTATTATTTGGTAACATATTCTCTAGAGAGGGTATATACATATGTGCTTTAAATATAAATGGTATTGACAATTGTCGTTAAACATCTTTGGTAACTGTGATCAATGGTTTTCATAGGTTAGTAATATTTTATTGATGCATGGTTTTATATTTACCATAACTATATAACCAAAAAAATTACTAAAATAGAGAAACTATTTATTAGATAGTTGAATATGAGGAAAAAATAATGGAACTAATGTGAAAAATAGTTCATGAACATATGGTCATAAGATCCTATAATAGAAAAGTGAATGAGGCTTATAGTGATGTATCAAAAAAGATATTGGGTTGTGTGTAAATACAGAATGATATAATGATTTCTTATTCCTTGCTCTAATTGAAAATTCAGTGGAAACATTAGATGACTCATGATTTTGATATGGATACAATAACATTTGTATTGAAAATATAGGTGAATAATATTTTTAGTGAATTATGTGATATATATATCAGAATGGATTGAAGTATATACTCAAATATATATATTGGAGCGTTCCCTCTTAGAGTACGAAATAAAATGTTAGTTTTACTATGATATGGACTGAATGGGGTCAAATACATATGTATTTGAAGAATATGTATCTAAAAATTAAGAGTAAATATGATAGACTATATCTCTCTCATATTAATGTTAATCCTTTAATCCATGAGGGGATTAAAGAGGCATAGAATAGTGATGTCAAATTACAGTAGAATGTGGGGAGTTATCCTGTGTTCAACCATGATTATGATGGATTGATAAATTTCATTAATAGTGTATTTGTTCATTAAAAACCATAATTGAAGAATATCTATTAAATGTAACTCATATTTCATCATTACCAATTCACCTATAAAGGATAAAGGCATATAGAGGGATGAAAGAGAATATTTTGTGTGACAACATTGTAATGGTTATTGAAGAGTATATATATTGATTCCCAGTATGATATAATTTTATTAAAAATAGAAAAAATTCCAAGGTGATGTTGTAAAAATTTCCTATACCTAAATGAATATAGGAAAACCACATCATGTATTTCATCATGGTAATCCCCAAAATATTGAAATACATCATTACTATTTGGTTGGTTGTTAATCACTAATTTTAAAAAAATTGGTACTAGAGATGACTTACCTCTTGATCGGATCACAGGGATAATGTTAATGGAAGTAGTTTTGAATAATGGGGTATGTCACTCAATCATATTTGATATAGAGCTGTGGTTTACCATGAATTTTTAGAGAAGTATTCAATACTATTTGGACATAGAGTTTTGATTTATCACTACATGTCATCATTATATAGATATTCAGTTTAAGAAGAACAATTAGAACATAAAATATAATATGAATGTATACCTTAGAGATTAAATTTTTTTTGGATTAATTTATTTCAATGGTTGGGTTTTTGAACCAAAATATTTGTCACTCCAGAATTCGGATAACAACATATGAATCCCACTATGGGCAGAAGAATTAATCGTCTATGTAGTGTGATTAAGATAAATAATTAATAATATTTTTACATGGGGAAGATAATGAAATTTATGATAATTCTAACGGTATAAAAAATTATAATTTTGTCTCATAGTTTATAAAAAATTATCACTATAAATAATTAGTGAGAATATATTTTCAAAATATAGTGAAAATATAATCTTATGGATATCACCTTGAATGATGTTTTTGATATTTTGAAATTTGAAACAAAAGATCTTTAGATATATAACTACATTAAGAATATTTGAGTGAATTGAAACATTATAATATTGAGGAGAACATATAAAAAATAACCCTCTTTGCACGATGTGTACCACGATTCTATCATGATGATGTAAATATTATAATGTTCATATTTACTGAACTCAATGTTCATATCACTTTATCATGATCTTTCTTATGAGAAAGTTAATGTCGATATTAAATTTCAAAGAGACAATGTTTTATCGGAAAAGACCACTCACACAGTCAATATTTTTTTGGTCAAACTATGGACTTGAGGATGCTAACTGTGAACCTGAGGCAGTGATTACTCAAAAGTGCCCTCATCTATTTTTATCATTTTCATTAAATATCATGTTAAATATTCTTATATGTGGTATAAGGTTAATTATTAAATATATAATATTTCATTATTGATAAAAAGTAGAAAACTAGGAAGATGGATTTTTAAAAGAGACCAAGGATGCCTAATGTGTCCAAGACTAAGAGAATATCCCAATAATAAAGAATCATAATCCATATGTAGGGAACAAAAAGTAAGAAATTTTTCAACTATAATTTTTGATTAACAATAAAATCCATAATATACATTAGTAATTCTCTTAAACTCGGTGAGTAGGATCTCCACTACCCATGTAAGAATTCATCAATATTTTCCTCATTGTGAATCTAATTTTCCAATTATATAGGTTGCGTCCAAAAATACAATTTAAGAGCCTTAATAAAATAGATTTCATATAGGATAAATTTATTTTTTAAAACATGTAGATATTTATTCCAAATAACATAGGATAAGGTTCTATTTAAAGTAAAATATACTCTCATTAGAACAATAATATTTCCATGATGATTGAGACACTCCAACCGAAATTCATCCCACCTCCACACGACATCCCTTTGATTCAAGATCCCTAGTTGATAAGATTTATTCCATTAATTTTGGATGTCAAGATGTCCCATGATCCTCGAGACATTGTGTGATCTGAGATACTAAAAGAAACTAGAGGAATGATCTAAATCATTATATATCAACATAATAATTCTACATTATAAGGGCCATTGAAATATTGAATATGGGAGAGGAAAATATTTATATGAATGATGTGTGGGATGAAATACCATGGTGGTAATTAAAAATCATAACTATATCATATCACTGAAAACCATTCCACAAAAATAATACTTCATCCATGATTAAAAAATATTAAACCCTCATCAACTATACTAAAATAATATAGAAACATTTTCTCTATAGATTCAATCCTACCATTGTTCTCATTAGTTTAATTCCATGAGAAATGAGCCTTATACCTGGTAATGAATAGGAAAATTAAATAGTATTTACTTAGGTTAGTGAAATTAAAAAAAATTGAGGTTAGTTTTATGATTTTTCTTTAGATGTTTTCATGCATGTGGAGATAAAACATTATATGATTCCAAATAAGGAAATTTATTTTTATAAAAATTTTATTACACATTAGGTTTATATCCATAGGTTTTTGAGTTTGTAATGTGATAACCAACTCTTGGAATTTTGTGTATTTGAAGGCTCTTGAAGAGGATTGATTAACAGTGTAGTAGTCATGTTCACATAATAGATAGATTATTTTATAATTAAATTTCTGGTCATCATTGAGATCCTATTTTAGAAGATGAGGTATTGATATGGTTTCCCTGAACCATCTATATTATATAGGGAATTCTAGGAAGTATAGTGGGGGGGAATTTCTAGTTTTCTATCATGTATCCAAAGATAACTCCACAAATATTCTAACAGGATATGACATAAATGATCATATTATTTTATACTTACCAAGACATATATGATATCTAGATGACCCCTTACGCTATTATATTGGAAAATATCCATAATTCTTCTTGATAAATATGACACAATGAGATAGAAATTATGTGGCCTCTGTAGCAAGCCTAGCCTACAAACATGTAATATTATTGTATATTATTTTGAGGTTGATCACCACCACAATCACATGTATTTTCAAAACATACCTTATAGTCAAGTGATATTGTCCCTATGGAGATAATCATAAATAAAACATTTGATAAAACATTCCATGTTAGAAAAAAGTCATTAGAATCCTAAAAACTAATTAAAAATTCACATATATTTCATTTAGTAAACTATTATCCAAAGTGATACTCCCTATAAAAGAGAGAAATAAACATTTACAAATTAATATAATTAGAGTGATTTTTATCATATGATATCAATTTGGTGGATTTAAATAATTTACATAGAATAAGAGGGAACAAGATACTCCATAATGATTTTTTTAGTTATTATTGATTATAATCATTGAAAATGGAATCCATGTTAGTACATGATTTAGAAATAAAAATTTGAAATTCATATTTGTATTGAAGAGTTTACCCCTCCTACAATTTTTAAAATATAATATATATTTCAAGTTATATATATTGACTTGTATCATTGATGTTGATGTACATGTTATCAACAAAGAAGAGGTGGGACACACTTGTAAACCTTTATTGGAATTTAAAATTACTCACTAGTCTATTGGATACTACAGATTAATGTTACTACTATCAATATCATGAGATAAGATTAAAAGGATCAGTGGATGTGGATATTGTATAGACCCGAATCTTGATGTACTTGGAAATTACATTAATTTTGTGGAATACATAATACATAACAAAAACAGACACACAAGAATCGTAATTGTTTAGTTTCTTTGGAAACATCGAATATAAAAATCTAATCATGTTGAAAGATCTTCAAGAACTCCCATAACGATCCTGCCTTTTTTGTTTCCTTACCTAAAACCTTTATTTATTTCCAAAGGAAAATAAATCATAAAAAGGGTGAGCTCAAATTCTTAGTAAGGGAAAACATAGAGATCATAATACAATCCATAAAAATTTAAATGCAAAAACTTGAACATGAAATTTAAACATCAAAATCATGAGCAAAGACATAAATCGTGGAAGTATGTAAGGAATATATCATAATGGAACATCAACCATGATAAAATATAATGGGAATAAAACATGTAATTGTGGAAACCATTCAGCACATGTTATGATTTCCATAGTAGCCAAGGCATTGCTGCCAATACCATCTTAGTGGACAAAGTCCCTTTCTGAATCGAGTTCACTCCTCATTTCAGTCCTGTAACACTGAACCCAATTAACTTACCATTCCAGCCATGTCTATCTCATGAGATATAAATATTTACCCAATTCATTGGAGGGAGATATAGGTCCAACCCATCTCATAATTAAATAATTCTTAATTGTGCCCAAAATAAACATACATCATTCATAATAACCCAACGAATAAAATGGTTTTCACAAACATCATCCCATCATCACATAAATTCATATAAAAGAAATGGATATCATTTCATTATTAGAAAAGTGAAACCATGTAAATCATATTGACATGATACTTGAAACATACACATATGAAATAATTTCATCTTAGATGAAAAATGGTTTTGATAAAACACTTGAAATTAATTCTTGAGGAAAATATTCATTCTTCTTCAAAATCATTTTATTTTCAAAAAATGTCATGAAATTTTAAAAGAAAATATATTTTGTTGAAAATATTAATGAAATATTTTGTAGTAATCTTCAAGAAAATAAGGCTTTATAAAACCGTAAAAACCCTTTCATGATGTATAAGTTAAAAAAACATTCTCCTCATACTTTTTTCGGAAAAGTCCAAAAGTACCTCGTAACGTAAACAAAAGAAATATTCCTTACATAACATGTAGTAAAAGTCAAAATGTGTAAAAAGGACATTAAACATACATAAAAACACTTTTACAAAACATGTACATGGATGATAACAATAACTCCAGTAAATACTTATGTATGAATGATCTCGGATAAAAATGAGATTTGAAAAATTATCCCTTACCTTATGTTTGATATGCTTCTTATGTATATGATCCTCTTGTATAATGAATTAAATAATTTCATTGACTTATTACAGAATCATATTCATTGTTATGATATCATATATGGTTCACTTATGACTTTATATTGCCCGTTCTTTTGTAAATTCCATTTTAAAGAGCGTTTTGGGTAAAATTGTTTCATATGTCGTCCGTGTTTCGACTTGTAATTATTAATATGATTAATTAGATCATGATTACTTAATTCCAGAATATAAAACATGATTTATATATAATATATATTCATAATATATATATATATATATATATATATAATATATTGATAAATGGAATGAAATACACCGTTCATGGAGACGGTAGGTCGTACGTACGCATGCACGCTGTTTTCGTTTCGTTATTTAATTGAATGGAATTAAGTATATGACATACATATATATATGCATAAATATAGTATCATTATTATGTCATATATTTCAGGATTGCTTATTATATATACTTTATAATTAACCTTGAATTGTCAACATGGAAAATGATTCTCATCGCGTCGTGGAGACCGTAATCTGTACGTATGCATGAGCGATGATATCGTTCCCATATTTATTGAATATAATTGGAGTGAATGATATAATATCATAGAATCTGTAAGATTTTATAATAATCATATTTATTTATTCTTTACACCATTATACCCATCCAAGTAAGGTGGTGGTGGGAAAACAGATTATACGACGGTGTGAAGACGGTATTCCGTACGTACGCACGCACGGTGATTTCGTATTCATTAGGATGGATAAAATGTGAAATAGGGTTGTTTCATATTTATAATAACATATCAGTATATGAGGGACATCGAATTTATTACTTCATAATGAGACAACTAAAGAAGAGTGAGTAGAAGAAGAATGGAACTTGAAGAAAACAGTATAAGGTATTACCTCTTTCTCAAATTGCCTCCTTTAAACTTTCTCTTAGGGAACTAAAATTAGTCTTTGAAGAAGACCATGACCTCTAGGATTTTTCAAGGAAATTATAGAAGATAATTTGGTAGGGTTTTTCTGATCTTGAATGATAAATGCCTTGTAAAGATGAGAGGGAGGAGCTGCCCTTTTATAAGGAAGGAGAGGTGCATCTTTAGAAATATAAAAAATATTAAATTATAATAAATCTAACCTCACTTAAAAACCACGAAAAATGACTAATATTATAATATTAGAATATATAGGGTTTTAAAATTATAAATAAATAAAATTTAGTCATGTTAGGAATTTATTTTAAACATTATCAGCTTGATTTATCCTTATTTAATCAATTTAATTTTATTTGTGGTAATAACATTCAAAATTTTAAATTATAAAAAATAATTACTTATTTTTTGTGCATTGTCCATAATTGGATACATTATAACATTTTAGACCATATAAATTTAAATTTATAATTTGTAAATATTTTTGTGATTTTTAAAAAAATTTGTAATATGTTATTTTTATAAAATAACAATAGTGTCAATTTTGACACTATTAATTTATTTGAATTTAAATAAAATATATACAGAAGATATGTTTGAAATAAAAGCTTTAATATCTTAATAAATGGTAATATGTGTCTAGAAAATTAGTGGAGAACATTAAATAGTTCATATAATATTTATTTTATTATTTTTAAAACCATTTATTTGTTTTATCTCTTAATAAAACAATTACTACAACATTTTTGTATAATTATATAATATACATATTTGTCACATAAAAATTAAAACTAAAATCCTATGATAAAGATAAATATATTAAATTTCACAATAATACTTTTACTCGAATTTATCATCTTAAAATCAAAATATTTAAATTGTTATATTTAATAAATTATAAAGGTGACAACTTTGGCATCGTTTAACATAAAATAATATAAGTGTCATAATCACTTTAATGAGGCTTAAAATGGTAAAATATTCTAACATTGGATTATTATGGTTTAAATATAAATGACCAATAAGTTTTGGTCTGGGTTTTGTCCCTTTTATGGTCACTATTAGTTTAATAAAAACTATATTCTTTATTTTTCACTAGATAAACAATTTTTGCATCACTATTGTGTCACAGTTATTCATAATTATATAATCCATAAAAATTATAAATAAATTCATATGATGTATATAATTTTATTATCATTATGAGGCTATTAATTTTTGATGTTTCATGATGTTTATCACTAAATTAAAATTAATATACTTATATGATTTAAGAAAGTGACATGTTGTCATTTTCTTTAGTTTTAAGACTAATTAAAATCTTTTCATGGAAAAAAGTACATTAAATGAATATAATCCGACCCTTAGGTGATATGGGTCTACTTTTAGTTATCAAATAAGATTTTTACAGGTGTTAGGGTAATTTTATAATCTTATATTTACCCTTAATTACCTGATTTACCTTTAACTATGTAAATAAAATTTACTGTAGTTATAATTCATAATGCCCAAAAATAAAAAGTAGCATATTAACATAATTTTTATCCAATTATTCCAAATATAGAATCCATTTTTTCAAATTCAATACACAAAATTTGCAGAAATTAAATTAAAATTAATCCCATTGTCGAAAGAAAATGGGTTTTTGTTTAAAACATTGCAAAAAATTGAATTGGTTTAACCTACGAATTCAAGGTAAAATCAATGATAATTAAATAAATTATATTAAATGGTAAAATATATTCTATTTATACTTTAAAACAATTCAATATTATAATTTATCTATATAAATTATTACGATGAAAAAAGTTGTTTTTAATTAAAATATAGCGTGTTTTTTACTATTCATTAAAATATGAAAGTTATCAGAATAATATGAAAATTTTATCCAAAGTAAATTTTTATATCTTGATTCCAAATAAGAATTTTATTTTGTCAAATTGAAATTATAAACATGATAAAAACTAGATTTAAAGTTGGTACGCCATCAAAAGACGGCAAAACTGCATTTTTTGAAAAATACTTATTTTACACAAAACTTTTATTTTGTTCTTATACCATGTTCTAGAAAATGCGTAATATGAATAATAATGTTATAAAATTAAAAATGTAGTTAATACTATTCATAACGGCTAGTCCATAATAATATTATAGCAATATATCGTCATTTAGTGAAACCTGGTATTGTGTACGACACAAGCTATCGAGGATGGTCGTGATTGCGTGTAATGCAAGCGAAGTCAGGGTTTCATGTTGTGCAAGACTCATTTGTTGTTTCATTATAACAGAATCCAATAATTTTTCACTTATACATTGAATATATATATATATACACTCAATGTTTCATAGAATTACTATTATAAAAAAACTTGAAATTGTGTGTAACACGATCCATGATTAGTGTTGCGTATACTGCAAGGTAATACAGTGTTGTGTATATCGGAAGATAATCTTGTTGTAGCATAAAACACATGATATCAAATAAATTAAAAAGAATACTTATCATAAAATATCGGGTTGTTACATTCTTCCCCCCTTAAAATGAATTTCCCCTTCGAAATTCGTCGGGATTATACAAGGTTTTCTACATGAAAGTTTTTTTAATTGAAACCCACATCATAAAATGAAAAACCGAAACATAACATTAGAAACTGAAGTATGAAACGTAACAGTAACCCAAATTAACTAGTCACTAGGTTTCCACATAGGAGAACATATGTGAAAATAGGTATATGGAATAAAAATCTAACCAGCAAGTTCCGATGGAGAGTAGTAGAGAACATGGCTATGAAAAAACCATCAATCAAAAATCCATAAATTTGTGACGATCTATGGTACCATATGATTCGTCGGATATAAGAGCATCAGGAAAACATTTTTTGTTTTCATGATATTTTCCATAAATTTGATGAATTAAAATAAATATTTAAATTATTTTGGTACAATCTCACTGTTGTTCGTGAATTGAACAATTTCCACTTCATCCCTTAGAGAAATGAAGATGAATTTGTTATTTGTAAAGTGTTTGCAAATCATGTGATAGAATGACGGGTCATTGCATCTGTCTCAAACAAAAGGATAGCAAAAGTTATAAGTCCATCGTATGGTGAGATTAATTGTATATGGTTCTAATGATGGACTTATACTTTATTTATCATACTGCTTAATAAAATAAAACTACTTTCCACTAACCAGGGACTTCCTATAGGCCAGTGGTAGGTGATAAAGGCCAGTCTTACTTTGGTCGTGGGTTCAATTTCCACAGCCTTGTCCGACGCGATGGTCTATCGCCCATCCTGCAGGTTCTCCTCTTTCTAATACTACATTATAAATAATATCGAAAATAAAATTCTAGCTTTAAACAATAATAACTTATGTCCAACATAATTCATTCCAATCTTTAGGCTTATCCAAAATACATGTGTCCAATAAAAGGAAAACGATTACTTGAAATTTCATCAACCAAGCATGTGAATACCATCATTTATCCCCCATATATCTTGCTGGTTACATTCCAATCATGTGAATACCTTAATCATGTATTCTCTTGAAAAATGAATAACCATTAAACCTTAGTGAAAACATGAATGTTTTTAAATTTCAACAATTTCCACATAACAAAATCCCAAAAATTATATATACTCAAACCATAATATCACATAGTCCTTATATCAGTCATGAGCTTATGAATACAATCAAACATCTCATTATCTTCTTATCCCTTCATTATGTGGATATCATCTACTTTCCAAAAATATATGAATAACCTTCAATGGATACTGGTACCATATACTTTAAAATACTTTAGAAAAAACAATATTGTAACAATCCTTATATGATTCTTTATTCCATAGTACCATTAACTATAGATCATAACTATTGATAAACATACAATCATTCCACTACATTCTTAAACAACTGACTGAGCTTCAACACTTCTTTCGTCTCAAATATCATTTGTAGTCTCCTCATTATCTCCACATAAATACTACCCATATGACCATGCTGATTCTCATCATCAGATTTTACATTAGGAAATTGGTTTGCATAATGCCCATACATTACACATTTAAAACATCTAATCATTGTTGATGTCGTATAAATACCATTATCCTTATCCATAGTGTTAACTAAACCTTTTCTTTTACACTTAATGGATTTTTGTCCTTCTTTTCCACACCCAATGCATCTTCCAGTTCCTTTGAAACATTCTCCTTGATTCCTCTTCCCACATGATTCACATGAGGGGAATTGAAGTTTCTTTCATCTATGATCATCATGAAACTCCATATTTCTCTTATTAGCTAAGTTAGGAAACTTAAAAAAGTTGAGATTATTGATCATATTATGATATTGCTGATTAGGCATAGTAACGATGTTTAGACTTCACAATCACATTTCATTTGGTTTCTCCTGAAAAATATCATTCCATTGTCTGTCATATCCTCCATTATCGTGAATATTCTTATTTCCAGCCATTTTCTAAAACCCAAAAAGAATAGTATGAGAGGCAAAAATCATGCTAGGGAAAACAATATAGTAAAGGGGGAGTACCTTCTATATCTAACATCTTAGGTTAAATTCTAAGATCGTTAGTGCAATTCATGGACTATACCATATACGTATACTTAACCATAGGGACATCCCTAGACATACCTTATAAATATCTATAGGGATCTCACTAACGCTTTTTCATCATGGTTTCCAAAGTTTGACTAAACATTTTCTCTGATACCAACTATAGACACCCGAAGCTTGATTTACATGGAAATTACATTACTTTTACGGAATACTTAATAAATAACAAAAACAGACACACAAGGATCGTAATAGTTTAGTGTCTTTAGAAACTTTGAATATAAACTTCTAATCATGTTGAAAGATCTTCAACAACTCCCATAATGATCTTCCCCTTTTTGTTTCCGTACCTAAAACCTTTATTTATTTCATGGGGAAAATAAAACATAAAAATGGTGAGCTCAAATGATCAGTAAGGGTAAACATAGAGAACATAAAACAATCCATAAACATTTGAAAGCAAAAACATGAACATGAAATTTAAACATCAAAATCTTGAGCAAAGAAATAAATCGTGGAAGTACGTAAAGAATATATCATAATGAAACATCAAACATGATAAAATATAATGGGAATAAATGATGTAATTTTGGGAACTATTCAGCACATGTTATGATTTCCATAGTATCCAAGGCATTGCTGCCAAGACCATCTTAGTGGACAAAGTTCCATTCTGAATCGAGTTCACTCCTCGTTTCAGTCCTGTAAACCTGAACCGGATTGACTTACCATTCCATCCATGTCTATCTCATGAGATATAAATCTTTACCCTATGCATTGGAGGGAGATATAGGTCCCACCCATCCCATAATTAAATCATTCTTACTTGTTCCACAAAATAAACATACATCATTCATAATAACACAACGAATAAAATGGGTTTCATAAACATCATCCCATCATCACATAAATCCATATAAAAGAAATGGATATCCTTTCATAATGAGAAAAGTGAAACCATGTAAATCATAGATACATAATACTTGAAACATACACATATGAAATAATGTCATCTTAGATAAAAAATGGTTTTGATAAAACACTTGAAATGAATTCTTGAGGAAAATATTCATTCTTCTTCAAAATCATATTTTTTCACAAAATGTCATGAAATTTTAAAAGAAAATAGATTTTGTTGAAAATAGTCATGTAATATTTTGGAGGAAGCTTCATGAAAATAAGGCTTTATAAAACCGTAAAAACCTTTTCATTCTGTATATGTTAAAAAATACAATATCCTCATACTTTTTTCGGAAAAGTGAAAAAGTACCTCGTAACGTAAACAAAAGAAATATTCCTTACATAACAAGTAGTAAAAGTCAAATTTGGTAAAAATGAAATTAAACATACATAAAAACACTTTTATGAAACATGTACATGGATGATAACAATAACCCTAGTAAATACTTACGTATAAGAAATCTCGGATAAAAATGTGATATGCCAAATTATCCCTTAGTTTATGTATGATATGCTTCGTATGTTTTCGAACCTCATGTATAATGATTTAAATATTGACATTGACTTATTATAGAATCATATTCATTGTTATTATATCATATATGGTTCACTTAGGACTTTATATTACCCGTTCTTTTGTAAATTCCATGTTAAAGAGCGTTTTGGGTAAAATCGTTTCATATGTCGTCAGTGTTTTGACTTGTAATTATTCATATGATTACTTAGATCCTGATTACATAATTCCAGAATATAAAACATGATTTATATATAATATATATTCATAATATACATATATATAATAGATTGATAAATGTAAAGAAATACACCGTTCATGGAGACGGTAGGTCGTACGTACGCATGAACACTGTTTTCGTTTCCTTATTGAATTGAATGGAATTAAGTATATGACATACATATATATATATATAAATAAATCCAGTATCATTATTTTTTCATATATTTCATGAATAATTATTATATATACATTATTATTATTCTTTCATTGTTAACATGGAAAATGAATCTCATCGCGTCGTGGAGACGGTAATCCGTACGTACACACGAGTGATGATATCGTTACCATATTTATTGAATTGAATTGGATTGAATGATATAATATCTTAGAATTAGTACGATGTTATAGTAATCATATTTATCTATTTTTTACACCATTTTACCCATCCATGTAAGGTGGTGGTGGAAAAACAGATTATACCATGGCGTGGAGACGGTATTTCGTACGTACACACGCGCGTTGATTTCGTTTTCATTTGGATGGATAGAAGGTGAAATATGGTTGTTTCATATTTATAATAACATATCAGTATATGAGGGATACTGATGTAATTACTTCATAATGAAAAAATTAAATAAGAGTGAGTAAAAGAAGAATGGAACTTGAAGAAAACGGTAGAAGGTATTACCTCTTTCTCGAAGTGCCTCCTCTAAACGTTCTCTTAGGGCACTACAATTGGTATTTGAAGAAGACCAGGACCTCTAGGACGTTTCTAGGGAATTGGAGAAGTGAAATTTTCAGTGTCTGGATGATCTTGAATTATCGATGTTGTGTGAAGATGAGAGGGAGGAGGTGCCCTTTTATAAGGGAGGAGAGGCGCACCATTGGAAATATACAAATTATTAAATTATAATAAATATTACCCAACTTAAAAACCTCCAAAAATTATTAATATTAGAATATTATATTATATAGGGCTGTAATATCATCATCCAATAAAATTTACACATGTTAGAAATTTATTTAAAACATTATAAACTTGATTTATCCTTATTTAATCAATTTAATTTTATTTATGGTAATAATATTCTAAATTTTAAATTATAACAAATAATTGCTTATTTGTTGTTAATTGTCCATAATTGGATACTTTATAACATTTTATACCATCTAAATATAAAATCATAATTTTTAAATATTTTTGTGATTTTTAAACAATTTTATAATATGTTATTATTATAAAATAACAATAGTGTCAATTTAGACACTATTAATTTATTTGAATTTAAATAAAATATATTTAGAATATATGTTCGAACTATAATATTTAATAGATTCATAAAAGGTAATATGTGTCTATAAAATTATTGGAGAACATTAAATAGTTCATATAATATTTATTTTATTATTTTTAAAACCATTTATTTGTTTTATCTCTTAATAAAATAATTACTACAACATTTTTTTATAATTATTTAATATACTTATTTATTGTATAAAAATTTAAAATAAAATACTATGATAAGGATAAATTTATTTACTTTCACAATAATACATTTACTCGAATTTATCATCTTAAAATCAAAATATTTAAATTGTTATATTTTTTAAATTATGAAGGTGACAACTTTGTCATCATTTAAAATAAAATAATATAAGTGTCATAATCTGTTTTATTGGGCTCCAAATGGTCAAATATTCGACCATTGAATTATTATGGTTTAAATATACATGAAAAATAATTTTTGGTTAGGGTTTTGTCCCTTTTATGGTCAATAATAGTTTAATAAAAACTATATTCTTGATTTTTCACAACATAAACAATTTCTGTATCACTATTGTGTAACAATTAATGATAATTATTTAATCCCTAAAAATTATAAATAAATTCATATGATGTATATAATTTAATTTTATTTCTTGAGACTATTCATGTTTCAAGTTTCATGATGTTTATCACTAAATTAAAATTAATATACTTATAAGATTTAAGAAAGTGACATGTTGTCACTTTCATTAGTTTTAATAATAATTAAATTATTTTCATGGAAAAAAGTACATTAAAAGAATCTAATCCGACCCTTAGGTGATATGGTTCTACTTTTAGTCATCCAATAAAATTTTTACAGGTGTTAGGGTAATTTTATAATCTTATATTTACCCTTAATTATCCAATTTACCTTTAACTATGGTAAATAAAATTTTCCGTAGTTACTATTCATAATTCCCAAAAATCAAAAGTAGCTTATAAACATATTTTGGACCCAATGATTCCAAATATGGAATCCATTTTTCCAAATTCAATACACAAATGTTTCAGAAATTAAATTAAAATTAATCCCTTTTTCAAAGAAAATGGGTTTTTGTTTAAAACATTGCAAAAGATTGAATTGGATTAACCTACGAATTCATGGTAAAATCAATGCTAATGACATAAATTATATTGAATGGTAAAAATATATTCTATTTATAATTTAAAACCATTCGATATTATAATTTAACCATATAAATTATTATGATGAAAAAATTTGTTTTTAATTAAAATATAGCGTGTTTTTTACTATTCATTAAATTATGAAAGTTATCAGAGTAATATGAAAAACTTATCCAAAGTAAATATTTATATCCTGATTCTAAAGAAGAATTTTGTTTTTTCAATTTGAACTTATAAACATGTCATAAACTAGATTTAAAGTGGGTGCGCCATCAAAAGGTGGCAAAACTGCATTTTTTTAAAAAAATATTTATTTTACCCGAAAATTTTATTTTGTTCTTATACCATGTTATAGAAAATGTGTAATATGAATAACAGTGTTATAAGATTAAAAATTTATTTAATACTATTCATAATGGCAAGACCATAATAATATTATAACAATATATTTTCGTTTAGTTAAACGTGGTATTGCATACAACACAAGATATCGAGGATGGTCGTGATGGCGTGTAATACAAGCCAAGTCAGGGTTGTGTGTTGTGCAAGACTCCTTTGTTGTTTCATTATAACATAATCCAACCTTTTTTCATTTATAAATTGAATTTATATATATATACACACACTCAATGTTGTGTATAATGTCTATTATAAAACGAACTTGAAATTGTGTGTAACACGATCCAAGAATAGTGTTCAATATACTGCAAGCTAATACAATGTTGCGTATATCACAAGATAATATTGTTTTAGCATAAAACACATGACATCAAATAAATTAAAAAGAATACTTATCATAAAATATAGGGTTATTACATTCTACCCCCCTTAAAATGAATTTCTCCCTTAAAATTCGTCGGGATTATACATGATTTTCTACTTGAATGTTTCTTTAATTGAAACCCACATCGCAAAATGAAACCCCAAAACTAAAATTTAAAAACTAAAGTATGAAACGTAATGGTTAACCAAATTAACTAATCACTGGGTTTCCACATAGGAGAACATATGTGAAAATATGGATATGAAAGAAAAACTTATCCATCATGTTCTGATGGAGAGTGGTAGAGAACATGGCTATGAAAAAGCCATCAATCACAAAGCCATAAATTTGTGATGATATCAGGTACCATCTGATTCATCAGATATAAGATCACTAGGACAACATTTTTGGTTTTCAAGATCATTTCCCTAAAGTTGATGAATTAAAATAAATACTTACATGATTTTGGTACAATCTCAATGTTGTTCGTGAATTGAACAATTTCCACTTCATCCCATAAAGAAATAAAGTTAAATTTGTTATTCGTGAAGTGTTAGCAGATCATGTGATAGATTGATGGGTCATTCCACCTATCTTAAACAAAAGGATAGAAAAAGTTATATGTCCATCTTATGGTGACATTAATCATATATTGGTGCAAATATGGACTTATACTTTATTTATCATACTTCGTAATAAAATAAAAATACTTTCCACTAACCAAGGACTTCCTATAGGCCAGTGGTAGGTGATAAAGGACAGTATCACTTCGGTTGTGGGTTCGATTTCCACAGTCTTATCCGACGAAATGGGATGTCGCCCATCCTGAAGGTTGTCCTTTTTCTAATACTACATTATAAATAATATCAAAAATAAAATTCAAGCCTTAAACAATCCTAAATTATGTCCAACATAATTCATTCCAATCTTTAGGCTTATCCAAAATACATGTGTCTAGTATAAAGAAAATGATTACTTGAAATGTCATCAACCAAGCATGTGAATACCATAATTTATCCCCCATATATCTTGCTCGTCACATTTCAATCATGTGAATACCTTAATCATGTATTCTATTGAAAAATGAATACCCATTAAACCTTTGTGAAAACATGAATGTTGTTAAATTTCAACACTTTCCACATACCAAAATCCCAAAAATTCTATATACTCAAACCATAATATCACTTAGACCTTATATCGGTCATGAGCTCATGAATACAATCAAACATCTCATTATCTTCTTATCCCTTAATTATGCGCATATCATCTACTTTCCAAAAATATCTAAATAACCATCCATGGTTACTGGTACCATATACTTTAAAATACTTTAGGAAAAACAATAGTGTAACAATCCTTAGATGATTCTTTATTCCATAGTACCATTAACTATAAAACATAACTATTGATAAACATACAATCATTCCACTACCTTCTTAAACAACTGATTGTGCTTCAACACTTCTTTCATCTCATTTATCATTTGTAGTCTCCTTGTCATCATACACATAAATACTACTCATATGAACATGCTGATTCTCATCATGAAATTTTCCCTTAGCGCATTGGTTTGCATAATTCCCATACAGTCCACATTTTAAACATCTAATCATTGTTGATGTCATAGCAATACTATTATCCTTATCCATGGTGTTAACTGAACCTTTTACTTTGCACTTATTGGATTTGTGTCCTTCTATTCCACACCCAAAGCATCTTCCAGTTCCTTTGAAACATTCTCCTTGATGCCTCTTCCCACGTGATTTACATGATGGGAATTGAGCTTTCTTTCCTCTATGATCATCATGAAACTCCATCTTTCTCTTATTAGCTGAGTTAGGAAACTTACCAAAGATGAGATTATTGATCATATTATGAGATTACTGATTGGGAATAATAAAGATGTTTAGACTTCCAAATCCTATTTCATTTGGTTTCTCATGAAGAATATCATTCCATTGTCCGTCATATCCTCCATTATCGTGAATCTTCCTATTTCCAGCCATTTTCTAAAACCCTAAAAGAATAGTGTGAGAGACATAAATCATACTAGGGAAAACAATATAGTAAAGGGTGAGTACCTTCAATATCTATCATCTTAGGTTTAAGTCTAAGATCGTTATCACAATTCAAGGACTATAACCTATACGTATATTTAACCTTAGTGACATCCCTAGACATACCTTAGAAATATCTCTTGGGATCTCACTAACACATTCGCATCATAGTTTCCAAAGGTTGACTAAACCTTTCCTTTGATACCAACTGTAGAGACCCGAAGCTTGATGTACATGTAAATTACATTACTTTTGCGGAATACTTAATAAATAACAAAAACAGACACACAAAGATCATAATAGTTTAGTGTCTTTGGAAACATGGAATATAATCTTCTAATCATGTTGAAAGAACTTTAAAAAATCCTATAATGATCTTACCATTTTTGTTTCCTTACCTAAAACCTTTTTCTATTTCCTGGGGAAAATAAAACATAAAAATGGTGATCTCAAATGCTCAGTAAGGGAAAACATAGAGAACATAAAACAATCCATAAACATTTGAAAGCTAAAACTTGAACATGAAATTTAAACATCAAAATCTGGAGCAAAGAAATAAATCGTGGAAGTAAGCAAGGTATATACCATAATAGAACATCAACCATGATAAAATATAATGGGAATAAAACATGTAATTTTTGAAACCATTCAGCCCATGTTATTATTTCCATAGTAGCCAAGGCATTGCTGCCAAGACCATCTTAGTGGACAAAGTCCCTTTCTAAATCTAGTTCACTCCACGTTTCAGTCCTGTAAACCTGAACCGGATTAACTTACCATTTTAACCATGTCTATCTCATTAGATATAAATCATTACCCAATGCATTGGAGGGAGATATAGGTCCCACCCATCTCATAATGAAATCATTCTTACTTGTGCCACAAATAAACATACATCATTCATAATAACCCAACGAATAAAATGGTTTTTATAAACATCATCCCATCATCAAATTAATCCATATAAAAGTAATGGATATCATTTCATAATAAGAAAAGTGAAACCATTTAAATAATAGAGACATGATACATGAAACATACACATATGAAATAATGTCATCTTAGATGAAAAATGGTTTTGGTAAAACACTTGAAATGAATTCTTGAGGAAAATATTCATTCTTCTACAAAATCATTTTCTTTTCACAAAATGTCATGAAATTATAAAATAAAATAGATTTTTTTGAAAATAGTCATGAAATATTTTGGAGGAATCTTCATGAAAATAAGGCTTTATAAAACCGTAAAAACCCTTTCATGCTAAATAATCTAAAAAAACATTCTCCTCATACTTTTGTCAGTAAAGTCAAAAAGTACCTCATAAAGTTAACAAAAGAAATATTCCTTAAATAACATGTAGTAAAAGTCAAAATTGGTAAAAAGAAAATTTATCATACATATAAACACTTTTAGAAAACATGTACATGGATTATATCAATAACTCCAGTAAATACTTATGTATAAGCAATCTCGAATAAAAATGAGATTTTCAAAATTATCCCTTACCTTATGTGTGATATGCTTCATATGTATCCGAACCTCATGTATAATGATTTAAATAATGTCATTTACTTATTATAAAATCATATTCACTGTTATGATATCATATATGGTTCAATTATGACTTTATATTACCCGTTCTTTTGTAAATTCCATTTTAAAAAGCGTTTTGGGTAAAATCGTTTCATATGTCGTCCATGTTTGGACTTGTAATTATTCATATGATTAATTAGATCAGTATTAATTAATTCAAGAATATAAAACATGATTTATATATAACATATATTCATAATATACATATATATAATAGATTGATAAACGTAATGAAATACACCGTTCATGGAGATGGTAGGTCATACGTACGCGTGAACGCTATTTTTGTTTCATTATTGAATTGAATGGAATTAAGTATATGAAATACATATATATATATATATATATATCCAGTATCATTATTATTTCATATATTTCACGATTACTTATTATATATACTTTATAATTATTCTTAAATTGTTAACATGGTAAATGAATCTCATCGCGTCGTGGAGACGGTAATCCGTACGTATGCATGAGCGATGATATTGTTCACATATTTATTGAATTGAATTGGAGTGAATTATATAATATCCTAGAATCAGTATGATGTTATAATAATCATATGTATTTATTATTTACACCATTATACCCATCCATGTAAGGTGGTGGTGGAAAAAAAAATACACCACGGCGTGGAGACGGTATTCCGTACGTACGCACGCGCGGTGATTTCGTGTTCATTAGGATGGATAGAAGGTGAAATAGGGTTGTTTCATATTTATAATAACATATCAGTATATGAGGGATACTTATGTTATTACTTCATAATGAAACAACTAAAGAAGAGTGAGTAGAAGAAGAATGGATCTTGAAGAAAACGGTAGAAGGTATTATCTCTTTCTCAAAGTTCCTCCTTTAAACATTCTCTTAGGGAACTGAAATTGGTATTAGAAAAAGACCAGGACCTATAGGATGTTTATAGGGAATTAGATAAGAGAATTTGGCAGGGGATGGCCGAGCATGAATGCTCAATATTGTGTAAAGATGAGAGGGAGGAGGTTCCCTTTTATAAGGGAGGAGAGGGGCACCTTTGGAAATCTTAAAAATATTAAATTATAATTAATGTAACCCCACTTAAAAACTTCCAAAAATGACTCATATTCTAATATTAGATGATATGGGGTTGTAATCTCATCAACCAATAAAATTTAGACATGTTAGGAATTTATTTTAAACATTATCAACTTGATTTATCCTTATTTAGTCAATATAATTTTATTTGTGGTAATAATATTCTAAATTTTAAATTATAAAAAATAATTACTTATTTGTTGTGATTTTTCCATAATTGAATACAATATAAACTTTTAGACCATATTAATTTAAATTTATAATTTGTAAATATTTTTGTGATTTTTAAACAATTTTATAATATGTTATTTTTATATAATAACAATAGTGTCAATTTTGACACTATTCATTTATTTGAATTTAAATAAAATATTTAAAGAATATATGTTCGAACTAAAAGATTTAATAGATTAATAAAAGGTCATATGTGTCTATAAAATTAGTTTAGAACATTAAATAGTTCATATAATTTTTATTTTATTATTTTTAAAACCATTTATTTGTTTTATCTCTTAATAAAATAATTACTACAACAATTTTTTATAATTATTAATATACTTATTTGTAGCATAAAAATTAAAAATAAAATCCTATGATAAATACAAATCTATTAACTTTCACAATAATACTTTTACTCTAATTTATCATCTTAAAATCACAATATTTAAATTGTTATATTTATTAAACTATGACGGTGACAACTTTGGAATCATTTTAAATAAAATAATATAAGTGTCATAATCGCTTTTATAAGGCTCAAAATGGTCAAATATTAGACCATTGGATGATTATGGCTTAAATATACATGACCAATAAGTTTTTGTCAGGGTTTGGTCCCTTTTATGGTCACTATTAGTTTAATTAAAACTATATTCTTGATTTTATAGTAGATAAACAATTTCTGCATCACTATTGTGTCACAATTAATAATAATTATTTAATCCCTAAAAATAATAAATAAATACAAATGATGTAGATAATTTTATTAGATTTCTGGAGACTATTCATGTTTAAATTTTCATGAAGTTTATCACTAATGTAAAATTAATGTACTTATAAGATTTAAGAAAGTGACATGTTGTCACTTTCTTTAGTTTTAAGAATAATTAAAATATTTTCATGGAAAAAAGTACATTAAATGAATCTAATCCGACCCTTAGGTGATATGGGTCGACTTTCAGTCATCCAGTAATATTTTGACCGGTTTTATGGTAATTTTATAATTTCTTATTTACCCTTAATTACCCAATTTACCTTTAACTCTGGTAAATAAATTTTACCGTAGTTACTATTCATAATGCCCAAAAATAAAATGTAGCTTATTAACATAATTTGGACCCAATTTTTCCTAATATGAAATCCATTTTTACAAATTCAATACAAAAAAGTTTCAGAAATTAAATTAAAATTAATCCCATTGTCGAAATAAAACGGGATTTTTTTTAAAACATTGCAAAAGATTGAATTTGTTTAACCTACGAATGCAAGTTAAAATCAATGATAATGACAGAAATTATATTAAATGGTAAAAATATATTATATTTAGACTTTAAAACCATTAAATATTATAATTTAACCATATTAATTATTACGATGACAAATGTTGTTTTTAATTAAAATATAGTGTGTTTTTTACTATTTATTAAAATATGAAAGTTATCAAAATAATATAAAAAAATTATCCAAAGTAAATTTTTATATCCTGATTCCAAAGAAGAATTCTATTTTGTCAAATTGAACTTATAAATAGGTGATGAACTATATTTAATGTGGGTGCGCCATCAAAAGACTGCAAAACAACATTTTTTGAAAAAATACTTATTTTACCAGAAAAATTTATTTTGTTCTTATACCATGTTCTAGAAAATGTGTAATATGAATAATAATGTTATAAAATTCAAAATGTAGTAAATAATATTAATAACGGCTAGTCCATAATAATATTATAACAATATATCGTCGTTTAGTGAAACCTGGTATTACGTACAACACAAGCTATCGAAAAAGGTTGCGATTGCGTGTAATGGAAGCCAAGTCAGGGTTGTGTTTTGTGAAAGAAACATTTTTTGTTTTTTTATAATAGAATCCAACCATTTTTCATTTATAAATTGAATATACATATATACACACACTCAATGTTGCGTAGAATGACTATTATAAAACTAACTTGAAATTGTGTGTAACACGATCCAAGATTAGTTTTGCGTATACTACAAGCTAATATGGTGTTGCGTATATCACAAGATAATATTCTTGTAGAATAAAAAACATGACATCAAATAAATTAAAAAGAATACTTATCATAAAATATCGGGTTGTTACAGATCTCCTTGCTGAAGGCCCCTTAAAAATTTAAAGAAACCAAATTTCCATCTCATTAGGAATATGGTAAACCTTGGGTGTATAATTTAAAATGATGTTAGAATCAACCGCCCATCCTTTCATAGTCATACTGTATAAGGACCTTTATAAGGATGCTCTCTTCATTCCTTTCATAATTCTTCTCTATATCAATTTTAATCACAATTTTTGACAAACCATGAGAATGGTAAGATCTTCTTTGGGGGTATAATTTAACACATTGATATTTTATGACATAAAAAAATTTATAATAATGTTATTATTGTGATAACATTATTTACATGCAACACTATGTTTAAATGAACACTGATATACTATTTATATTTTCTTATTTAATGTAATAGTTATTTGCATGAAGTTATATTTGAGGGTATGAATTGGAATAATACAGTTCTGAAAATGAATATTTCATAGGTGTTTAAAATCAAATTATTTTTTTAATTGGCTAGATATGAAAATTCTATCATTTTAAAATAGGAATATATGTTCATACTAAATATACGTATTTTTATGTTTACATAGTTATTATGTTCATAAGTTATGTGAATCAATACTAATTAGTAATTATAATTAAATATTAATATTCTATATTCCATAAAATATTATAAAATTATATTAATTAATTTTAGATGGAATATAGTATTTGTAAAATCAATTTTATTGTTATTTTCTAAAAAATTGGTGTCCATGTTTTTTTAAACAGATTATAAAGAAATTTTTATCTAATTATTGAAATTATATATTTAAAAATAGATTACACATTTTCAATCAGCAAGTAATTTTTTAATTAGGTAACCTCCAATTTTTTCATAATAAATAGTAAGCCTAGTAATAATTAATTACCATAGTTAGGGTCAAAACATGTTACCATAGGGGGATAAAATAAATGACATTTCTAAAAATGTGACATTGACTAATACTAATATGGTTAGATGAAGTTATTATGACCACATATTATTATGAATTTTATTTCTTGTGAATTTTTTCAAATTTTACAAAAAATATTCATTATATTATTTAAATATTTTAACTAATTCTTTCTGTGTCCCTCTACTAAATTATAATAATGTTCTTATTGTCCTCCATTTTTTAAACAATTGTCCCTATATCTCAAAAAATTCATACATAAAAATAAGACATTGTTTTAATCTTATTTAACTATATATTATTCTTCTCCTAATATAATCTAAATGATCCTTATGATCTTATCCAAATTAGGCCTCTTGAAGAATAGATAATTAACCTAATAGATTCATTCAGAGTTTCCTTATTCTTTTACTTCCTAAAAATTTATTTTCTCAATATTAAAATAAATAATCTATTATAATAAATAAAATTAGATGTTCATACTATAATCTTATAACCATTTTTCAGCTCCTTTAAATCAAATGTTAAATTGAAATATCGCTCATCTACACCTAAGCACTAACAACACCATATAGTGATATTGGTTAGTTTTTCATAACCATCAATCATGGATGGTTAAATGGATAAATTTAATAAATATTTATTTTTTTTATATGATTATTATTCTTATACAATTATATTTTAATATCCACCTTCATACCTACCAATTATTTGGAAGATTATAACATTACAAATCTGTATATATTAACTACCACCTCCATGAAGCGATGTGACTAAATTTTTATTTCAATTTTGAATGGATGAAGAAAAGGTTATATTAAATGAATATATATTATATTTATGATATAATAATAATTTTTTTGGTCAATTATTATTTACCTTTATTTTATTCTTTCCCTAAAAAATAGGAATCATCGCTCATGCTTACCTATAGACTATTATCTCCCTGATGTGATGTAATTAATTATTCATCTCCTCATTATATATATGGATATTATTTTTTTTATAATGACTAAATATGATTATTATTTATTAAATTATGTTATTAATTAGATTATAAAATTACCAAGGTGTATGAAATGAATCTATCAAACCAAAATATGAAAGGAGAATAGACCACAGTCCGCCTAAAGGTTCATTTTAATTATAAAATTAATAAAAAACAAAATTCAAAACTATAAAGGTATTGTTAATAGTAATTTTTTATGTCTTTTTATTTAGAATCTATATATGAAAATAAATTTTAATTAAATAGGATTTAAGAACACATACAAAGAAAAATTGTACTTGATGTAAGGGTTTATGATATGACATCTTGTATTTTGTGGATTGTATATACTAAATTTCTATTTAATGAAATTATAATGGAATTTTCCATTAAAAAAATTCTATCGTAATTTTATTTTGTAATTTTAATTTATTGGTAACATTTTACTCAAATTGGAACATAAAAATATCATAACATTTTTTTCAAGTGAATACATCATTATTTATACTTTCGTCATTAAAGATTCCTTCCATATTTCTTTTCTTAAAATGTTATCATGAATGATCCAATTTATGATTATTTTATTATTTGAAAAAAAAATTCAATAATATTTTTAATTCTTTGCAATTTTTTAAAGTTATTATTCTTTTCAATTTTTGATGAGGAACTTTCAATTTTTTCTCAACTGTGTGAAAGTTATCCTTGTTTTTGACATTTAAAAATGAATGAATTTTTCATATATTCAATACTATTCTGCTAATTGATTATTAAATTAGAATAATAAATTTATATCTGAGAACAAAATAATTTGAATTAAATTTTTTGGCATTTATAATTAATCATTTATTGAAATAAAATAGTATTTTTATCATGTTCCTAAAGAAATTTTCAAATGACCTTTAAAATGTAATTTTCGATATTTGATAATCCAATATGGACTATTTTCTTTCACTAGGGACATGATATTAGGATAATGTGAAATTTTTCTATTTAGGAAGTTTTATGATGATGATTATACAATTATTATTCTTTGAATACTATTTATTTCTCACATTTTTTGTATGTTATGATGAAATCTTTATATGATACATTTATTTTTCACAGTTTATTCTATGATGAAATCATTGAATGTTTAAGAAAATTTCTTCCATTCCATTGGAAAGTATATCATGAATTAGAATATTTCTTTTGATCTTACTGAAAACATAATTATGGCTTTCATTATGTGATGGTGTTCTGGTAACTATATATCCTTCCACAGAATTTTGTAAATATGGATATCTCATTAAATTTTTTGTTCTAGACTGGGGAGTGAACCAAGTTCAGTAAGGGACATTATCCACTTCTATATTAATGGGAATGAATAGTGAATAAGAATATTATGGTAGGCGGTAACAACCAAATACAATAAGATATTCATGGATATGATACTATAATATTAAAGTGATTTTCTATGCTTATAATTTTGAAAACAATTCATTTGACATTTCATAATACATATGATATTCTAACTAATACCATGTCTGGTTTATGATGTTTCATTACTCTTATAACTAATGTCATTAAAAAACAACATAATTATATCATGATTAATTTTTTATGATATATTAAATTTTTTCTATGAACATTTTATGTTATGACTATGAACTCATTCCCTTGTTCTTATATTTTACCTACACATGATCATTAATTGATATCTCTTATGATTATAATATCTGTGATTATTATCTCGCAATTTCTTATTTTTTCATTCATAGGGTAACAAATATTCTTTTTTATTTAGTATATTAATTTAAAGGTTAATATTTGATAGGATCATTGTGGGATATATAGATTATAAATCATGAGAAATGTTGATCAACTATCTAGTCTCTAAAATCATTAAACCATTATGATTAAGGGGAATATATTCAAATAATACATGTTAAAAATTAATATAAAATGATAAAAAATTTATATATGTTATTATTAGGTCGCCTAAATATATACCACCATCTACTATTAATTCCAATAGTGAAGATGTAATATCAATGAGGTTCACAGTAAATGCTCTGAGTAAAATAAATCTATAGACACCACCTAGTTACCTCAAGTCCTAGAAGTTAATAATAAACTAAATTTATTAAAAAAAATATTATATATATATATAGAAGTATCTATGTGTGTGTGTGTGTTTGTATTTTATTATATATATATATATCTGTGTGTGTGTGTGTGTAAATATGTGTGTGTATATCATTCAACTACTAAAAATATATAAAGAAACAAACCATTCCAGAGAATAACCAAAAAATATATATTATTAAATAATAATGGATAGCTACTACACCTTTATGAAGATCCGTATATGAAATTATAAATATTAAAAATTATAAATGATGGAATAATTTATTACTTGATAAACATTAGGTGAAATGGGAATTCAAAGTAAGTCATCAAGAAAGTGAGAAAAATAAATTTGGGTGAGGGGCTATATTATACATAAAGAGGGAGAATTATTAAGGTAACGAGTATATAAAACGGTTAGGGATTCTAAATTGACATTACATCCATTATTAACCAATGGTACCTATTCATAAATTTTTTAGGAACAATTTTAATTAATTATATAAAGAAAAACATGCAAACAACAACAAGAATAAAAAACCAAAAACATTGAAAAATAATCCCTTCAGAACTTCGACACATGTCTTGAATACCATTATACGTAATTTAAATGAATATTTTCATATATATAATCTATTTAAAATTTTGGTATAGGAAAAGTGTAATCAAAATATCAATAATCAAAATGGATGAACTCACATTTATTTAAAAAATAAATAATAAGTATTTAACCAATATATTATTAATTATATGAGAATCAGATAAATCGTACCAAAAATACATACATAGTATGTAATTTTTGTGATAAAATGGATTAATTTAGTTTAATAGGAATGAGTTTTATACATTTTTTTTCAAAGTGAAGCCTCATTTTATTTATAAGATATTTCTAGAAAATTATCTTAATGTCCACCCAATCAATTCAAGAAAACATTTAATGAAAACCATATGAATCACTCACTAATAATTATGAGGTAATTACAAAATTAATAACAGTGATATATAATTAAAATCTCTAGAAAAACCATGATTTCTAGTCTAGTAAACCTCTATAAAGACTCACTCATCCAAACATTTACATTATAAAATAACATAGAATTTATTAGATGCAAAAAATAGGTAGAAAACAATTCAATGGAGAATGATATAGTAATTACCCAAAAAAATATTAATATTTCATGCCATGAAAATCAATAATAATTCTTAATAATTAATAATTAAACAATGGAGAGTTCTAGAATATAGAAACAAAATAAAATTAATTATGCAAACTATCTCTTATTAGATTTCTAAGGATAACTCAACTGAGGAATCAATGAGAATGAATGATTAAATAGCCTCAAGGAAATAATGATAAAATAGTTATCTAATAAGGGAAATGTTAAATTATAATCCAGAAAAATATACGGAAGTGTATATCATTATAACCAATATTATATGAAAATAGGTTTATAAGGTAAAATTGATTAATATTAAATAATTAATAATTATATAAAACTCATTAAATATTAATAGAATAAAATAAACTTTTAATCCACTAAACTAATAAATCATTCTACCATCGATTAAACCCATTAATCAAATTTTTTTATTATTCATTGAAAATAAATTCTATTAGATTCAATATTAAATGAAATAATTTATTATTAGTATCACAATAATGATCTAAAAGTCATCAACATTAACAAATAAAAATTTATAACTATAAATATTTATTTATGAACAAATAATATCACATGTGAATGATTACAAAAGATAACCATAGGAATGAATAGTTTTAAAACCATTATAATGCATAACCATATTAAATTTTTAATATTAACATATGAAAAGAATATTGATTATAATTTCATATAGATATCATAATAATGACTGTTTATAAATGAATAAACAACACTTGTGATAACATGCTACAATGAGGGAATGTATTTTATAAAGTAAAAACAATTACATATTATAAATATCCTTTAAACTGAAATAGAATTAACAATAATATAACATACCATATTACATCTAAAAATTTAGATATGATAGAACAATTCATCCACAAATAACTATTAATATTATATAACAAGGAAAATAATATAAATTCATTTTGAAAATGTAATTATTTTCTATAAACATATATTTTTATATAATATATTTTGTTATACTTTTTTAATTATTTCAAAATATTATCAGAGTAATATATTATGAAACACTAAAATATATACAAGGGGTTATAATCACCTATAGAAATATCCTATAACAGATCGATCCATATACCAATAACTATATAGAATCTTTTTATTGAAATTAAATAAAATAATAAAATTGATATATATAAAATAATATAATAAATACCATAGAGAACTAATTAAATACTTAAGAAAGTCAAGGGAAAAAATTTACAAAAAAATATAGAAAAACAATAATTTTTTTCAAAATTACAAAAATATAATGTGATTTTAAATGAATAACATATTTCGTAGAAAATAATGATAGATTTATAGTGAATGATCTTCATTTCCCTCCATTAGATAAGATAGTAGAAATCCCAATCATGTTTGATGGATTTAACCATAATATGGTGACATCCATCATGAAATCACTATTGTGGCTAAATGGAATAAGTGTAGAAGTCAATAAAAGTGAATATGTGATGAAATTGAAATAAAAGTAGATGATATGCCTATAATCAGTGATCTAAAATTCTTAAAGACACCATTGTTTATGGAGTGATTAATGGAAGTAAAATAGATTGACAAATGGATTACTCCATTGGAATTTAGATGATATTGATATAAATGAGTGAATCCCAAACCCAACTATTTTTTAAGAAGGTACACCATCACATGATATTGGGTACCCATTAGTCACTCATGAAAACTTTTTACCAATTCAATTTTATAAATACAATAATTATTGCTTTTAGTTATTTCTCATCATTTCTGTTTGTCAAAATATATTATTGAAACATCACAGACACCAACAATGATCTCTACCATGATCTAATTTTAAATTGATAAATCTATATGATTTAATGATTTAAATTCATATTTTTCAAAAATTAATAATTCTTTAGTTAACTTAAATATTTCACATGTAATTAAAAACTAGCCACTATAATTCCTTTCATTAAGGAAAGTACAATGAATGCTCTTTGTCACTACTCTCAATATCTCTAAATCAATAATTCATTATGAATTAGTAAATAATATCCCAAAATAACAATTATGATTTTTATTTAAAACTTATAAAATCAAAACTTACCACTAGTTACCCAAGCCATTATTACTAAAAAAACATAAAAATATACAAAATTCAACTAAAAATTTGGAAATCATTCTAAACTCGACCATATAAAGAATATTTACATAATAATCCTCTCTTATTCACCTATTTCAGAAATACCACATGAATTATAGTATACAATATACATTTAACTAATCTAGTAGTTTTTCAAATTTTCTTTAATATAATTCAAAAAAATAACAAAAAGAGTTTCCTTTTGACAATCCTAATTTAACAGAACAAACATACCAAACACATTACCATAATGCTAACCAAATTAATTAAAACATAAATATATCAAAAAAAATTAATTTTATTACACTATTTAATTTTTTTATAAAATCATATTCCACTATCACTTTTAATATACTTATTTCAAAAAAAAATCATGAATTCCATGTTATAAATAATCAGTTAATTTTAAATTAATTTTCATTCAAAAAAATATAATAATATTTCTAAAAACCCTTTTCATTTGAAACAAAATTATATAATTTTTTCCCTTACATTATAATTAATAAATTGTATTACTTTTTTTAAATATAAAATTTTTAAAATATATCTAATAGTATATTTTTAACCATAGAGGAAATTATAAATTGAAATTAAATAAATGAATTTTTAAATTTAATAAATTATTTCACCCATACTATGATATTTATAAAAAAATTGTGTTTATTAGTTTCATTAAAAAATGTATATTCATTCAAAAATAATAATGGGAACGTAGAAAATATAATGTATATATCATACACTATATAATTTTTTCCTAGACAATGAAAAAATAAGATCTATGTTGTGACATATGGCCCCTTCCAAGTCACATAATTCTATCATTATGATACCCATAAAAATTCACTAATTTATATGGTTCCTACAATGAATTTTTATTCATCAAATACTAACCATATATTATATAGACTATATGTTTATGAAGTCAATTTATATTTTAAATCTCATGTCCGAAACCATTATATTATTTTTCTATAATATCATACATAAACAAAAACCCACACTCATAGAACTTATAATGTTATAACCAAGATCTGTGGCCGAATTATTTAGGATATCTATATACCACAGTCAAATTTCATGATCACCATTGGTGTTAACTTGAAAAAAAATTACTGAGTTAATTATTAGGTGAATATTTAACCTTAAAGAAGTGATATATTATGATAATGATGGAATCTACTAAAAATATAGTATCACCCATATGTATTAATATGAATCCAAATAATAAAATAATTACTAGTTAAAGGTTTCAAATGTCTATGACTCATCATAAATATATCATAACATAGAACTATAACAAAAAATATTCTAGAATAAATATAAACAATAAGATTTAAGAATAAAATTAATATGACTCACTTCCCATACAAAAGTCCATCTTAAATGATCCACATGAGTTTGATATAGATCATTATGGAGAAACTGATGAGTTTACCCCTCACAGGGATTCTATGGATTACATGAATCTTATAACGGATAGAAAGTATCCCTCTTCTTACATGGTATTCAAAAAACATAGATTAATGTAAACATTGAATCAAGATCTTTTTTTTCTTTAAGGATTATTAACCATAACACTTCAATAAATGACAATAAAACTAATTTAAACAGGATTCTGGTAACAGGAAAGGTTAATTCTACATTAATTAAATATTTCATAATCATTATTCCACGTATTAATACATGAAATTATTTTAATTTTTATAATACAGATGATTTTACTTTTAAATAATTTCTATACATTAATCTTATTCTCTGGAAATACATATCATGATAACCTTTAGAATGAGAGAATATGGAATGTAGTACATTTTCATATTATGAGAAAATTCCAATCATATTTAAAAAGATATAATTATTGAAAATATGTCATGGAACAACATCATGCATAACATGACAAAAGATATATGATAGGAAGCATCATTTAGTTTCACAATTATAACATCAAATGGTAGATGTAGAAAAAAAATAAATTAAGGGAAATTTTGGTATATCTATCATGTAGAGAATAAAATATTTAAGTATGGGGATATATAAAATAAATTGTACCTAATTATACATTATATTTATCATTTTCAATGGTAATTACCTTCCTATAATTATAATTTTTATTTTCATGGTGATGGAGGTATTGAGGTATGTTTTGAGTTGAGTGTTACATAAGGAGTGCTTCCATAACTGAAATTTTATATGTAAAAATATGGTATTCCATGACCATGGTTAGTTGTCCTATGAGGGGTGTTTTTATCACTTAGTTATCTTATCTCTGATCTCTTTATCTGTGTTATGTGGGTTGGTGTAGTGGGGAATGTTTTTGGCCATGATAGTTTTTTGTATCTATATATGAGAAAATGGTTGTGATGTGATGAATTCATTATGTCAAATAGAATTATTTTTAAATATTATAAAAAGGAAATTGTATAGTTGTATATATGTTACACAATAAGTTTCATGGATGTGGGATTTTTTGGGGTCTTCCCTTTTTAGGATCTTAATTTGATGGTAGATTGGGTTTCATCATGATGTGTTCTTGGGGTGTATCAATTTAATGATGGAAGGTATAGGATTTCACAATGATCCTTAATGAAACATGTTCTCTATTATCAAGATACCCACTACACAATTACCTAATTTAAATTTAAAATATTTAGGATATGTAATCTCCTGATTTTGTGACAGATGTTCCATAAATAATGGATCAATCCACTGTAGCTACCAGACCATTCAAATTTGATGATGATTCTTTATTTTAAATATTTAAACCTAAATATTAATACATTGTGTAATTTTATCACAATAAATATACTTATTTTGAACCCTAGTATCCTTTTTTATTCTACTATGTTCCATGTATTTATTACTTGGTATCTATTTGACCCTTGGATTCATGTAATTTGGATCATTTGGTCAAATGTGTGATTCAAAATAAATTTTCGAATTCTTATATTATTATATTATTTAAATTGGGTTATGGAAGTGGATAAGATTCAATTATTTTGGTTTTTTATAATGTTAATAATGTAACATTAATGTCATTTTATGTTTTTGGGGGCTCTGTTGAGTATAAAATGGGGATGAATCCTAGTTCTTCACTTTTCTTAATCTGTTATATTCAATGAATCAATTAAAATACGAGATTCATGATTTCACATTTATTATAGAGTTTAATTGAAAAATAATAAGTATTGTGATTTTATAGGTTGGGGTATTTGGTTATCCTAATAAATATCATGGATTTATCTGATGAAATTTAACGTAATATGCGATATATAAGATCTTAATATTATTTCCATATTATCCCTAAAATAAATTTTTATGATATTTTCATAGTTTTATATCTGTAATTAATTTTGTCTACTCTTATCATTACATTCCCATATTAAAACTTCATAATTATTTAAATAATGTAAAAATCTAATGAAAATAAATAAAAATTTTGAAATTATGATTATGCATTTATTCGTAAAGTGGGGGGAAAGTACAGGTATGATAAATATGGTATGATTTTATTTGATTCCTGAAAAAACATATTTTCTTGATAATAACATTTCTTATTTACCATGTTTTTTATTTATTGACTAAAATAGTGAATCCTTGTAGTTGGTTTGTGGTACTGGTGTGGTGTGGCAGTTATGATGGATGTTGGCATGGTGATGTGATGTTATTTTTGATGCTAGACAATAATATATATAGGAATGATGATTTTTATTGTAGTTTATTAAATTTTATAGATAAATGATATAAATATATTTTCATTGATGTGGTTGTGTGGAATGGTTTTTTTAATTATATCATATTTCTCAAGAAACATGGGTTTATGTTGAATTTAAAAAATAGTGGACTAGATAATTAAAAGGTGGTAATGGGATGTGAGATATTTAATGAAATAAAAAATTAAAATAGTAGAAATTTGTTGTAGTTATTTGGAAGACCTGTCTAAATTTAATTTATATTAAATGTGAATATAAAATAATGAAAAAATACCGACTTGGGAGATTTGAATAAGTTCATCTAAATAGTTTAATCGAAATAGCATGAATTTCATTGAATTTTTTTTGTTAAAGGTCAATTATATTTATATAAAATGTTTCAATAGAAATATATATTCCCTTATGGTTTATGAACATGAATATTGGATTGGACAATACTCTCCAAAACCTTAGGGTATGACTTTCTCCTCCAAGTGATTCTTTCTTTTTTCTATAAATCATAGATGAAAACTACACCAAGTGTTGTGTAAAAATATCCTCACTGTTTTCGAATATAAATAACCTCAATTTAATAATATTCCAAGAGACTTACTAAAATACATATTTTTATTATTCTTTATTCCAATGTTTGTATATAGTTCCTACTTCCCTTTTTTTCTCTTAGACTCCTTTCCCTTTTATGAAAACTCTAATTCCCACACACACAAAAATCCTTTTTGATTCATGGACCCTACTTCTGAGGAATAAATATTATAATCAAGTATATTTTTATAATTATTTATAATAAATTTATTCATCCATGTGATAGAAACTAATTGCATAACATTAAGAATATTCATGCTCGATCACCCAATCAGTTTTTTTGGGTGAAGCATGTGACACATTTATTTCTATATATACAACTACTTTATCAAACAACATCCTCACCTATAGTTTTATATTTATACAATCAAATTTCCACAATAAACTACTCAATATGTAATTTAATGGATATTTTCCTATGAAATTTCAATTTATAAAATGGTTGATCTATGAAAATAAATAAGATAATATTAATAAAATATTTTTTCTAAATTTTGTGAATATTCAATAGTATGAATTTAAATAAGTTTTCTTTGGATTTTATTTAGAGTATAAAAATGTTAATATTACTATGTTTTTGTGTGTGTTTCCCATGAACATAAGATAATTTCACATTCAATTAATGAATAAAATAGCCTTATTGTTTTAATATAATATATTATTCATCATGTATATGAAATAGAATGTTTCAATTATACTAAATTACATTAAATAAAAAACAATTTGATATTATGAAAAAATAAGTTGTTTAGTGAGACATCTTAATAGAAAGAGATAAACAAGCCACCTAAATATGGAAAAATAAAATATAAATTGAAACATTTATTCCAAAATATAATGAATTTATATTTATGGGCCATTTTCATATTCCACCCTAATATTTTTTTTTATAATTCCTTGATAATGTATGTAATTGGTAACATTGATATTTAAAGAACCACAAAATATTATTAAAAAAAATTATCTGAACCTGGCTATTAGAACATAGACATTAAAATTATAAGGTATTAATAGTATTATCTTATCTATTAAATATATGTATATATATATATAAGTTTTATTCAACATTAATAAATTTATAAATTCTAATTAAAATCATCACTCATTTTTTTATAAGGACATTTTTTTTAAAAAAGAATATTTTTATTACTAATTGTGAGAAGATATTACAATTTCTTTTTGAATAGTTACTAAATTTTATTTTATAAAATTAATATCATTTTTAAAATAATCATATTGATAATAAACTTGGTTTATATTTTTGGATTTATTATAAAATCTGGATTTTTTAGTAAATGGTGAAAATTGTATTTTTGAAAAATTATAATTTCATTTTATTAAATTTTGTAATATTGAACTCTAATTATTCATTTAATATGAATTTAATGTAAAATAAGTATTATTTAATTATTTATAATTCAATTAATTAATGTTAAATCTCATATATTATATATTTAAGCATAAATTTATTTTTAGTCTTTAAAACACATTTTCTCTAAAAAGAGATTTTATGTGAATAATGTTTTTCAATTTAAATTAATTAAAATTACACAAAACTAAGAATGGTATAATTGAACATATTTAATATTTATCAATCTTTGAGAATTGAATTTCATATAATTACTATTTATATTCATAAAATTAATATAAGATCATATTTTCCTTAATAATTTCATTTTATAAGAAACCACTTTTCAACATGCTTATCAGTTTATATTAAATGAATTTTCACCAATTATATAAATCTAATTAATTAAAATAGAATTCATATTTGGAAGAATAATAATTAATATATTATAATAATTTCATATTTTTTGGTCTTGATGAAGAGTACAAACAGTAAAAATATATTACCATAATTAATGTTTAAACAAATTCACTAGGGGGTTAACTAAAGATATAAAAAATGAAACATGTTTAAAGAAGTGTTTATATATAATTTCTAACGTTTTTCCCGTAAATATATCCCACTAAATATGTTATTTATTAATAATTTATGATGTTTTTTGGAAATTGACATCCTATATTAAATAGTGTTGAGGACTTAAAAAACCACTACTCCACAATTATTAAGGTTCACCCATCTAATCCCTTATTCTTACTAATAAAGATATTTAGATCCACAAAAAGATGAAAAAAATATCCAAAAAATCCTTATCAATATTACTAATATTATGGTATTCTCAAAATATAAACCATTGTGTCCGTAAAAAGGGATCCACAAGAGGTTCTTTTAAACAAAGTTTATAGTCTTCCAGAAGCTCCTTATTTTTTTTTTATTTTTACACATTAAATTATTAATTCATAATCACAATAAAATAAAATAAAATAACTCCAATATTCTATTATATTGTTATTTTTATGGGATAATACTCAACTACATCCTCTTCCAACAAATTAGAAACGAAATCGTTATTCGTGTGTACAATAGACTACAGCCTCATGAACAGATGATATTAATTTTCTATCATCACCTCTTAAAGATATTACATATGATGTTTTTTAATGCTTATAAACTATATAAATGACATATTTGTAATTATTTAAATTTTATATATCATATATTTTCTAAATATTAAATTACATGGAAAAAAGTTAATGAAATTCAGGTTTACGGTTGTATACTACAGTAAGAAGTAATGTGATTCATTTTTTTTAGCCTAATCACATCAATTTTATATAAAATTTAATATAATTAATTAATATGGTATTTATTTTATTTTTATCATCATTTAATAATATTATTACATCTAATTAAATCTATAGTGATCATTAAAAAATGGAAACATTACACATGCGTACGTATGAACTACAGTTTCCACGTTTGTATTGTAATTAATTTTCTATATCAACAATTCATGGTAATTCATAAACTTATAATTTCTATATAAATATAATAATTATAAAAAAATCAATTTTTAGTTTAGGAAATAATGAATCTATTTACCATAGTTAACAAAATAATTAAATAGCAAAATGATAAACAAAGTGTCCACAAAAACACCAAATTTAAACGTAGCTAATTAAGTAGTTAAATATGTCATTTAAATAAATGAGGTAAATTTTTTATTTATAAGTTATTAATCCTAATTATTTTACTTAATAAATAAATAACATATATAATTTTTTTATATCAGATATATAATTTTTTTATATGGTATATTTAATAAAAAATTAAAAAATTGGACTTGATGTAACCGTTTCATCTCCTAATATTCTTTTTTGAGACTTGGTTTTTTTCTTAGACTAATTTATTTTGAAACGTTTATATACAATAAATTTAAATATTATATCATAAAACCTTCATAATTAGTTCTATTTTACAATTAAATTCATCCATGTTATTCATGATATGTTTTGATTTAAAAGTACCCTAAGTAATAAGGGTTAATATTTCAATCCCATTTTTATTAGGAATTATTTTTCTTCAATTTCCTTTATATGAAATTATTTTAATGTTGTAAAATATTACCATTTAAATTAATTATAAATATTTTATTCATGAAAAATTCAGGTAATAGAACCAATATCCTTTCTTTATTACCCAAATGAATTGATAAAAAAATTATGAAAAGTTGACATGATTTACTTATTTATTCAGGATTCCTTTTTCGTCCTTATCCATGATTTCAATGAATAAATTCAAGAATACTTTTAACCATCCAAAAAAGATTTAGTAGTTTTATTTTTACAAATTTTTCGATATATAAAATGTTTTAAAGTAATTATCTTATAAATTTCCAAAAAATATTTTTATCCTTTTCATAACAATGTGAATGGAATTTATATTTTAACATATATAACGTGTATTTAATTACTCTACATCATGAATAATCATGTATTTGAAGATAAATTTTTTATTTTTTATTTTAATTGTTAAATTGTAGTATTTGTATAATATTTTTGGAATGTTTTATTATTTCCAATGTTATTTAAAATGTGGAAATCTAATTTCCACAAGAATATTAAAAAACATTTTAAAAATTATTCTTTTTTCATCCACCACATGAACCATATTGTTATGGAATGCTTCAAAATTATGTCACTATTTATCTTACTAATATACCAATCCCACACTCCTTTATTTTTATGGGTTAATACAAGGTTTATGATTAATTCCTAAATTCATTCTTTAAGAAATACATATTGATTATTATATCAGTATACATTATGAAGCCAATTTTCATTACATGGGAAATTAATATTCTTATACCTAATTATTCCTATCCTTATTTGACACAAATATGATTTTATATTATTTGAACATGATTGGTGGGATCCGAATCATATAGCCCTAAAATACATTGGGTATTGTTTTTTCCCATTGGACATTATGTATGGGATTATGGAGTTATCATTATACACCATGGAATATTTTACACTATGTGATGTTTTCTTTAATTATCTTTTTTATCTTTTTTATTTTTTTTCTACAATTTCATAATATTTTTATAATACAATTATACCATTTCATATATAGAATGCTTCCATTTTATTAATCATGTATTTTTTGTTTTATGATATCATTTTATATCGTTGAATAGTATATTACATTTCATTATGATGATTATTCCCTTATTGGGGTTTTAGCACAAGCCATTAGTTTATGTATTCTAAAGGATGTCGAATGAAGATAAAATTGATCAATTGAATTTAAGAGATCATAATGGGAAATAAAATAAAGAAGTTTTTTTCCCTCACATTGTTTTATTATAATCCTAGTCTTGAAAATACAATATATCTCATGTTATTTAAAGTTTAATTAATATATGTTTATGTTAAAAATCACGTGATAATATTGGTAAAATTTTATTGTTGATTATATTTTTTATTAAATATATGTATTATTTTTTTATATTATTTATTGAAGATTTTGAATAAATACCTAGGTATAAGTTTTACTATAAGTACAAAAATTTCCCATGGGAATATTTTGATTATTTTAGAGTTTACGTTCCATTAAATTACATTCTTTTATGGATAATAAAAGTGTATTTTCCTCTATTACAGTTTCACCTTGGGGTAATATCTCTAAAAAAGAGAATTTAGATTTTTTCAATAATCACCTGGTGCACAAAAGGTGTCATAGATACATATCTCATTTTATTATCCCATGTGCTATTATTTGGAAATTCACATAAACCATTACAATTCATTATAAAGGACATGATCAAATTATTAGGTTTTAAAACCTAATAGGAAAAACCACCATGGAAAACCAATATTTATACATAGATAACCATAATTAATGATATAATTATCATTTATGAATTTTTCATTTGTGTTTTATAAGTTTCAACATTTAATATTAATGTAATATTAATTTTTTTGTTATTCTTCTTACTTAGTAATGGGAAATATGATAAATCCTGAAACCAAAAATTTGATGGAAAATGGAATTATTTCTCAAATGATAATCCTAACCTAATGGTAACTGAAGTTCAACATCTTTTGGGGATGCCACATGAGCTCTCTCAAATCCATATTAACAATTGGAATTCAGTAGAATATTATAGTCAATCCAACAAGAAATTAGGGTGACTCAAAGATATTAAATTGATAAATACTATATAAATGAAGATTCAAATTATTAGATGTAAAATATTTTTTATTAGATGTAATGGAAAATGACAAAAAGGAAGTGAAATATATTTTATGATTGGGATAAGAGTCAATAATGAAACTAATTACTAATAAAAATTATGAATCGAGTTAGAATGTTCTAATGGAATAATGTTCAACCAATTACACTATAAATACCTAAAATTAATAAAAATATATATTACATCATTTTAGTTGAATATTAATTATCTTATTAAAAGACATTTTTAATTACCGTAAAGGTATAATTCCTTTTGAAACATTAACATCTTAAAAACGAGTCCATATATGATCTAGATCATCTCCCACTATGTTATTACTAAATAAAACATTCCAAGACATACTGTACATAATACTAGTAATAATAACCAAGGGAAAAGTAATATATTAATTTGTGATCATAGATGTATAGTAAGGTTTAAGATGGGATATATTAAAATATCAAAAGAATATAGTTATAGAACATGAGAATAAAATTTTAAAACCATAACATGCACATTAATGATAATAATCATGATTTATGGAATAAATTACAGAATTTCCAAAGACGTGAATCATAATAGAATAAAATAACACTAACCATGAGAGCTTAAAACATGAAAAAGATAAAAAAATTATTTTCACATAGGCATAGAAAATAATTTACTTAGTAATTAATTGATTATTGCCATGACTACCATTGTATAATCGTTTTACTCTCCAAACTATCTTAGTAGTGAAGGTTCACTCTAAGGACTATCATAGTGGAGATTTACTTTATTGAATTGGGCTCACTCCACACTATATTTTAGTTTATTTCATGAGACATAAATCATTACCCAATGCATTAGAGAGATAAGTATTTCCTCCCAGCCACATAATTAAAATCATACATATATGCTCAATAATATCATTAATCATTAATAATAACTAAAATAAAGAAAAAATGGGTTTCATAAAAATTCCACTATAAAATAAACTACTGGAAATAAATAAGTTACATAATCATTTCCTAATATCATTAATTGTAACAAAATAGTGTTTTCAAAGAACTTTATCAATATATAACCCATATAAGGGAATTCGTTTCAAAAAAAATCATCTCAACGTAAAAAAAACCATTAAAATAATGAATAATAATTGTATGATTTTATCAGATTCCTAGTAATTTATAATTAACATACTTGGATGCAACCTTATATGTAATATATTTTTGAAATATAAATCAAATGGAATTTTTCTTGAGGGAAAAATCATTTCATTGAAAATAACCTTTTACAATTAAAAATTCATAAAATATTCTATAAATAGGTTTCTATAAAAATATCCTTGAATACATAAAAAATTGGATTAAAATGAAATAATGGTCTTTATGTTAGGAAATTATGTTAATGTCGTATACATTATAAAAATGATTCCTTTCATGTTTTTATTAAATTCCAAATGGGCAATGTTTAGGAAACAAAAATTTGATTCCTTCCCAAATTTGTAGAAAAAATTAAAACATTGATAATTTTTATTAAAATATATCATTTGGATAATTTACAAAATATTTTTTACATAATTTTTGTAAAACATTGTTTTGGTAGAAAAAGTTATTTCGATGTAAGAGAGAAATAAAGAATGTTTTTAGTAAAACATTATTTTGACCACTTAATAACGTAAATATAGGAAAATGAATAGAAAAAAATTATTCTCTAGAAATATAAATATGTTAAAAAAATGAAATGAGTTCCTTTAGTGATAGTTAATAATATTTCATCATTAGAATCATAATCATCATAAATCCCTATCGATGATGATATTGTAACATAAAACCCTTACCACCTTCGTAAAATTGATTTATAATTCCCCTAAAATAGTAATAGTAAAAGAAAAATATAATTTCCCTAGAATAAATATATTAATTATATTACATGTAAAAGATTTTTTATAAACACCTCATTAATGAACCTCAGTTCATAACATAACATGTTTCTCAAGGAAGGAAAATTATGGGAAAAAAACTTATACTGCTTTGGTACCTTTTGTACTAAAATCCCCAGGAAAGAGTGATCCTAAAATGCATGTGAGGATAAAATAATTATGATAATAATTATAAAACATATTCATGGTATTTATATACACCACATTAAAGAAATATGGTGGGAATATGGGATTTGACTCGTATGAGTAAAAAGTGAGACAAAAATCTCATACTATAAATATCAACATCCTTTATACATGATCCAACCTTCTAGAGAAAACCTACATGTTTTTTTATAAATATATTAAACAAAAAAATGTTTATATATCAAATAATTTACAATTTATATATGACCTTTTATTACCCATTTATTAATAATTCCCTGTTAAAGTCATATTTCATGAAATAACTGCTTTCTTTGACATGTATGTTTTGATTTGTAATTTATTTTACTACTATAATTGTTATGTAATATCTATAATTTTATTTATGATATATATAACTTTTATATCATGTGTATTTATATTTATAATAATAAATAAAATTTTGATATAAAAAATGAAATACACTGTTAGTGGTGACTATAGGTTGTATATACACATGAACATTGTTTCTATTTTCACAACCAAATGGAAGGAAGAATGTTAAATAATATTTTATCATTCTAGAATAATTTTAAAGGAGTATATATGATATATTTTCATTACACCAATCTATATTCCCTTTCATATAAAATGTGAATAAATCAATTCACTACTTGAGACGGTAATCCATTGTACACACTGGACATGTTATCTTATTCCCATAAAAAAGGATGTAAGAAATTATCTGTCCAAATATTATTAAAGAAGTATAATAATATTGTAAATATCATATAAAATAATTTAATATAAAATTATATCCTTTCATGAGAGGTTCTTTTTTGAAAATGTTTTTACCTTAGGTATGAAACATTTAAATTTTGGTAAATTCTATATTATAAACTCAATATGGTTGACCTATATAGTTAGAAAGGATTAGATTTTGTGTTTGGATTTTTCAGAGATTAGAAACATTGATTGTCGACCAAATCATTAGGAACATGATCCGTAAAAACCCTAGGACCCTGCCTTCATGGTTTATCCAAAATGCGTGAGGTTGTAGAGTTAGAGGAAGTAGGGCACACAATTTCCCTAACCTTGAACCAACGTAGGCACACCTATCTAAAAACTACAAACATTGTTATAGAGGTGTTTTCCATGGATGGACATGGTTTCTATAACAGTGAGGGTTAACCATCCATTGTTTCCCTTAGCACATTATAGACTGCATGGTTGGAGCACGGTTTGGAAAACCATGCATCCAAACCATGCATTCCATATTCTTGGATAAAAATTCCAAACATGCCATAATGATTTATAAGTTTAAACCTATTATTTATATTCCCCTTTTCATCATCATGTAGTTGATCTCTCCTTCTATTGAGATCCTTTGAGGGTCTTTTATAGAATTTGATCTCACATTTCTCTTTAAACTCAATTTGTTCACTATTCATCATTTTGGATGAACATTATTAAGATCATGATTATTTTTTATCCATTTTTCATTCCTACTTATACTAATGACAATGTTTAGATGCTTGACTATATTCCATATTTTAATGAAATTTATTCTTTCTTCAGATATCTTCGAATCCATGACAAGAAAGAGGTTGATAATGGAAAAGGAGAGTTATATGAGTACAGAGATGGTGGTCTATAACTCATCCCTAGAGAATCATCATTTAATAAATTTTCATTTGTGCGGGTTGATTTCACAGGTTTTGATTAATTAAAATCATTTTACTTCTATGTTTTTATTTGAAAAGTGTCATAAGACCCTTGTTAAATATTTTATCAGTCCTTGGAGGTTATTTCAATCATTTCGACCACCCCATGTAGGGTGTCATTCATATTTATTAATTTAGTTGTTTGACATGTTAGTCTGGCCATTGGTTAGGTATGTTATCGCTTGAACTTGTTAATTGCAATCCTTCCCAAATATAATGAGTATGTAATTTCAAATGCTTATCCCTTTTATGTGATATTTCTTCATGACACATCGAATGAAGATGTTCTAAATAATTAACTAATTAATCAGGAATGTAATTTGTATGTATACCATGTATATAGATAGGATAAATAAAATGTAATATAATTTCTTCGTTTTTTTTATGGATGAACCCCTTCAATTTATAATGGAAGTTAGAAGATTGAATCTAGTAAATTGATTATGGATTATATAAATTAATAAGTTATTTCAGGTACCATAGCCTTGTCACACTAATAAAATGCATTAAATAAACCAAATAGTTTACCAAGAGGCATGATTCCTACGTGGCCTAATTAATTAATCAATAATATATAAGTTTCATTCTATAAAAGGACCATGAAATTATCAGAGGAGTTTCCAGACCTATGTTAACCTTCTATTCAAGAGGGAATTTTTTTTTCCACTGATGGATGTCATTTTGACTCAAGGATGGAGGTTTCCAAGGTTGATACCTACCTTGTAACCTGATCCTTTTTTTCAGTGGATTCCAATTATGACATTATATGATCCCTTGATTTTTAATGTAGGATGCCTTGTATATAATGTGTGGATCCATATTGATCTCTATAGACATGAGTAAATGTGGATACACACATGTTCCTAGTCTAGTCTTATATTTTTTTATATGGGATTGATTCCTTAGACTTAGTTATAATTATGTTATTGTGGAATACTATTATCCATGCTCCATGAATTAAAAACATACCCATTTTTTCAGGCTATAGGTTACTATCGAGTTGGGTTGACCACTATGATCAGGGATTCCATGGATATTTCCATGGATCCCTTTCAATGTTACTATAATTGCATCCCTTCTTTTTATATCATGGATAATTTCACTATTATTATCATGTAAGGATTTCATTTCTTGTTTTACCCCACATTACTTACATATATAAACTAGATCATATATAATTAATGAAATGGTTATATGTTCAAAAACTAGCTAAGGCTAAAGGGGGTACATGGGTATTTATGTTACTATAGGGAATTACACTTAATTATGCATACTTTCAAACAATTAATTTTATTTTACAAAAAATGTTGTTATAGACTCTATTTATGGTACCCAACTAAGATTTGGGTCACACCTTATCTTGGACTTCATATGGTTCCCATGTCGGTTACATGTATACCGATTCCGGTAAAGGGAACCAACCTACTCTGGACACTTGATTATGTCTTCTTTAGTTGTTTCAAATTTTTATTTTTTATTTCTTCCAATAAATTGATGTTATCGGGTTAATCCATTATTTCAAACTCTGTTAATGGGGTAATATTCCCCCCATGGACACACCCTAGACACTTGATTTGAATTGGGAACCTCTGGCTTTAGAGGAGATAATCTTGAGGCCATGTAGCCAAGCAAGTTTGGGTAACCTCTGAGTGGAATCCAGTTTTAGGATTTCATAATGTTTTACTAGAGGAGTTCCATTCATAATTTACTATATGGAGACAATATATAGGTGATCAGTAACTCATTTTTATAAATAAAAATCCATGATTGGGTATAGTTAACCCATTTTTTTTGGTTAATTGACAACTTGCATTATTTTTAATTCCTGTATTTGTTTCTTATAATAGTTGACCTCCATTCATTTTTTGGTGGAATTCATGCTTTGTGTCAGTTATTATTATTATTTTGATTAGTGATTTTACGTCTTCTTTGGCCTAATTATTTGAGTTATGTTTCACTATAACTGTAATCATTTTAGGGACCTATAATTCATATGTCATGTATATGCCACTACATATAGGTGCATTTCACATCTCAGATTTATAATTTTTCCAATGATTATTTAGTGAGACTTTATTATATACATATTAATGTTATACTCTTTGACTTTATTGATTGATTTATAGTTTCAATTCATGAGGTTTATGGGACCTCATGGGATGGGATTATTAATTTACCTTGTAATGACTTTGATTTAATCTAGTTTTTTAATAAATTTACTGAGAAATTTATTAGAAAAAGCACTAAGATAGTGAGAGATTTGAGGCAGGGTGTTCCAATAAAAAATCATAGAAAAATGTTCTATTTTTAATAATGTGCATAAGTGTTTTTTTCATTAAAACTAGAATATCTTTTAAAAGGCATACCATATTAGAAATCCAAGGGAACAATTTCATTTGAACAATGACTTTACATTATGAAGGGCCTAACAAATATCGGTGCAGGTCAGTCATCAAGGTTATTTGTTGGATGTATCGGAAATAAAATAATTAATAAAAATATTTTATTTCGACACAGTGTCTCCTTTTAATTGTATTATATCATTTAGGAATCCTTGTTATCAACATAATCCTACGGTGCCTACGAGATATATGGAAGGATTATATCTTTTTGGAACTGATGAATCAGAGATTGGGACTTGAATCGATGATAGATGAATCAACGAATGAAGAATATGTAGTTTAAATCATCATCAACAAATGATCCAAACTCTTGGTAGGGTATTTTTTCACTAGGAGTCATTCCCTATTCTAAAATTTGACGACAAATGTGAACCAGCCCCTGAATAGGTTGATCTATGGTTCGATCACGTATGTGATGCCTTTTATGATTATGGGGATTCAAATATGATATAGATCTATGTGATTGGCGTTCTTCATTATTCATCCTTCTAACAAGAACGAATCGAGGCCGACACAAATATGTACAAAGATCCATTCCTTGATATTTCTTGTTCATTTATTCTTTTCCCTCAATCTCTGGCATTCTTTATGTTTTCATCAACTTCATCCCAACTTTGTAACCCCTATGTGAATAATCAACCAATTCACCTTCGATTCATGGTGCATCAATCTGTGATTGAGGATCTGAACCTACGACAACATTGTAGTGGAGAGATGGTAGGCACGATGCGATTTGACTGGGACAGAGCCACATGGTAGCGCAAGGCGGAAACACATGGCAGCAGCCATAGGATGTAGCTCCAACTATGTCAGGTGAGGCATCATGGGTCTAGGGGTACAGAGAGCAGGCAGGGTGAGGACATCGGTGGTGCGGCCAACAGCCGGTGGAACGTGGCAGGGGTAGTGGGTTGCAGTAGGAGGGAGCAGGTTATGCTATAAGGTCATATATTTAACGAAGTGAATCTTAGAGAGGAACAAAATAATGAGTTTTCTAGGTGTAATTAATCTCTATGATGCATTAGAAAAGCCTGTAGAATTGATTCAACCGCAGGTAGATGGGAGACACATGGTCAGGGGAGGACTATGTGTGGCACATCAAAATAGCCTCCATCATGGGCCAGAGAAGGGGTAGTCGGATTATGGTCCAGAAGGGCCAGCGGTCTAGAATGTTCTAGGTTGGGTCGGCTGGACCTTTTTGGGGTAGTCAGTGGGGTGGGCTAGGTCCGATGGGTCGGGTCTTGCCCAGACCGGACATATTTCAGAAACTTCTTATAAAACTAGTAATAACATTCAAACAGTGTGTCCATTTGACAAGAAATTTGTGGTGTTGTGACCCTTTATCAATAAGGTACTCTGGAGATACTCTATAAAAGTTTTTTTGGGTATTATTACATGGACTAATGGATCTATTAGTAGGTTCTCCCAGAATGAGTGTGGTGGGAGTGGAATCATGTGGCTAATTGTGACCTTGAAGCTATGTGACCTTGAAGTTGTGTGACCCATAAGTTGGGTGGCTTAGAATATATAATACCTAGGAGCGATGAGTATTAATTATGGACAATGTATCTTAAAAATACTACTTGTCTCACTGAGACTATGTGTCTCACCTTGACTATATGTCTCACTGAGATAGTGTGTCTTTCTGAGATTGTGTTTCCTACAGATATTGTGTTTCTTACTAAGATTGAATGTATTACTGAGACTATGTGTCTTATGGAGACTATGTTTCTTATTGAGACTATGTGTCTCATGGGGACAGTGTGACTCATGGGAATAAGCATATCTTGACTTTCATTTAATGTATGTTGTATACATATTCAAGTGTGAGATGATTGTAATATATGGGATTCCTTTGTGGTAAATTTCATGTATTTCCTTTTTTTCGTAAAAATCATATATTTATCAGTGGAATAATTTTATGGTATTGGGGTGTTTTATTGAGTATTTTTTTACTCACCCCTACGCTGTCATTGCGTGCATGTGTTGTGTATTTTGAAAATTTCTAATGCTTTAGCGGATTCATAGGTGGAACATGAACATGTGGTGATTAGATATATAAAGAAGGTGAGGTATGATCCTATGACATCAAGAAGCTATCCTACACCAACCCTCCAGGAATGGTTTTCTATAGATGAGTTTCAAGATCATGGGTGTTCACATTTCAGAATATTTCTTTTTATGGGCTTTTATTTTTTCCCTATTTACTTTCCAGTTTTATACTGTCATACTCTTTAGTTGGGATCATGGTGTATTCATGCATGGATTATATATTGTTTTTAAATTTCATCATTTTGAGAATAGAGATGTGTGAGTGTGTACAGAAACATAGGAAAATTCCACCCATTTATGGGATATGCCTACTCAGTTCAAGTTTCTAGACCATGTCCTATCATAGTAGAGGATGGGGTAGTCATGGAATGATTCCCTATGGTATGGGTCATGATAGAGTGGTGTCAAATGGATGTTGGTCCTAATTAATGTAAGAGGTGTCTATGAGGTATGTTTGGGGGAATATTGTTGAGTGTTTAGTGTTTAAAATATGGTCTAGGGAATCTAGTGTTGGTGATGTAACTGACGTATCCATACACTAAAACTATGAGATCCTCTTATTTTATAAGGCACATAAAAAAACTAGTTGCAGAGAAAAAAATAGTACATCCTTCATATAGGATTTTATTTTGTTCTCATTCTCTTCTTGAGTCATCTCTCTAGGTATACTCTATTGACCACGGTAAATCATGTTTCATTTTAAGATGCCTCCAAGATAGCAACCATGATTTTTTTGAGTGTTCAGGATGATGATCCCCTTAACAATGAGGTGTTAGTAAACAAGCATGTTCCAGAGATACTACCTATTCATGAATTATCACCATAGGGTGGTTTACCAGTGATACAACCAATAATTAAGAAGAAGTTACTACCAGTGCTATAGGTTGAGGATGCATGCAGGATAAGTGTTTTTCATGAGATCTAGAGGTAGCGACCTCTTAAATTTCTTGGTGATATATGCTCCCAGGTAACTGAGGATTGGATATAGGAAGTCGCATGTGTTTTCCAACTTGTGAGGATGTCTTATGACAAGATAAAAGATTTATCCGTGAGTAATCTTGAGTGCTCAGTGGGGTGATGGTGGAGCTTAGTGACTCATACACATGATGATGAAACTCTCCCTTATGTATAATTTGTGTGTCTCTTCAGGGAGGAGTTATTTGTAGATATGTTTTGATCATTGTACATGTAGGAGCTCCAGCATCGGAAGAAGGGCAGTATAGCTGTGGAGGAGTACTTGGTGAGGCTTATTATTCATTCAGGCTACTCCATGGATATGGTTTGAGAACCATTATTTGGGGATCCGACCTTCCATAAGGATGTATTTCGGTAGATCAGGGCATCCATGAAAACAATTATTATTCCTATATATGTTGGGGTACTAGATAGATATTTGAATGTGGAGATATTTCTCACAAAGAAGATGCCAACATTGAGAGCTACCAACATGCGCCAGGTAGGTGAGTCTTTAACAGTGTGTAGATGACATCAGACACAAGGTACCATGTGGGTCAGGAACTATAGGGGTTGACCCTAGGGCACAATATCTACAGTGCGAGGCTCCCAAGATAGAGTGAGTCAGCTGAAGGAGTAGCTATGTTACTGGTGTCGTGGTTGGGTACATATTACTAGATATTGTTGGACTCGGTCTATGGACAACCAAGAGATGTTCAACAGGATTCTGAGTTGGAGGAGGATGTAGGAACATGGTGATCCATAGGGTAGTGGACATAGAAGATAAGTAGGTAGAACTGTATGAGGTGGGTGGAGGTTCGATGTATTACCACCACTACCCCAAGGGGGTACACACAAGGCTCAGGGAGCTAGTGGATAGGGACTAGGATAGCTACAAGTGATGGAGTATTATGACCCTCGTGCTCTAGGGAAAATTTAAGGTTTGATCTATGCATTTTCCACCCTAGTTGTAGTTTTGAGAGAATGAAATTCTATTCATTACATTCTTTCCACAAACCTTATTCGGGGATCAGAGATTCCAGTTGAACCATTAACATGAATCTTTTTCTTAAAGACTCTTACTGGAGAGAATTCAATGATCATGCACTAGGTTCGATTATTCGATCTGACACTTGGTGGTGTGAGTTTCAGTTGGGATCATTTTCAAGCATCATTGATGCCTTGTGAAAGCAATCCTAGCATGAACTAGTTACCCACAATCCATTCTTAGAATGCTATTTTAGGCACAGAGTGTGGTGTGTCTACAATTATAGGACCATATTTTCCATTATTGGTGAAAACATTCATGAATGATAAGAAAGACATACTCTGAGGAGGGTGTATCTAATTACTAACATGTTGAAAATTCTAATCCTTAGTACGGTCAATGACATGATTTCTCAATTTCATGTAGTGGTGGAGGAATACGTCGGCATATTTCTTGAGGATGTTCCTAGATTTCCTCTCCACGTGGAGGGTGGCTTCTTCATTGATCTATACCCTTAGAAAACACTGATATATAAACCTATATATTTGATGGATCCTTTAGAGCTTCATGATATGAGGGTGAAGTTAGAGGACCTACAGATAAAGGGATTAGTTAGAACTAGTGTTTCACCATAGGCCACCCCAGTTTTGTTTTCCAAGTAGGAAGATGAGAGCATGAGGTTATGGGTGGAAATTCAGTTAGAGGACCTACAGAGAAAGGAATTAGTTAGAACTAGTGTTTCACCATAGGCTACCCCAGTTTTGTTCTCCAGGTAGGAAGATGAGAGAATGAGGTTATGGGTGGAAATTCAGTTATTGAACTATGTGATTTTGGAGAACATGTTTCCACTAAAAATGATAGATTACCTCTTCTATCAGCTAAAATAATATAGGTGGTTCTTGAAGATCGACCCCAGATCGGTCTATCACCAGCTACGGGTATTTGATGAGGATGTACTGAAGACAAATTTTAGGTGTCGGTACAGGCAATATGATTAATTGGTTATGTCATTTTGTGTAATGAAATCCCCATCAGTGTTCATGGGATACATGAACAGGATATTCCATATTTATATTGGTTCATGGTTGTCTTTAGGGACAACATCCTTGTGTACTCAGCATCTGAGGAGGATCTTGTGATACATGTGTGAATGGTCATGGACACACACTGGGAGAACCACCTTTTTCTGAATCTCTCAATGTGTGAGTTGTGTATTAGAGAGGCCCATTTCCTGGTACATGTCATTTCATAGGTTTTATATGTAGTGGATTCAAAAAATATTGTTGTGCATTCTTAGCAACCCCCCAAGAGTGTTATGATATGTGGTGTTTCCTAGGGTTTCCATGACAATACTTGAGGATTGTACCTGACTTTTCTAGATTAGTGCCTCCCTAGATGGCTTGGATAAGGATGGGAATACTTTTTATGGATAGAGAAGTGTATAGGGATTTTTCAACAGCAAAGGATGAGATTGCTGAGGGATCCCATCTTGAAATTTCTAGAGGTGGGTTTTGAGTACATATTATTTTACAAAGGGCCAGGGACCAAGATTCGTTGTGTATGGATGTTGGGGAAAGAAGTGACTGACTATGATTCACTCCAGTTGATAAAACATGAGAATAATTACATGACATATTATCTTGTTTTACAGGTGGTAGTCCTCTCATTAATTATGTGACGACACTACCTAATGGGAGAGCGGTTTATCATCTACAACTATCATATGAGTCTCGTGTATAAATTCTCCCAGAATGATCTAAACATGAGATAGAGGCGATGGATAGAGTTCTGCAAAGACTATGAATTTGAGATTGTATATTCTCCAGGGAAGGGGAATGTGGTGGCTGAAGCTCTCATCATAAGATCCTTCATTTAGCTATTAAGTGAGGCATCAAAGTAGTTGTCCATGTTGTATAATTCCTTTATGGATGGTGATGCAAAAGATTACATCCAGTCGATGGTTGTCACCCCTTCTCTATTATATAGCATATGGAAGGAAAAACATGGGAATATCAACTGTGAGACCTTATATGCTCAGATATCCACACAGTAATCCCCATATAGATATTCGAAAGGTGGTAAAATGTTATTTTTTCATATGAACCATAGTGGTACTGGTGGTTCTATGAGAGGATTTCTTGATTGAGATCCATTAGTCCCCTATGGTGGTACATCTAAGTGTTTTGAAGATGTACCTGGACCCCTAATGTCAATTTTAGTTGTCGGGGATGAAGAAGGCAGTTCCATAGTTAATTTGTAGATGCCCCACTTGTTAGTAAGTAAAGGCTGAGAACCAGGTTCCTGTAGGAATTACTCAACCCCTTGAGGTGCCAGAGTGGAAGTGTTATGGGATATTGATATACTCTATGATGGGTTTACCGCATATGTCTATGGGAAAATATTACATCTAGGTGATCGTTGACTGACTTACCAATTCATCCCAATTTCTTACTATTTGGGATAAGGGTTCAGTTTAGATATTGGGACACCTCTGTGTGCAAGAGATTGTTTGAATCCATGCAGTACCATCAATGTTCATTTTAGATCATAATTCCCATTTCACATCCTAGTAGTGGAAGGGATTTCTGGAAGTATTTGGGACTCATCTATGCTTGAGAACCACTTTTCACTCACACACAGATGGCCATACCGATCTGACCATTCGGGTTCTTGAGGACATGCTTCGTGATCTCATCCTAGATTTTGGCCGCAGTTGGGAGGATTGCCTACATCTAGTGGAGATTTTATCCAATAACATCTTCCACTACACTATTGGTATGGATCATTTTGAGGCATTTTACAGCTGACCATTCAAGTCACCACATTTCTTGATGGACCAAGGAGAGTCAGCACTCATGGTCTAGGATTTGGTCTAGTTGACTATAGAGAAAGTGTGGGTCCTCCATGAGTGGATAAAGATTGTGTAAATCCATCATAAGTCTTATGATGATCAATTAAAGGTGAATTTGGAGTTCTTGTATGGACCCCATTGGTTTATTCAGATATATCCTCAACAGAGGTTACCTAGATGTGGTCGGGATGGGAATCTATCTCTGAGTTTCATCGGCTATTTTTAGATTTTACGTAGAGTTGGTGGGGTGGAATACTACCTAAATCTAACCCCGTAGTTGAATTTGGTACATGATGGTTTCCATGTGTCATAGCTGAGGAGGTACGACCATGATCCATTGCACGCCTTTGATAGGGGAAGGCGGGACATTGATGATGAGGCAACTTTTGCGGAGTACCTGGTAAAAATTGGGGTTCTATAGTAGACGACCCTTTATGGGTGGTTGATTCTTTTGCTGCATGTTTGGAGGAATCCTTGTAATCTATTTTAGATCACATTGGAGTGGGACACTCAAATATATGCTCAGTACCCTCATGATTCTGTTGAGTAGCCATTTATTGTCATTCAAGGATGTAATGTCCTAAGGAGGGGTGAATTTAATGAATTTTATTTTATCATATTTTATTTTTATAAATTAAAAGATAAAATTTTGTTACCATGTGTTGATACAGCATGTGAATCAGAGTCACGGTGTTCCAAGACAAAATTGATGTGAAATGTTCTATTTTTAATAAAGTGCATAGGTTGGTTCTAATTAAAACTAGAATAACATATAAAAGAGTGGCCATATCATAAATATATGGGCACCATTGCACTCTTAACCACATATTTACCTTAATATGGGCCAAACATCAACCAACATGGATAGTCTATGAATTTTAGTTTTTTGATGTATTGATAATATTATTTTTAATAAAAATATTTTATTTCAATGTGTTGAATCCTTTTCATTATATTATAGCTTTTCAGGAATATCGGGTTACCACCATAACTGTTAGATTACACTAATATAAGGAGATGTATGTTCTCATGAAGGTGATGACAGATCATATATCGGGACTTGGATTAGAGATCTACAGATCAATGAATAGAGACATTGTAGCTTCTCCCTTCATAAAAAACAAATAAAAACTCTCTATTTGGTGTTATTTCTCTTCAATTCATTCCCCGTTGTTAAATTTCATAAGGAACACAGAATAACCCATGAATAGGTTGATTAATAGTTCAATCGCTTGTAAGATAGGAGATACGATTTTAGTAATTTAATTGGGAGATAGATATATGTGATTTCCATCATTATTTTTAGTTATTTATAATTCGAACAAATTTAGGCTTACACGAACTAGGGCCAAGATCCATTCATTAGGAGTTCATGTGCTTTTAACATCTTCCCTCAATATCACATGTACATCATGTTTTCATCATCATATCCCCACCTTAGAAACCACTATTTGAATAATAGACCATTTAAACGCTAATTCACGGTGCAACAATATGATATTGGGGATCTGAACCCGCAATGACACAATAGTGGAGCAACAACAATTGCGACATGATTTGGCTGGGAATCGGTGCATGGCAGCACAAGGTGGAGGCACAAAATAGAGGTTGGAGGCTACTTCTTTGGCCAGTTCATGCATAATCTCATGGTTCTGGTGGGCTAGTCCAAAAAGTTGGTGTGCCGGTTGGGTGAGGCCACCAGTAGGGTGGTAGGAGATTGGAGAAATGTGGTAGGGGAGCGGTCCATGACATGATGTCACAATGTTGACTGAGGTATGTGGCTAGAGGATGTATCATACACCGATCAAAGGTGGAATGTGGCTTAGAACTGCATTGGAGGAGCTTGCAGTGGTGGTTCTTTCAGGCGGCATACAGCAGGTAGGCAGTTGGGGCTGATAGCACACAACACAACAAACTGAACCGCACTGCGTGCCAAACCAGGGCGTTCTTGACCGCTCTGGCACCTGGGAACCAATGTACCAATAGGGCCTATAAGTCTAGTAGGGAATGGTCAAGCATGCCCTGTGGGTTGGTCTGGTTCAGTCTGGACTAGAACAGATCACTTCAGGTCGGTCGATGGGTTAGGGCACGTCTGAAGGTCTGGGTCAGACTCAGACCGAACCCAGGTCAGACACTTTTTATAAACATAGATTTATTATTCAAAATGTGTGTCTATATGATGAGCCAATTTTTATTTTTCTACCCTTTAAATGAGACGGTACATTTTGGACACTCTGCATTAGTTTTTGTGGATGTTTTCATACCACCTAATAACTCGAGGATAATGTTCTCTCTGAACGAGCATGCTATGAGTATACTCATATGGATTGATATGACCTAGAAGTTATGTCACCTTGCAGCTATGAGGCTGAGAAATTGTGTGAACTATAAGATGTGTGACTCAGAAGTTCTTTGACTGAGGAGTTGTGTGTATTTCTTATAAATTGTGTTTCCTAATATGATTGTGTGTCTCAGTGATACTCTGTATCTTGCAAGGACTATGGTTCATATTGAGTTAATACATTTGAATGAAATTAAATGATTTTTTATTTGAGTTATAAGGTGCACAGACCCAAATATTATGCGAATGGAGATCCATTTTAAATTAATTTGGATATGATTTTATAATATAATGAAACATTAAAATGTGAAAAATGTCTTATATAAATATTGGTTTCTAGTAAATTAAGAGGAACGATGTTATTTACCATTCACCTATTGGAACCCATGAAATTTAAAGAAGATAACATAACAATACATGTCCTCTCATTCGGGTAGTTGGGGTAGTATACCATGGGTTGTGATCCACCCCCTTTCATTTACTATCTTTTATTTATATATATCTTCTAAATGATTGTTTTGATATGTGTACTGTGGATTTGTAGACAAATATAACCATGATGTCCTTGTGCTGTGTGCCAGGAGGGTGGTGGTGACCATGATTCAAACATTGTGGGCCCTATGCTACCAAACATACCACCAAGACTTCCAGTTGAGACATATCCTATTATAAATGATATGGGATGTAACGATCATCTTCATCAATGTTTCCTATGATAAATACAAACCATTCAAGGTTCTCAATGACCTTCACCTACAATGGATGATCTAACATGTGAGTTTGAGATACATCATCCTCCCACCATCTTGGGGGTTTTACGATTGAAGGAAACTGATTCTTGTATGGATGCAAATCTACCTACTATTTACCATATATAGTCACCTTTAGAGTGAGGGGGTCATTCTTTATACTTATTTTTGGATGATTTTTCCAAGAAATTGTCAGATGTAATTACCCATGCAGGTCTCTATCAGGTTATGTTATGGGATAATTTTGAGACTAACTTGTAGTATCAATTCCTTCCATAGACACTAATAGGTGATTCAGAAAGATAATTCATGTATCTTGAGCATGGTGCTATTTTATTTATGAAATATTTGGTGTTTTAATGGGTTATAGTTATTCCCACCACTTCTAGATGCTGATGAGCTTTATCATACTAGACGCTTTGACGACGTTCTCTAGTCTACCATCTATGTTTAGATGAATGTATTTCCACCACCATCCTATTTTGAATTAGTCAATCATGCTCATATCACATAGCATAACCTAAGGGAAGGTGATAGTACCGGGCATAGAGGATTAGGTTTGTGGAAGGCTTGTAGTTTTTCTCGTAATAGGAAACATTCCATCATGGTTTCACATCCGGGCGGTGGGAGCCAAAGAAACTGTAATATTAGATATATGATATGACATAAGTTTGTAATATAGTGGAATTTTAATTCTATGTTTGATAGAGACCCTCTATAATTTTTGTTTTCTATCCCTATTGATCACCTTTAGTGATTATATCACACATTTGCATTAGCTTCTAGAGGAATATGTTTAGCACCAAATCCATCGTCAAGATAAAATTATATTTGATCGTGTTTGGCGTAATGTTTGAGTGGAACTATTTAGACTCACTGAGGATGAATTCATTCCCACATTAGCCAAAATTCATATTATCATCAACATCAAGATAGTGGTCATGATCTTCATAGTCCAGCTATTTCTCAAGGACGTTTATGAGGTCTGTGGCATGAATTATATCAAATACCCAAGGATCATAATGTAGTACAGTCTATAATATTTCATATTATTCTCATAGCCTCCAAAATATTATATTTTTTATTCGATACATGTTCTTCACACTCCTTTATCTCTTTATCTATCATGGAATGTCTTGGGATAGAAATACAGAATTAATGTGGGGTAATGAACATGGATACCCCATTGCGAGTATGTTTATAGAGAATATGACAATGTATAGATTTTAACCTTAATGTAGGTTGTTATACTATCTAGTTTGACCTCATTGTTCTCGAGATGAACATCTTCAATGTCATTCTCTGTATGGATTTCCTTTTCACCTGTCATGAATTTGTAGAAAACAATCACTACAGGTTAACGTTTAAATCGCCAGGGGGAAGACGTTATCTACTTAAGTGTGAGTGGAGTGTCAATGATAGTAGAGATAGACTATATCTTTATAATCATGGTGAAGTGAAAACCAGAATTTATAATCTCTTCATGGAGGATTAGGGAGTAGATCTAAAATATTTTCTTTTGGTAGAAGATCATTTTAGTGACATTTTTTCCTATAATTTTAATGGATTCCCTTCTTATAGATAGGTATATATTATGATTGATCTCATATCAGGAGTAGATCCAGTTTTCATTCCTCAATATAGGATGGTATATACTGAGAACTAGGATCTTTTGAAGTAGTTGGAGGACATACAACAAAAATGTTTTATATAGAATTGAACATCCTCTTCGTGTTCGCTCATTCTTTTCTCCCAAAAGGTGGATGAGAAACTTCTGTTATATGTGATTACATATGGTTGAACTAGAATATAGTCAGGAATTTGAATCCACTACCTCAAACAGATGATATATTTGACCAACTATATAGATCAATGGTATTCTATAGAACGATCATATATCTGGTTATCATTGGTCATGGTTCAGGCATTCATACATACATCATATAACTTTCTCTAGAAGGTATGGTAAATACTAGTACCTTGTTGTGTTGATTTGTCTTATGAATGTGCCCTCAATTTTCATGGATTCTATTAATATTGATTTCCACCCTTATTAGGATTCTTTTATCATGGTCTTTGTGGTTGACATCTTTCTATATTCTCACACTAGTTGCAACCATGATAATCACCTTAAGTTCATTTTGATTACATTGAGAGAGATTCATATTAATTCCATGATCACTATGTTCGACTTTTTGGAATTAATAATTTTACATTTTGGGAAATATATTCTTCGATTCAGGGGTCGTTATTTCCCCAGAGAAGTTGAGGGTTGTAGTTTCCTTAGATCATCCCAATAAAATGTTTTATATATGGAGTTTCTTACGAATGTATGGATATTATAGGAACATTATAAAGGAGTTATCACATATTTCTTCACCTATTAATGGTCATACAATGAAGTGGGATATGTTTTTGTGTTCCGAAGACTGTGTGAATGGCGCTTAGGCAATTAAAGGAAGGCTAGTCTCAAAATCTATTCTGATTCTTCTAGATCCCATCAAAGGATATAATATGTTCATTGATTCATCTGTAATCAGCCTTGTTTCAGTGATGATGCAAGAGTATCGAATCATTTAGTATGAATTTGGATATTTGAGACCTCATTTGATAAATTACCCAATGCATTACCTAGAGATACTTGTAGTTGTCCATTCATTATGTTTCCGAATACACTATCTATTGGCTAAGAATTTTATAGTGTATATAGACCAAAAGACCCTCACACACATATTTCCACAACAAGCCTTGAATAAAATATAGCATAGATAGGTCAAATATCATCAATCAATTAATTTTGAGTGTAATTATAATCATGGAAAAGAACATGTAGTAGAATATGTGCTAAGTTAGAAAACGCATTCACCACCCATACATGATGCAAGTGATGAATATTAAATGAAGGATCTCTTCACTATGAACATCTACAGTTTCATGAACGACACAAGAATTCATATATATTATCCTTGAGAGTTACCTATTACCTCATTAATGAGGTCAATAGTATGAAATTTATTATTCATGAGTGCATGGTTCTCTCTGATTTTATTTCAGGTGATGACCAGCATATATATTAGTCCATGGATAGAGACCTCATTCTCTGTATAAATTGGATTGTTTGTGTTCCTCTAGATATGAGAGAATAAAAAATTTCAATGTCCCTAATTCATTATAGGGGAGTTCATCTAGTATTCTCAATAATTTATTGACATATATGTGGAACCATATTGGTGCCCTGGGATGAAACTTCAAACATATGGTTTTATAAATAGATGTAAAACCTTTTATCAAGTGAAGTTGGAGAACTGGAAAAATAAAATATTGGTACAACCACTTCCAATATTCAAATGGAAAATGGAGTATGTTTCGATGGAATTTGTATTCATTTTACCGATTTTTAATAGAGGTAGAGATGTTGGATAAGTAGTAATTGACTAACTAACAAATGTAGCCCACAATCTTCTTATCCAAGATAATTTCTTAGTTGATGATATATGAAGATTATATGTCCCTGGGATCATCCTATTAAATTGGGTCCCTTATAATATAATTGTATATTGGGATTATAATTTCACATCATGTTTTTCGTAGGGGTTATTGAATGAAATGTGTATACTGGTACTTATGAGCACAAATTTTCATCCCCAGTGAAATGGGAATCAGAATGGATGATACTGGTTATAGAGGACATGCTCTGAGAATGCATCCTTGATTTTGACAGTTTTTTGGAGAGTAATATCCATCTCATTAAGTTCACCTACATTAATATCTTTTAGGGGATGATTCAGATAGATCCTTTTAAGGCATTGTATGGAAGACATTTTGTTCACTCCTATGATAGTTAGATGTAGGAGTGGTAGAGCTACTAAGAACTCATCATTTATAGGAGGCTCTAGTATAGTTTTACCGAATCAGGAAGTGTATTTATACTACTCATTCTTAACATAAATAATATTTTTATCATCACTGAATACCTATTTAGTTCAATGTCAGGATCATGTATTTTTGTGGGTATCACCCAGGCTTGGGAATATATATATATAAAGATAAGGGATGTTTTCACCATGTTATATAGGATCATTTTATATCTTGGTGAGAGTATGTCTGGTAGCTAATTAGATGATATTACCTTGGAGGTATAGTTTCATGCACGACAACTTCCACATTTCAAAAATTCTCCAGTACTATGTCAACCTATATGCCACTTTTGATCCCGAGAAGGTTTAGTTAGATTTGGTGATACATTTAAAAGTAATTGGATAGGTATCATTTAATAGATAATGGTGTCACTTTGATACTGGTATGTCCCTTAATATGAGTGAAATGGAATCACGACCAATTATTGGATGAGACCTGGGAGTGGGAGGCTGATGTATATGCCATGTGGAAAGATTTGTTCTCAGGAACCGTTTCACCTCATTTGGATAATGATCTCAGGGATGACATTATTAATGAGGGAAGACTGTAAAAACAAGTTTTTACCTTAGGTAAGGTTCTTTTTAAATTTGATTTAATTCTTTACTATTGAATTAGTATGGATTACCTATTAGGATTGAAAGGTTTCTGGTGTTTCTGGTCCATGATTGGATCTCCTAACCCCAACTGGTAGAAATATTAACTGGGATAAATGGTAAGTAGAAACTATGTGACCTAGTCTTATTGGTATATAATAAAAATGAAGGGATGTATTGTGTAATGTAGGGTGGGTAGTTTTTACTAATTGTTCTGTATGGGCTATACAACCATCCAAACAATCAACAAACATTGTTATAGTGGTTTTTTCATGGTTTCCACCTAGATTATTGAGTCGTGTGGCCTAACCCTGAAATGTACCTCATAGCATAGAATATGGGGCCATGTTGGTGTATGTTTTGGCCAACCGTGCGACATTTATTTTGTGTAAAATGAAAAAACATTCCTGAATGATTTAGAATTTTAAACCTATCCTTTATTTTCATATTATCTCCAGCATGTAGTTGACCACTCCATCCATTAATATCATTTGATGATCATTCATATAATTTGATCTTGGATCACTATCCAAACTCGAATTCCATAATTTCCCATCCTTCTAAATGTGAAATGGTAACATCATGTTTATTTTTAGTGATTTCACATTCATCTATCTATCGATGATGTTCTTTTTATGAAGGCTTATATGACTTATTTTAAAATAATTTGTACATTCTTCATATCTCTTCCAATCTGGGTCAAACTATAGGTTGATATGGGATGTGGAGTGTTGTATGAGTATGAGATAGGTGTTCTATAACTCCACCCTTGGGATTCTTCATTTTATAAATTATCATGTGTGCGCGTAGATTTCATTAGGCATGATTTATTAAAATCATGTTCATTTCCGATAGTCATTAAAACCATGTTCTATGTCTCTTGTTAATTATGTTAACTATCATTGGAGGTTATATCCTAAACTTAAACCACCCTAAGTATTGTGTTTTCTATATTTATGAATTTATGGGTATGACACGTCACTTTGCACCATCATTCTAGTGTTCTATGGGTTGACCCTATTAATTAATGAACCATTATATAATTGGAAAGTATGCTATGTTTATTACTTAGCCTAATTAAATGTAATAGAATGAATTTGTTGCATAATTATATCACCAATTTCAATGTATAATTTAAGATAATGGACTGAATGTTATAAATTTATTTAGAATTATATGAATTAACATATTATTTAATACCAGTTAGCCTTGACACACTAATCAAAGGTATGGATTGATCAAAATTGATTAATAAGAGACATGAGCATTACATGGTCTAATTAATTATAGAATCATGATTAATGTGACTTCTATAAATGGACCATGACATTATCATAGGACTGTATAGGCTCAAGATATATTTGGATTCCCAAGGTAATTATTTAAGCACTCATTGACACTATTCCAATTCTGGGATTTCGGTTTCCAAGATAGATTCCCACCTTGGTATATTATCATTTCCTATTAGTGTATTCCTAGTATTACACAATAGGATACCTACATTTTTTAACAGATTCCATGGTTACACAACTTTGATCCAGAATGTAATCTATAGACATGAGGATCCTTGAATACACCCTTAGTCCTAGTTATTTGATATCATATTTTACCTAGGATGTATTATTTAGAATCAATTAGACTTATGTTCTTGTGGAATTCCAAGGGTGATTTCCCATTATTTCACTCTATCCCCCTTAACCAAGCTATAAGTCACTATCTTGTTCGATCAAACCCTAAAGTAATGGATGCATTGGACATTACCTTGAATCCCTTTAATTGTTATTATTCTTATAGGATGCCTTGTTATATCTTGGTTCCTTTCCCTATTATTATCATGTAGGTATATCAGGGTTAGTTTTACCTCATGTTAATTACATATATATAAACTAAAACATTAATAATTAATGAATTGGTCATATGTTAATACACCATCTGATTCTAACGCAAGTACATGAGTATGTATGATACATTACTTATAAACTATTATATATTCTTTATTTCATGATGTTTAGTTTATATTACCTGTATTGGATATCATTAACATTATTGGTGATGGACCTCGAATTTTTATCTCACTCACAATCTATATATCCATATGATACCCAGGTATATTTTTATGTATGCAGTTCTTGAAAGGGAATCTTCCTGATTTGAAAACATGAAATTACATGCTCAAATTAGGAAATATCAAGGTAATATATGACTGATCTAGGGCTTAAGATTCATGGATATACATTTTTTGGTTTCATTTTGATACTCTTATATATGATGCTATGTCTGGTACTTTGTCTCAATGTTTTCCATATTTCTAGTGACTTGAAATATATCGTCAAATTTTTTGTATGATTATAAGTTAATTAAATTGATTATTATTCCTATTAACTTATTTTGTACAATATATTTATTCAATATTTCTTATATTATTTACTCATTATCATGTTTATACAATATGTTTCCTTCTGGTAATGAGGTAATAGTCTCCCTATAGACACACCATAGGACCTCGCTAGTAGTCATCAGCATATGGAGTTTAGGGAGATCTACTTGATTACATGTGGCCAACAAGTCTTATGGAATAATTGAGTGGAATTCTGATTCAGGATATAACAATGGTGGGGGGAAATTAATAACTATGATAGGTGAGGTGGTAGTTAGTCATACACCCAAATGATGATTTGGTATCCCAATTGATGGAAGTGTATATTTTTAGGTCATTAACATAAGATACAAAATCACAATATATGTTAGATAATTATATTATTACATAACCTGGTTTACTTATAATTAACTGAGGAGAATGAATAAAAAAAATTCTCGTTGAAGAACATTACCTACTATTTGGGTAACTTCCTAAGTAATCACAAAAATCCATCATGGATAGAGTTATGACCCAAAAAAGGATTCTATAATTAGAGGAGGTATATAAATATGATATTTTATTAGGTGTATTTTAAATGAAATGGTTTATTATGTGTTTTGGGTAGAGGATAAGGGGTGGCCTTTTATAACTCAGTTTAGTGCACACAGATAATTTTTATAATAAAACATGTACCCATGTTTATAACATGAAAAATTATTTAAAATATCCCACTATCAATACATGTAAATGATATAGTCTAAGTATTTCAATTAAATTAGTTCTAGACATGGTCTATAACATTTACATTCCATTTTTTTAGCTTCACCATTTGTAGGCCATTTTTTAACATTACTGCGGAAATTATTTTTTTACTGATTTTATTATTCATGATCAAAAAAATTTTAATTTAAAATTGTTAAATAATACAAATTATTATTAAGCAAAAAATTTAATCCATTTTTCAAAATAAATTCCAATGATTTAGAAAATTTTTATTTAAAATTAAACCTGCATATTAGATGAGAAATCCAGTTTCTAAAGAGAAAATGTTCAAATGCCTAAAAGGATTTATTATCAAATTAAATACGAAAATGATTCAATTAAAATAAATTTTATTAATTAATATATATTTAAACCAATTTATTTTTAAACCCATTATGAACCTAAATGAAACCTTATAAATTCATTAATGGAAAAATAATATTTTAAAAAAACCAATATTTCTTACTATTCATTTAAAATTTATCTTTCTGGAAAAATATTAAATATTCACCCTAAGATAATTTATACTGATTTAAAAAATTAATTTTTATTTATTGATATTAATTTTATTAATGGTTCATAATTATTTTAATAAATTTACTAAAAAATAAATACTTATTTTTAGAAAATTATAGTTTCAAATCATTTTAAGACTTTACCAAAAGTAAATTATTTTTTATCACTATGTTTTGATTATATAAAAAAAATTAATTAATATTTATATTTTGTTTATTTGAATTAACTATGCCAATTTTTATATCTAGTTTAAAATGGTTGCATTCAAATTAATATTTATAAGAGTTTTTTTGGTTTATTAATCCTCAGTATTTATGTAACACAGTATATCAAAGAAATTTATTTTATTTGGAAAAAAATATTTCAAAAAATCAAGGGGGTTGCATTTTATCCCTCTTAAAATTAATTTTCCCTTGAAAATGTATCACCATAATTCAATCATTTAAGTATATATACTGTAACGCCTCGACCCCAGTTGCCCAGAGTCGGTGCATTATTACATAACATTGGCATGATCAAAACAATGATCAAGTCTCGAAAGACCGATTAGTTTAGTAGCTTTTGAATAACTAGATACATTCATAATGTTTACATTACAGCATAAAAAAGAAAACTACAACAATATAGTCTCCATAGTCCACAATATTATCCCCTCATACTATCCCTGTATGTTATACTTAAAATATATCTTAACATCCTGGGAAAAATAAAACATAGAAAGGGGTGAGCTCAAATGCCCAGTAAGGATAACAATATAGTGGAAACTTTAATAAAAAAGCATAAACATTTAAAGAAATGTATAACTAAAACAAAATCCTTTTAAAACTTGAACTTCAGCATAATATGGTAGAAATAAAATGAAATAACTCCATATACTTATTCACATGGATATTCTACTAGTCGAATAATCACATGAAATATCAATAACCACTTTCATAATGATGGAATGCATAATGCCAAACTATCATAACCACATAGCCAAGGCCCCATGATAAGACTAAAAATAAGATTTTGGCAAGGCCTTGGGACAAGACACTGGTTTGTCTCATGAGACCTATCGATGCATCTAGGAGCTATAGCGGGCTCCATCCGTCACATATTAAGTTCAATTCATTCCTCATATGAATAGGTTTAAACATAACATAAAAATTCATATTAAAACTAGCATACAAAATGTCAATACTTTCTCCATAAACCATGAATGGTGTAAAAATAACACATCCACAGTCAAAAAAATCACAAAACCTTCAATACAATATTTATGTTTTGTATCATAATAAATCAACTTCAAATAAGCCTAAAATCCATCAAGGGATGTTGAAATAGATGAAATCAAAACTACTTGAAATAAATATCTCTTTTTTTAAAGCATTTAAAAGTAACATATTTATAAAATAAAATATTTACTTTGAAAATTTTCTTATAAGCTTGTAAGGGAAGATTAGAAGATTTTATAATGGTGGAAAATAGCCACACACGCCGAATAAGTTAAAAAATGACATTTTTACCTTAATTTTGTCGAAAAGGTTAAAAAGGACCCTGTTTGGAAAAAGATGGAAAGATTGCTTTATAAAAATCTTATAAAATGTAAAAAAGGGTATAAATGGATTTAAACCATATTTTAGTAAATAGTAAAAATGTTTTGAAATACATTTTTAAGAAACATGGGTGTGGATGATAAAGATGTCCTAGTAGATATTTACGTATAAACAACCTCGGATAATGAAGAGATTACGAAATAAACCCTTACCTTATACTTTTCCTTGGTTGGGGTAGATTAACCTCCTGTATAATGGTGAAATAATTGTTATTAAATTATACAATAATCAAATACATTAATATGATATCATATATGATCTTTTAACATTGCTTTGTTAATAATATCTTAGTATTATCGTCGTTTCGGGTGTTAACTTACTCGTATATGTTTTGTTACATAAGCCATGTTTTTTATGGATAGGTTGTATCTTATTCATATCCAAGAATGATATAAAGTCCTTAAACATTATTTCTAATTGTCAAATGATAATTATACTTGAATGGATACGATGGAGAATGAATCTCATTGTGTTCGTGGAGACGGTAGTCCGTTCGTACACACGAGCGACAATATCATTCTTTTGATATTAAAATAATATATAATTGGATGGTATATCAGATATAAATAATCATTATCAAGTTATATTTTTTATTTACATGAATTACACATCATTATTATACCCATCCAAATAATAATATATTGAATAATAATTACACCATGACGTGGAGACGGTAAACCGTACGTACGCACGTATGAGGACATGTAATTAAAAGGATGGATAGAATACTGAATATGGTTGTACCATATTTATAATAACATCACAGTATATATAAAATACTGGAGTTATTATTTTAGAATGGAAATAATAATGAAAGAATAAGTTGAAGAATAAAGGAACAAGAAAGAGGGTGGTGAAAACATTACATCTTCTTTGGGTACTTCCTTTTGATTTGATCAAAAAGGCTCTATAGGTAGGATTTCCGATCAAACTAAGGCCTCTAGGTTGATCTAAGGGACGTTGATAGATTATTTGGGCAGGGGATGGCCAAACCAAAAGTCTTTGAATGTGTGAATTATTGAGAAGGGGGAGTGCTCTTTTATAAGAGGGGTGAGGGGCACCATTGGAAAAGTGAGAAATATTATTTTATAATAAATTCATATTCAGTTTATAATGTATAGAAATTAGATTATTAAACTTTTAAGGTGGGTCTAGGTCGAAAACCACTCAACCAATAGGTTTTAGAAAGGTTTTGGTCACTGTATAAACCTTATCTTTTAGTTTTAACTGTTGGTTAATTAGTTTGACACTTACCATGTCACTTTGTATTTTTATATTATATATTTAATAAATATACTATATACATCCAAGAGACCCCAAATTGGTCCATTAATGATACACCTATCATGATAATAATTCTTTGGCCAAGCCTTATATTTTTAAGAATTTAAAATCAATTACTAATATAATATTTGTTTTAAAAACTCTTATTTGTCAATTTTAACACTATTTTGTATTTGATTTTTGTGAAAATCATAACAACTTCATTACTTCGAAAAAAGTTAATTAAATAACTTATAACATTTCATATTAACCTATAAAGTTAGTTTAATTCGTTAAATGTCTCAAATTATATATTATTTGAGTATTTATAATATCAAATATTTTAATATTTCACTAATAAGGTAATTACTGCATCATCATTGTGTCATAAATAAACTAAATTATTTAATTTCTAAAATTTATAAATAAAATACCATTATGTAGGAAGTAATTTTATATTTCTAATAAATATTTATAGTCTAAAATATATCATATTTAACAATATGTAAAAATTGTTTTTCTAAAAGATATATGCTTTTTTCATTTTTGTATTTATTTTAACTTAATTAATATAAAGTGTCATTATCACGTACAAGTGGATACATGGGCTCCCAAAATCGACCCAAAGATGATCATGGTCGGAAATGTATCAACCAATAAGGTTAAGACATGTTTTATGGTAATTTATTATTATTATAATATTATTTTTTTACCCTTATTTACTGGATTTACCCTTTAAACATGGTAAATAAAATATTTACCGAAGTAATTATTTAAAATGTATGAAAATAAAATTTACCTATTTACACAATTTGGAAATCCGGATTCAAAATATGGAATCCATTTTATCAAATTCAAAACATAGAAGTGGCAGAAATTAATTTAAAATTAATTCCCATTGTTAAAACAAAAAAGCGTGTTTTTAAGAGATAGTAACTATCAAAAGATTGACACTTGTTTATGTCCGGTTTAAATATGAAATTATGTCCAATGACCAACATTGTATTATATTGTGAAAATATATTCAAAATATACTTTAAAACCACTCAAATTCATAATTTAACACTATTATTATTTTGATTAGAAAAGCTGTTTTTAATTAAAATTTAGTAATTTTCACTATTCATCAAAATATAAAAGTTATCCGAAAAGTACCAAAATTTCACCCTAGGCTAATTTCGATATTCCAAATCCAAAAATGACGTCCATTTTGAGAGATAAATTTTATAAATTTTCAAAAAGTGGGTATTACTATTCATAACAGCTAGTTCGATTGGTTGTGTTGTGTTAGAATCTCGAAGTTGCGTACAACACATGCTACTATATTATTCAAAGAGAGGCGTACCGTAGAAGTTTGGGGTTTTACATTTTCCCCTACTTAAAATAATTTCAACCTCAAAATTCTTAGAATATTATTTCATAAAAATACTCGGGTGGTTCTTCAACATAATTTCCTCAGGTTCCCACGTAGCCTCTTCCATCTTATGGTTTCTCCATAGAACTTTTACCAGACGAGTTGTCCGGTTTCTCAGAACTTTTTCTCTTGTATCAAGAATCCTGATGGGCTCTTCGCAATAAGACAGATCGGGTTCCAATTCTAATTCCTCATAGATGAGTACATGCATTGTGTCAGGGATGTATTTTTCTCAACAGTGATATGTGGAACGCATTGTAAACCTTTTAGAGACTTGGAGGCATTTCCAAACGGTAAGATACAACCCCAATTCGTTCTAAAATTTTTAAAGGACCGATGTACCTGGGAGTCAATTTACCTTTCATTCCAAAACGTATAACTCCCTTCCATGGATATAAATTCATGAAAACATGATATCTTACCCGAAATTACAAATCCTTCCTTTGGTTATCGGCATAGCTCTTCTGCCTACTTTAGGCTGATTTGATGTGGTTTTGGATTACCTTCACCTTTTCCATCATTTCCTCCACCAGTTCTGGGCCTACAAGTTTTCTTTCGCCAACGTCATCCCAACAAGTTGGTGTGCAACATCTCATTCCATATAACGCTTCATATGGTGCCATCCGAATACTTGAATGGAAGCTATTATTATACGAAAACACTACCAGAGGTAAATATTGATACCACATACCCTAAAAGTCAAGCGAATAGGATCTCAAAAAGTATTCTAAGGTTTGAATTGTCCATTCTTATTTTCCATCTGTTTGAGGGTGGTAGGCAGTGCTAAAACGAAGTTCAGTATCCAAGGCGTTCTGAGGACTCTTCCAGAATCATGAAGTAAAACAGGGATCACGATAAAAAACAATCGATAGGGTTACTCCATGAAGTCTCACAACTTCATTAATATATAGTCTTGCTAGATGTTCCAGTGGTAGATCTTCTCTTATTGCAAGAAAATGTGCTGACTTGGTAAGACGATCAACAATAACCCATATTTCATCGTTCCTTCTAGAAGTATTTGGTAGTCCCATGAAAAAGTTCATCGTAATATTGTACCATTTACAATCCGGTATAGGAAGAGGTTTCAAGACTCTCCTAGGATGTTCCCTTCCATCTTTCATTGTTGGAAAACCATACATCTTGACTCAAAATCAGCAATCGTCCTCTTCATGTTATCCCACAAAAAATCTTCCTTCTTATCTCTATAAATTTTGGTGCTCCCAGGGTGTATAGAGAAATTGGAACTAATCGTCTAGAAATTCCCTTTTTAGATCAGGTATATCAGGAACACAAATTCTCTTCTCAAATTTCAAAATTCCATCTCCATACACAAAGTCTCTCGATCTCCCATCATTCACAGTGTTAATCTTCTTTAGAAATTATTCATCATCAGTCTGAGAACTCTTAATCCTTTTTAGTAAAGATGGTTTGGCAACCATTTTTAAAAGTATTGATGTTTCAAATTACATTGTTATTCCCGTGTCCATCTTCACTAGATCCCTGAAAATATGATCCCTTTCAATTCTCATATTGTTCAAAACTCTATGATCTTTTTTTCTAAAAGAATATGCCACCTTATTTTCCTTCCCTGGGTGGTAGTGTATCGTATAATCATAATATTTGAGTAATTAAAGACATCTCCTTTGCCTCATGTTATGTTCATTTTGTGTGTAAATATACCTCAAACACTTGTGATCAGTATAAATCTCACATTTTCACCATTGAGGTAGTGCCTCAATATCATCAAATCAAAGATCACAACTGCTATCATGAGGTCATGAGTAGAATAGTTTTGCTCAATAATTTTCAACAATCATGATGCATAGGAAACAACCCTATCATTCTGCATATGGACACAACCAAGTCATTTCTTCGATGAATCACTATAAATAATGAACCCATAATTTCACGATGGTAGAGTCCATATAGGAGCATTGACTAATCTTTTATTTAGTTATTCAAAACATTCTTCAAACTCTTTTTTCCAAAAAAAAATCAACACTTTAACATGTGATATTTGTAAATGGGTTAGTCAACCAGGCAAAATTCTGGACGAAACTTTGATAATAACCTGCTAAACAAATAAAACTATGTACCTTAGTTATACTCGTAGGTGCTGGCCATTTTTGGATTGCCTTGGTCTTAGAAGGATCAGTAGAGATTCCATATTTAGAGACAATATGGCCATGAAAATAAATCTCTGAATCCAGAATTCACACTTGCTAAACTTCCCATATAATTCATGTATTCTTAGAGTCTTCATGATAATGCGCAAGTGATTCTCATGATATTCGTAGATTTTGGAGTATACCAAGATATCATCAATAAATACCACCACAAAATCATTGAGATATTCCTTGAAAACACTATTCATTAGATCCATGAATACAGATGGTGCATCAGTCATCCCAAAAGGCATTACTGTAAACTCGTAACTCCCGTACCTTATTCGAAATGCTTTCTTCAGAATGTCTTCCTTCTTCACACACAATTGATGATATCCAGATTGAAGGTCAATATTTGAAAAGTATTTAGCTCCATGAAGTTAGTAAAATAAATCATCAATTTGAGGTAGGGATACTTGTACTTTATTTTTATAGCATTGATCTCTCTGTAGTCGATACATAACCTCATATATCCATATTACTTTTTAACAAAAAGAACAGGGGCTCCCCACGGAGAAACACTAGGGCGAATAAATCATTTATTACTCAATTAATACAGTTATTTCTTTAGTTAAACTAATTCCACAGTGGCCATTCAATCAGGGGTCTTTGATATAGGCCTTGATCTATGAATTAAATCAATGTAAAACACATCTTCTCATTTTGGAGGATGTCCAGGTAAATCTTCCAGAAACACATCTACATATTCTTTCACAATAGGTACATCCTCTATTTGAACATTCCTTTCCTTATCCATAGCCATTTCATTCTCTTCCTCACCAATAATTGAATTTATTTGAGCTATTGGGGGTGAATCTAGATAATAATTAGGTGGTGATGATTCTGCTATAAAGATAAGGTGTTCCTTATCATCATCATCAAAAATCATAACCTCCTTCTTCTTACAAAAAATCTTCGCATCCTGGTCTGAATGCCAATCCATACCAAGGATTATATCAAACTCAATCATAGGTATGACGATGAGATCAGTGTATAAAGAATATTTATTTGCTCTAATGGGGACTGATTCCCAAAACATTGTTTCAATGATACTTCCCTTGGGAGTTTTAACTGAAAACTCCCTTGTTAAATAAAATTGGAAATAACTAATATTCTTAGCAAACTGTGAAGATATGAAACAATGTGTTGATCCATAATCAAATAATGCATTTTCTAAACGTGAGGAAACCATTAAATTACCTTCCACCACATCTTTCGGAGCTTCTACCTCGGTAGTAGTAATAGCATAAGCTTGGCCTTGATCCCATGGCCTTATCTTAGGTAAGTTCCCCTGATTCTTAGGACATTAATTTCCATAATATCCTATCACCCTGCAATTGTAGCATTGGACATCGGTAGCTTCCTTCTGCCCCTTGAAATCATGAGCTTGGTGTCCTTTTTCACCACACTTGTAACATACTTCCATTACTTTTAAGAAAGTACCATGGTGTTTCTTCCCACATTTACTGCAGGATGGATATTCAACTTTTCCCTTCTTCCCCTTCTTTCCATTCCCAGATTGATCAGTAGATCTCTTCTTCTCTTGCTTTACTTTAACTTCATAAGACAGAGAGAATTCATTTCTATCTTTATAGAACATGAGATAATGTATTCGTATGATGAGAAGGATTGTGAGACTAATGTTCGACGGAGAAATGGTTTTAACCAATCAAAGAAACGATCAATCTTAATTCTTGGGTTAAGTATATAATCTCCAGTATACCTTTCTATCCTCGTAAATTTAGCCTCATACTTTATGACATTCTCATCCTCCTTTTGTCTCAGACTCAAAAATTGCCTTTCCATATCTGCTCGACGGTCATGAGGAATGTATTTTTCTAAAAATAGATATTTGAACTCCCTCCTTTGCATATTTGATACTTCATCATCTTCCTTTGTGGTTTGAATCAATGAACTCCATTGATCAACATCTCCAGTGAGGCGATTAACTGCCATGACATCTTTTTCCCTTTCACTACTCCCCAAAGCCTGAAATATTTTCCCTAGGGAACTTATCCATTTCTCACCTACAAATGGATTTTTACTCCCATTTAATTTTGGTGTTTGTTACCTCATGAAGCGATTTAACATTGATCCTCCTCACTATGGATTAGGGTACTCCATACGGGTAAGGTTAATAGTCATATCCTGAGTGAGTTGTCCCAGTATGGTGATTATTTTATCAGCACCAGTTGCATCACCAGCTCCCCAATAATTATCTTGGGCATGAGGGAAATCCCTACATGGAGTGCATGCATTGATACAATTTCCATTTCTTCCACTAGGCTCCATTTCTAAACAATGGCATAAACTAGATCAGTTTATGAATCAAAATACATAATTCCATACTTATAAAACACTTAACATAAATTGAACTATTTATGGATATAATCCATAATCATAAAAATGTTTTCTTTGAGGAAGTATATACTCATAAACTCTTCATAATATTTTGTAATGAAAATGAGAGTTGTCCTAATCATATCCCTTGGGATTTTTGTAACCAAAAGTGTAGCAAGGCCCTTTGTTGTGCACCAGTTCCCGTTCGAGTCTAGCTCAAAGCGGTGTTTTCGGGTTTTACCCCTAGGTACATCTGTGCCAGAGCCGCCTCTACCTGCTTGTATCCAGACATAGATGTATTGAGCAAAAAACTAACAAAATCTCTACAATACAAAAATTCTAGGAAGTTATTCTATACTAATCCTCAAAGTTTATCTTAGGTCTATGTGTTCTAATATGAGTTTATCTAAATCTAGCATCCAAGGTTTTTAGTAAACTTTCTCTAATACCAACTGTAACGACTCGACCCCAATTTCCCAGAGTCGGTGCATTATTACATAACATTGACATGATCACAAGAAAGATCAATTCTCGAAAGACCAATTAGTTTAGTAGCCTTGGAATAACTAGATACATTCATAATGATTAAATTAAATCATAAAATGAAAACTAAAACAATATAGTCTCCATATTCCCCACTCTTATCCCCTCATAATATCCCTGAAGGTCATTCATAAAATATTTCTTCACATCCTGGGAAAAATAAAACATAGAAATGGGTGAGCTCAAATGCCCAGTAAGGATAACAATATAGCGGAAACTTTAATAAATAATAATAAACATTTAAGGCAATGTATTAATAAAACAAAAGCCTTTTAAAACATGAACTTCATCAAAATATGGAAGAAAGAAACTAAAACAATTCCATATTCTTATTCACATGGATATTCTACTAGTCCAATAATCACATGAATTATCAATAACCACTTTCATAATAATGGAATGCATAATGCCAGAATATCATAACCACATAGCCAAGGCCTCGTGCCAAGACTACAAATAAGATTTTTACAAGGCCTTGTGCCAAGACACTATTTTGTCTCATTAGACCTACCGATGCATCAAGGAGCTATATCAGGCTCCACCCGTCACATATTATGTTCAATGCATTCATCATATGAAGAGGTTTAAACATAACATACACATTCGTATTAAAACTAGCAAACGAAATGTCAATACTTTCTCCATAAACCATTATTGGTATAAAAATAACAAATCCATAGTCAAAAAAATCACGAAACAGTCAATAGAATATGAAAGTTTTGTATCATAATAAATCAACATCAAATAATCCTAAAATCCATCAAAGGATGTTGACATAGATGAAATCAAAACAATTTGAGAGAAATATCTCTTTTTCTGAAACCATTCAAAAGTCACATAATTATAAAATAAAACATTTAATTTGAAAATTTTATAATAATATTGTAAGGGAAGCATTGAAAATTTTATAATGGCAGAAAATATCCGCACCCACCATATATGTTAAAAAAAGACATTTTTACCTTAATTCTGTTGAAATGGTTAAAAAGGACTTTTTTGGAAAACGATAGAAATATTCCTTTATAAATATCTTATAAAAATTCAAACAATGGTATAAGTGACATTAACCCATATTATAGTAAATAGTAAAAATGTTTTGAAATACATTTTTTAGAAACATGGGTGTGGATTATAAAGAAGTCCCAGTATATATTTACATATAAACAACCTCGGATAATAAAGAGATTGCGAAATAAACCCTAACCTTGTACTTTTCCTTGGTTGGGGTAGGTTAACCTCCTGTATAATTGTTAAATAATTGTTATTAAATTATACAAGAATCATATACATTAATATGATATCATATATGATCTTTTAACATTGCTTTGTTAATAATATCTTATTATTATCGTCGTTTCGGGTGTTAAATTACTCATATATGTTTTGTTACATAATTCGTGTTTGTTATGAATAGGTTGTATCTTATTCATATCCAGAATGTTATCAAATCCATAAACATTATTTTTAATCATGAAATGATAATTATACTTGAATGGATACGATGGACAATTAATCTCATCGCGTTCATGGAGACGGTAGTCCGTACGTACGCACGAGCGACAATATCATTTTTTGATTTTAAAATAATATATAATTGGATGGTATATCATATATAATGAATCATTATCAGGTTATATTTATTATTTACATGAATTAAACATCATTATTAAACCCATCCAAAAATTAATATATTGAATAACAATTACACCACGACGTGGAGACGGTAAGCCGTACGTACGCACGTATAGTGACATGTCATTCAAAGGATGGATAGAATACTGAATATGGTTGTACCATATTTATAATAACATCACAGTATATATAAGATACTAGAGTTATTATTTTATAATGTAAATAATAAAGAAATAAGAAGTTGAAGAAGAAAGGAACTTGAAAGATGGTGGTAAAAACATTACCTCTTCTTCGGGGTCTTCTTTTTGATTTGATCAAATGGGATCTTTAGGTTGGCTTTATGATCAAACTAAGGCCTCTAGGTTGAATTGAGGGAATTGAGAGAGTATTTTGGTAGGGTATGGACGAACCAAAAGGCTTTGAATGTGTGAATTATTGAGAAGGGTGAGTTCCCTTTTATATGAGGGGTGAGGGGCACCTTTGGAAAAGTTAGAAATATTATTTTATAATAAATTAATATTCGGTTTCTAATAGATCAAAAGTGGATTATTAAACATCTAATGTGGGGCTAGGTCTAAAACCACTCAAAAAATGGGTTTTAGACTGTTTTGGGTCACTATATTAACCTTATCTTTTAGTTTTAAATCTTGGTTAATTAGTTTGACACTTACCATGTCACTTTGTATTTTTATATTATATAGTTAATAAACTTACTATATAAATCCAAGAGACTTCCAAGTGGTCCATTAATGATACACCTATAATGATAAATGTCTTTTTGCTGAACCTTATATTTTTAGGAATTTAATGTCAATTAATAATATAATATTTATTTTAAAAACTCTTTTATGTCAATTTTAACACTATTTGGTGTTTGATTTTTTTGAAAATCATAACAACATGAATACATCGAAAAAGGTTAATTAAATCAATTATAACATGTTATATTAACCTATAAATTTTTTAGAATTCATTAAATGTCTCAAATTATATTTATGTTTGTATTTATAATATGAATTATTTTAATATTTCACTAATAAGGTAATTACTGCATCATCATTGTGTCATAAATAAATTTACTTATTTAATTTCCAAAAATTATAAATAAAATACCATTATGTATTAAATCTTTTTATATTTCTAATGAATAGCTATAGTCAAAAATATAATATATATATCCTTATGTAAAAATTGTTTTTCTAAAAGATATATGCTTATGTCATTTTTGTATTTATTTTAACTTAATTAATATAAAGTGTCATTATCACTTACAAGTGGATCCATGGGGTCCCAAAATTGACCCAAATATGCTCGAGTTCAGACATGTATCAACCAATAAGGTTAGAAAACGTTTTAAAAAAATTTATTATTATTATAATATTATTGTTTTACCCTTATTTACTGGATTTACCTTTTAACCATGGTAAATAAAATATTTACCAACATAATTATTTGAAATGTCTAAAAATAAAATTTATCTATTTAAACAATTTGGACATCCTGATTCCAAATATGGAATTCATTTTTCTAAATTCAAAACACATAAGTGGCAGAAATTAATTTAAAATTAATTCTCGTTGTTAAAATAAAAATCGTGTTTTTAAGAGATAATAACTATCAAAAGATTGACACTTGTTTATGTCCGGTTTAAATATGAAATTATGTCTAATGACCAAAATTGTATTATATGGTAAAAATATATTCAAAATATACTTTTAAACCACTCAAATTCATAATTTATCACTATTATTTATTTTTATTAAAAAAGTTGTTTTTAATTAAAATATAGTAATTTTCACTATTCATCAAAATATAAAAGTTATCCAAAAAGTACCAAAATTTCACCCTTGGATAATTTTGATATTCTGAATCCAAAAATGAAGTTTATTTTGAGAGATAAAATTTATAAAATTTCAAAAAGTGGGTATTACTATTCATAACGGCTAGTTCGATTGATTGTGGTGTGTTAGAATCTCGAAGTTGCGTACAACACACACTACTGTATTATTCAAAGAGAAGTGTACTGTAGAAGCTTGGGGTGTTACATATACATACTTTATAATATCCTTATGTTTCCACATAACTTCATGAAATTAGTAGTTTCCCAAACAAAAATAGGCAAGGTGAGTTGTGTGGTTTCATAAAATATTCTTCATATGATGTGAAGTATTCGGTGATTGGTCCTAATTCAAAACATTACTCCAATGAGATGAGATTTTAGTTCAATATATGTGAAGGATCATGCATGTTCTTACTCATGAGACATATGCATAATACATCATGAATATGAGATAGATTTGTTGGAATCACAGAATGATAATCTACCTTCATGATACGATCAAGAATTCCAACGTGATCAGTGGACCAAATTTCATGAACCAAGCAAGGATTCCATCTGAAAAAAAACTTAACATAGTCCAAGACATTCCCTGAAGAACATTTCTGATCCACAAATGCTAGAAACTAGTTTTTGGAAACAAAATAATCCAAATGGTAATGATTTCTACCCAAAAAACCATGATTGAAATAACAGAATGTGAAAACATCATTACAAAAAATATAATTTTAATAAATATGAATAATAGATCTAGATTCAGAAACTTGTAAAAAACGTTAACAAAAAAAAATTGAACCATCCAACATGATATCCATGTGACCTCTTGGTCCCCACAAACTACAAGACCAACTGACTCTAAGGGAAACTTGAACCATAATCCAAAACCTGAAACTTAAACTTACAAAACATATCATATCTACCAACACAAAAATGTAAAAGTAGGGTGTGAACAAATAACATCTCAGTAGGTAATCACAATAGAATCCATTTATTTCCTTTCCCAAAATTATCCATAAAACTAGTTTTAAAATACATTCATAAAATAGGATTTCATTATTTTCAAGAAACAAAACATAACTTTTGGTAAAATTATATTTTCCGAACAACACATGCATCTCCCCTTTCCAAAAAACGTTTCACCATCCATAACCCATTTCAAAACATAAACCCAAATAGAATCCAAACACAAAAACTAGAAATGGGATGTATATAAATAAATAAAAAAGATAGACAATCATAAAAAACAAGAAAATCCAATACACATCATGAGGAAAAAATAAACAGAACATATATATAGTAACTCATGAGAAATTCCAGAACATATGTAGAGGCAATCCCTAGGCATACTCAGTTCGGTCTCACCTTCCGACATATGGTTCTGTTTAATAGCCAATAACCAATTGACCACTCTTAAATACCCATCAAATAGTACATCCAATATTTCTCAATCATATGATATGGGTACAATCACATCTTTTATTGGGTCGAAAAGAAAATATCACAAAACCCTCTAGATTATTACCAATAAACCTATGATAATAATTGTAATAATAATTATACATGACATGATATGGTGTAGAAATGATAAAAAAATGTTCTCATGCCCAGAAAAATATAGAGGGTCCTATCTAAAATTCTAATGGACTCAATACAAAAAGGTTCATAAGCATGAGCCATGGGAGAGGATAACATCCCAAAATTTCAGTGGTCTATAAACATTAGTTGAGTCATCTCAAACATATGTAAAAAATCCATTCTTTTAAAAGTTCCAATCAAACCTTCCATTACACAAGACTTTAAATCATTTTCCAATCATTTATAAAATACCAATCGAGCCTCACACCACCAATTTTTTCATCCCATTTTACAAAACATTCCAATATGCCCATCAAGACCACAAATCACCAGAGTTCAAAAAAAATATTACAAAACACAACAAGATGTAAATCGACCATTCCCATTATGTCACATAAAAGTCATATTTTCAGGAGAAAAAAAGGGCCACCCCTAAATTTAACATTTACAATAATAATACATTAAAAATCCAATAAAAAATTCAACAAGAAACAACACTTTCATGAGTAAAATTCCTAACTAGACGATATATCAATTTTTTACTAATGTATATTCCACAATACCAAACAAAAATCATGCTCATGTTAAGAAAATCGATTTGACAACCTACCGTTCTCATGTCCAATGACTCTGTTTTGAAGTTCATAAAAACACGAAACCAATTTGGAAAAACATTTTTCACCACTTAAATAAAAAATTAAATCCATTTTAAAACATTATAAGAAGAACATACGTGCCAAACCAAATTTTTCCATGGGAATATCAACTCTCAAACTTATATTCATATTAAAACCACTTTTAACATGTGTCATATCACTTTTTGAATTCCAAGACACATTTATATATCCCAGAAAGAAGACACACTTGAAACAAAATAAATCTATTTTAGAAAACCATCATCCAACCCATGCCCATTTAAATCCAATTTTGAAAACACCCAATTTTTAATGATACATAATTTTCATTCAAATAAAGAGAACCAACCACACATAAATATCACACCATCAAACCCACCAATTTCCACTTTGAACTCCCAACTCATAACCTAACCACATTTCTATAATATATCCAATGTAAAATTCTACGAAAAACACACAACATGGGTTTAATACTCTCTCTATACTCGGTTAATTTTGTGTTTTGGAAGATTATTCATATCAAGAAACATGTAAAGGAAAATGTATAACATATCCTTACTAATACATCAAGATACCATGGTCATGGGTGATGGATTTCGAGTTTGGAGATTGTGTGTTATTTTCTTATGGATTTCTTGGTTCACTTTAAAATTTTGGTTTTAGTTTCTACTTTGAAATCAGACATGGTTTATGTTATAGATTGGTTTTTTATTTTGTTATACATTCAGGTATTATTGCATTATCCACATTAGTCTTGCATTGGTTTTATGATCGTGGTTTTCTCATTTGTTTCTATTATCATTGAAATTGAAAATAACCCCCCAAATTTTTACAAAGACCTTTTCAATTATTGCGAGTCATTCATGTCTTGGTTATTTCATATAAGGCCAAGTATCTCCCCCATATCTTCACAAGATAATGAGGAGGGGTAGGATGTTTCCAATGATATCAAGCTTTTTGGTCCCATAAATCATCTTTAAAGAAAAGGTACTAGTTTTTAGTCCTTAAAGTAGGAAAGTTATCATGTTGTATAATTTTTGGTACATAAAATATAGATCATAAATGGGAATATAACACCAATTTATGTTGAACATCAAGTTACCTGGGATTTGTCTAAATATGTGTTTTGAGAGAAAATTTAGAGTTGTAAAAACATCAAAATGGGACAATCCAATGAGAAGAACATGACACGCATTGATAGAAAAGACTTCCCATTAAGATTTCATTTTTCATTTTTGAGTTATGATTCATGATCTACTGAAAAAGTGCTGATTATTGAAAATAGTTAAAAGAGATTTAATTTTAACAGAGAAATATGGAATTTTAAAACAAATTTATTGATAATAGAAATTAATGAATTATGGAAAGTCTTTTTTAAATTTATGATGGTGTAAATTTTAATTTTTTATATATTTTGTGGATAGGGAGAGACTAAATAGACATTGTTTTACTTATAAAAAATGGATTTGGTTATGCGTGGATGAAACCGAATGGATGAGTCTTATGAGAATGTGGTCTCACCTGAGCCATTGATGAACCAACAGTTGGTTCAGATTATTTTTTGGTCTAATCATGATTTGGATAGAGGGAACAAAATGGATGAACGATGGGAATTTGATCATTATGTTCAGTTCTCAAAGAATATTCCACCGATCAATCAAGGTGTTTATAAACTATAGAAACCAGAGGTGTTTATGAATCAGATGAACCAATGATTTGATTTCCTAGGCACAATAATTGAGCATAACGCAAAGAAAGTGGTGTATATGATGGAGGATGTTGCATTCTAGTGGTATGATTTTAACATTCAGGATAAATTATACTAAGTAATTACTTTAGAGGATTTTGAACAATTGTTTAACAGAAAAACAATCCTCAAACATTCATAATTTTAGGAATGATAAAATTTTCTTCTTGAATATGGGTAATCACTCATGGATAATGTATGTGACTAAATATTTTACTTTATTCAGATTTTCTCCCAAAGATGATGAATTTTTTTTTCAACATTGGCATTTTTTTAATCATGAATGAGGATATAATTTTATTGAAGATTATTATGCTTTGTGTAACATATAATACAGTGATGTTAAATACATAAATGGTGGTTGAAAGATACATCTAAAGAAGTATGGGTAGAGGAATCATGTTGATACCAATGGAAAATTATGGGAAATATAATGTCTAGATTAACCCGAAGTGGGAAACCTATTTCAAAGGTATTTGTATGATTCATAATCTAATAGTAGGATTGATTAATCTTCCTTAAAATCCAAGGAGTAAGTTGATATGTTTCTAGAGTGATTATTTGGATCACATGATGAAAAATTGTAAATAACCACCTAGATCATGGAACAATTGAAATAATATGGGGAATATTCAATTCTATTATTGTGGTGCTCAAAGGTCGGCTGCTCTAGATATATATCATGCTTCACAGATGTCGTATTATTTTATGTGATGAGGAATGATGAATAAATATCATCAACAAAACCTATCTCACCATGATGATTCTTGGAATACCACAACTCTATAAGCAGTTCAATGTCAATTATGGAATAAAGACTGAGGCTTAATGAGTAATATGTTCTATGGATCTGAGAAAGAGATTGTAGATAATCAATCTAGACCATCGATGGTGAGAGGTAAGATAATTTTAAATTCCAAAAAAATGAATGTATGGTTGTGTATGGGAGTATCCCATTTGTTTTATTCTTCTAATGTCGTTGATATTCTACTTTTGCATGTTGAGATGATTCATTCTATTTTCAAAAATCAAATTCTACTAGGTCAAAGAGAATTTTGTGCTTTTATGTGAAAATTATACACTATATCAATCTATGGAGATGAATTGATATTTAATTTCACTATACGTTAGATGGATGTCAATGAAATAATAATGGATATGGATATGAGGAAATGTTTCAATGATCAGATCATATATTATACCTAATGGGTTAGTTTTACCATTGATGATGACATCCAAAATATATTTATAAGAGACCATAATGAAATGAGGTGCTTTTGGATTCATGGAACCAATAGTTTTAATAATATTATACCCGTTAGAATTGTTATATTTGGAATTAGTGGAGACATTGATAATAATTTCTTTGTGGTAGTTGTGGATCATTTTTCTTAATTTTTTCCAAATAACATATTTGGGATTTTACCTAAAAGAGAAGTGGTTTATATTATTAATATCATATTGGGGACCAGTTCTATCTCACAATTGACTTATTAGATGTCACAAACAGAGTTAAGGAAATTGAATTTCCATTTGGAAGAGTTATAAAGTAATGTGTTCAATGCACATAGTACTTCTCTCTAGGAAGTAGCCGTTTTTTTGTGAAAATGATTTTAAAACTCATCTGTATAGTTTAGATTATCATAATCATAAAAAAATTATGATAAATATAAATATCTACATTCATATATTAATGATGTATTCGATCAATTGAGGTATCCTAGTGGTTCCCAAAAATTGACTTGAAATTGGGATATCACCATCTACGAGTTCAGAAGGTGGATATTTTTATGACCGATTTTTGGATTAGATATGGCCATTTTGGGTAGTGATTATTCCTTTGAGTCATAAAAATTTACCATGAGCCTTTATGGTGTGTATTAATCATATATTTCAATGGAATATATATTATTTTGTGATAATGTGTGTGAATTACATATTAGTGTATCCAAAAATAGTTGTTGACTGTGATAAACACTAGGTAATAGTGATAGGAATATCTAGGATCATCATTTGTATGCCAAAAATTCAAAGTCAAATTTTTAGATATAGGATGTACATTTACATGGAAATGTAATCTATGAAAAAGGTGTTTTTGTCGAACCAAAAAATTATAGAGGTGGTGATCTCTAGGAAACCACCAAAGAATTTGTCTGTGATATATAGTTTCCTTACCTTGGATAGTAATAACTGAGGTTTTTTCATGACTTTTCTTAACTAGATTCACAAATGAAAATAGTGAAAATAAATAATGTTCCATTCTGATGGAATGAATAATTTAACTATTATTTTAAATAGCATAATTTTTTCCTTATATCATCATTGAAGTTGATGTTTCAGGAATCAGAAAAAGGTAATGTGGTGTGTCATGATTCTTCATGATCTGGTTTGGGATGTGTTCTCATGAAATGAAATCAAGTTGTTAATTATGGCTCCCAGATGTAATGGTTTCATTGGAATGAACACCCAATATAATATTTTTAATTAGATATTATAGTTTATTATATGTAAAAATGTCATAATTACCATTTTGTGAGAAATTTTTGTGTTTGTGGAGTATAAGAGTTGGAAAATATTTTTTCATAAATACAAATAAAAATAAAATAATTAATATAGATGAAATATATTCAAATGTTCAACCATTACTTGAAATATACAATAGGTAATTCCAAATCACTAGAATATTCATTATGTAGAATGTTATATAGTCATTTGGTGACAGAGGCATCAGACCAATGACAGTTGATGTCTATAATAGAGGATTTACACTTTGAATGTGAAGAAAATTTGTTTTGTTTTTTTTCATAGTCTATTTTGTTCCTAATTTGGTTTTTAAATAAAATGAGTAATAGATATACAATTAAGAATGTGTTACTATGATGTAAAAACACAATGATGGGGAGACTATTGTGGAATGGGCGCTTGATAAAGGATCAGTGTTGTGTTTTCGTTATTGGATGGTCATACTTATGGATTATGAGGTAAAAATTATTCATGCTTACCACTATTTGAGATGGGATGTTCATCCTAGAATACATAATATTAATAAGGCACCGAAAACACAATTTTTGGGTACTATAATTAAAAAGGTGGATGAATTTTTATGTGATGCCACACATGTAACGATCTAAAATTTTATCAATGAATATTCCATTCTTATAATTATGTTATATTGTACAAACCAAATAAAATCACATTAATAAAAAAAATAAAAACTTTATAAATGACAAATGATTGTAATAAGTAGTATTTATATATATTAAGGAAATAATACTGATGAAATAGTAACATGACCATTGGAATAGTAATGTAACCACTATGAAATGTAGACTGGCCAATAGAATAGTAATCATACCTTTTAAAGTAAAAATAAAATTTATGTATCTTATAAATGAAAATATGATAAATTAAATCATATTTTAGGTAATAAAATGTTTTAATTTTTATTAATTAAGTGTTGGTATTTTACAAATAATAAATATTTAATTACAATTTTAGGATTAAATTTTTTATTTAAACGAAAATTTATATTCATAAAATGTCTTAATAAATTAACATTTTTTCATATTATGATTATTATATAATTTTATGGTAACTTATTTAATTTTTCCACAGGTTAAAAAAATTATAATTTAAAAATATGTATCTTTCAAGTAAATGATGATTTTAAATAAAAAATAAATTTCTAATATTTAAACATTTAGTTTCACAAAAAGGAGTTAATATTATAATTTTAAATATAATTAAATTTTTTGATTTATTTTTTGGTACTTTTCTGAAAAACAATAATTTTTAATGAATAGTAGTAAAATACAGTAAATTATTATATAAGCTAAATAATTGATTTATTGTGTCATAAATGATGTATGGATTTTTTAATCTCAAAATATAGAATTATACCTAATTATTTTAAAATTTATGATTATAATTATCATGATATTCATAGAATTGAGAAAAAATAATAAAATAATGAGTAAAATAAAGATAAAACACACATTCCTCCACTATAAATACAACCCATCACCACATCTTCTACTCACACCTTCCAATATTTGAGACTTATCCAAATAATTCTCAATAATAATACTAAACCTCTCCCCCATATCTCAGATCTCTTGGTGGCACCAAAATTCCCAAACCATTTCCCTAAGAAGGCCCTCAAAGAAGAAAAATTAAGGTAAATTCATCTTTTGTTTTATATTAATTTTTTAGTTTTTTATTTTCTAATTATATCCTCCCATTCCTTATTCAAATAGAATGATTACTCCAGAACCTAACATGTACTTCAATATTTTATTTTTATTGAATAATAAATCACAAATAATTTCCTCAATACTTTTGTTTTAAAAAATGAAAACATAATCCATGGTGTGTTAATTTATCACACTCAATGATGATGGGTTTTTAATTTATATAACTATATTAATGTATTTTCAGAAAAAAAATTATATGGTTGAACTATATTTTCATAAATGTATTATATATTATGTAATGTTTTTGAACAATTAATTTTATATGATATTAAATAATAGAAAAGAACGAGTTCTTTGTGATCAAAAAACCAAAAAAAACAGTCCATATGATTATGGTTAACATGTTATCTAATTAATCATCATCATATCTGGACACAAAAACATTATATAATAACAATTAAGATAATATTTCCCTTAATAACATGTAATTTCAGTTATAATGAATTATACCCATTCTACATGAACGTTAATACCCATATACAAGAAAACCGATCTTGAAAACTATGAAAATGAACACTACTGAACAGTGAACTTTGACACAATAACTCATTAAAAATGTTTAAATGAACTTAAAAATAATAATAAATAAATTATATGTATAAATGAGTTTTTAAATATAGATAATGAATCTAATTTTATTATTCATGAAAATACGATCAAGGGTAGAACTACATCAGACATATGGTAATGGATCTTTTCTGAACCTTCATACTTCCTTACACTTATGATTTCTCTCTATTTACCCAATGAAACTCTTATTTATTTTTATTTATTTTTTATAATTTTTTTAGATTTTAAAAAATCATGCATCCATGTCATATTATCTTTCATTGAGAGGGAAATACATGTTTCAAAAAGGTTCCCTTCTTAAATTTTCCTGCTAAGCATACACGATTCAATGGAATTTACCGATTTATTACCCATTTTCAAGTGTACATAATGGTCTATTTTAATAATAAGTTATTTTTAAAAAATCAAAAAAGTTATCATGAAAATCATGATTTTTTCAATTCTGGTTTTATAGAAACAATTATTCTTTTTTCCTTTCTAATGAATAATGAATGTTTGTCTTAAAACGTACTAAAGTTTTTCATTTGTAAAGCATCTTAAACACTCTTTTTACATGATTTTACATTATATTGACATTACTTATAACTATATATAAATATATTTACTTATTAATGACCATAAATGATATTAATTCATCTTCCCATGGACACAATTAAGATATTCTTTTTTGATATTCCTTCGGACATGATTATGATACAAAATTATTACTATAGGTAACCCATATGTTTATAAATGATTAATTATGTATGATTACATATGAGGAAATTATTTTCTATAATATGTTATGATTGGTGTTCTTAGATACCACTAAAATATATTTGAAATTTTTAGTCACATGAGGCATCATGCACAACAGTCTTGGTGGTTATCCTCGACCCATGCTCCATGTGCAACGGTCTTGGTGGTTAGCCATGACTCATGCTCCTTCTTGTGCAATGAGCCTGGAAACATACTAAATTCATATTTTATGTTTCACCAACATTACTATGATTCCATTATTATACGATTCCATTTAATATATATTTTGATTCCATATTTATTATCATGTTCCATGCCTTTTAATATAATATTATTATTCTTTCTACCCCATGTGCTATGCATTATTTTAATGATAATTTCCTTATTAAAATTTTTATCCAAACCATTTGTTCATATGTTACCTCACGTTATCTTTTTTATATTTAATTTCTCAAACAAATTTATTTAATCTTCATTCATATTAAAAAGGAAATGTTCTCATTTTGGAATCATGATGATCAATTATGTACAAAATCTCAAAGACACTAGACTTTATGATCCATACATTGTAATTTAATTTCAATGTATGCTTTAAATCAAGTATGGATATGTGATAGAGGATATGGTTACTATATTTGGTATTAGAGGAAGGGATAGTTATTTTTTGAGACTAAGAGAAGGGAAATTTTGTAATAACCCTAAGGATAAAACTAAGTATGAGAAAACATCCCTAAATTTATATTATTATATAGTTATTATTTTATTAGGAAAATACATCCATGTTTGGATACAACAAGTGGATATAGTTTTGAACCAAATTTACATAGGAGTAAGAACTCCGACACGGTGTAATTGGTTTTATTGGGGGGTAACTTGCTACATGAAAATTGGCTTTACTACCCACAAAGTTTGACACTCCGAGGGGATATGATATTGTAAATTTGTAAGATCATTATAAAAAGTTATAAATAAAACAATAAATTTCCCATAAGAATATATTTTTGGAAACATTTCATGGATAACCTAGATTAATACCTAGGTAATCACTGGATATGATATACATTTCCATAACATGTATATCCTTTTATGATCAAGGTTTCCTTCTATTATGATTATTAGTTATGTTTTCAATCCTCCTAATTATAACTTTTTTTTATAGTTAATATATGGGAATAAAAGAAAATGTTCCAACAATCAATGTTATAGTAAATGTGATTACATCCCTATTGATATACCATATATGATGGTAATGGGTGATCAAAACTTCTTGACATTACTTTCTTAACAAGCTGAAGTTATGAATAATTAATTGGAACATGTAGAACAGCTTGATTCTCCTATGATAAATCATGTTTCCATAGAATCCTTAATATTTTATAGGCATCCCATGTTTAGTGATCTTCCAATCCTATCCTCATGGAATAGTGGACTTACTCAATCAAAAATTTTATTTTTCATCTAGTTCACAAAATAAGATAATGTTATGCTGGCAGTCAGTAGTTTTGATCGAAAAAATTATCAATGGTGGAAACTACAAAAAAAATGATTCATAAGGGGGAATTGATTTCATGGAGTGGAAAACATTCAATAAAATATTTTTCAATAAATATTTTCCCCAAATCCACTTTCTAAAGATATAAATGGAATTCCTTGGATGAAAATATAATAATGATGATTATATTAGGGTATACAATACAAACTTCACATGTATTGCAAGATATTATTTTTTCTTTGTCATGAGCTCCGAAAGAATGGTAAGATTTCTTCTTTATTTCAACTATATAAAAAGAATTGGAAACTCGAGACATGGATAGCTATGATGAGAATTTAAATTTTTCGCTTAATGTTGAAATGGAGATCAAAGACTCTCTATGGTCTCATTAAACTAGTTGAAAAAAGGGAAATATGGATTAGAATACAGGTGGACCGGAAAATAATTTCAATTATTGAAAGATAAACCAATACACCACCTAAAAAATTATTGGGAAGGAAGAATCCATGGAACTATATAAAGGGAAATAGGAAATGATTCAATTATGGAAGAAAGCGGAAACATGAAAATAACTACCAAATGGATATGAAGTTTCTATCATATTTGGAATAAAGAGGGATGGTTCATTTCAAAACACACCATATACTGAATTTTTATAATGGCAAGAAACATGGAAATTATAAAAACCATTTCCCTAACAAAAATTTTGTTGGGGGAAATCAACAAGAATAACCTCCAAGGTAGCACAAAAGGGAATATTGTACCACTACTGATGAAGAGGAGGTAAAAAATGATGTGGTGATAAGTACACTAATTATTCATTAAACAATTGAGAATGTAATACTCGATTCTGTTTCGACATATTTCTTCATATAATAAAATTTTAGGAGATCTATTCCTAAACCACCATATAATTAAAATTTTACTTATCTCTGAGAATTGGAAATGGGTCAATTACTACATCTAAAATTTATAACTCCTCATCGGTTATTGTTTGTGGACTGAACCTCCCAAAAATCCTTTTAAAACACTATTTAGTATTGTTTGATTCTATTTTGGGCATGGATTTTCTATAATTATACTAATACAACGTCAAATTTCTAGAAATGGATATCACTCTTTACATCCTAAATCATCCTATAGTCTTCTACAAGTGTAAGGAAGAAGGAGAATCTCTTTAAGAGTCATTATATCAATTTTTTATATTACTACATTATGATCAAGCATATGTTTGTCAAATTATTGAGACACAAGATAGAATCATGCTTGAAGACAATACCACTATGAGGTACCAACCTGATGACTTTTCCAATGAGTTGATTGGTATTCCCCTTGATTTACATGTTTAGTTTTCAATTGATATGATTATTGAATATTTTCCTATATCAAATACACCTTATTTAATGTCCATATATTATATATAAGAGCTGAAGAAGAAGTTACAGGGGAATTCAAACAAGGGAATTATATGCCTAAGTGCTATACCATGGCGTGATGTAGTCCTATTTGATAATAAGAATGATAGATCAAAGTAAAAATCCATTGATTATCATTTGTTCAATAGAATCAAGAAAATTAACATGTATCCCCTTTCAAGAATTGAAGACTTTGAGATCAGATGTTTGGGGCTAGTTATTTCTCGAAGGAGGATCTTCAGCCCCAATATCACTGATTAAAGGTGAAGAAGGATGATATTCCCAAGAATTAATTTCAAATGAGGTTTACAAACATTAAGTTCATTATTATTTCCTTTGAATTATAAATCTTCCATAACGTTTCATTTATTTAATTAATATTGTCTTTATGCATAACATCAAAAAATTGGTGGTACATTTAATTGATGATATTCTGATATACTCTATGAGAAAAGTGGAGCATGAGAAGAATTTGAATTCATTGTGTAAGACATTGCATTGGGAGAATCTTTATACAATATACAGTAAATGTGTGTTATAAATGGAGTAAGTATCACTCGTAGGTCATGTTATTTAAAGAAAAGGAATATTTGTGGACCCTTCAATGAAAATGGAATTAGAAGAGCAGACCAGGAGAAAGCATATAAATGAGATCTATAGTTTCTTTATTATATAACGGTATTACCAATGATTTGTGAAGAACTTATCATGATTGATAAAAACAAACACCACACTGACTCATAAGGGATTGATATTTTTCTGGACTAGGGAATATAAAGAATTCTTCAATGATTTGTAGAATAATCTTGTAATTACACCAGTACTCACACTTCCAAAAATCAAGGAACTCATTTTTATTTACATTGATTATTAAAAGAAGTCCATCTAAAATATTTAAGTGAAAATTGATAAAGTGACATATTTCACCTCAAGAAATATGTAATTTCATGATAAAAACTATCCATAACATTATCTGGAGTAGGTTGCTATGATATTTTCATTGAAAATATGGAGTAATTATCTCTTTGGGGATAAGTCTAATAGATATACCAATTAACAAAGTCACAAATATATATTCACTTTGAAGGAGAATAATATGTTCCATTGATGATGGTTAGTTCTCATCAAGGATTATGACTACTCAATCCACTCTCATTCTAGAAAATAAAATATGGAGGATGATGCACTATATAGAAAGATCATGAATAATTATTAATGATTACAATTGAGAATGATCCAATATTCTAGTTTTTTTAAAATAATTACATGGGATACATTACGGAAGGAATATCATCAATCATTTCTCAAAGTTTTTCTCAACCATCACTTGTGGAGAATATAATGTTTTCTAAAATGAATTATGTGAAAGTAAACATAAAGGTGAAATGTATGAGAAATGGGAAATCCTCAGAGTTTAAAATTCATAATAAAGGATTTGTATGATTTGGGTCAAGACTACGTATCCCATTAAATTTAGAGTTAAATAAGGATCTTCTAGGTGAATAACATATCTCAACCATCTCTTTTCAACCAGGGATAAAAAATTTGTTTCAAGATCTCTGAGAGGACTATTGGCAGGACAATAAGAATAAGGATATCACTAAATATTCATAAAAGTTCCAAGTATGTTAGTATGTCAATGATAAAATAAAAATGTCTAAGGGGATGATGCAACTACAAAACATAACAACATGAAAGTGGAAAATCATTTCCAATGAGATTTGAAATAGACATCCAAATACATTTAGTGGAAACAACACTATATGGGTTGTAGTGGATCATCTTATAGTGATAGTTCACTCTCAAAAAATTCGATAGAAATTCATAGTGCATCAACTTGGAAGTATATACATCAATGAATTAGTAAGAATTAATGGAGTACCACTATTTATATGATCCAATTGAGATATTATATTCACCAATATAATCTCAAAAATTATCTAACATGCTCGCTGTACTAAATGGATCTTCAGTACGAACTAGAACCCTCAAACTAATGTCCAATATGATAAGATGATTCAGTCACTATAAGACATATGGAAATCATCTTCTATTCTCTTAAAAGGAGGAAGAGACCATCATCTCCCACTGGTCGGATTCTCCTACAAAAATAGTTTCCACAAAAGCATCAAAATGGATCCATATGAAGACTTTATGGTAAAATATGTAGAACCCTAGAATTGTGGGATAGGTCGGTGAACATAAGCTTTTGAAAATTGAAATTATTGATGAAATGGTAGAAAATGTGGAAATCAGTCGACAACCCATCAAGGTAACCAAAATTAGTCAAAAGATCTAGGAAGACAATCATTGATGAGTCCATGTGTTTAATTTGGGAGACATGGTATTCCTCCAAATATCTCTATGGAAGATTATCATGATATTTGGGTTGAAAGGAATGTTAATCATAGGTACATTAGCCCATTTGAGATATTTGAATGTGTAGGAGTTTTGGCCTTTCTACTAGAACATCCATCTACCATGTCTCTAGTACACTATGTATTCCATGTATCCCTTTGGAGGGATTATATATGAAATCCATCATTTTTTCTGAATTTAGAGGTGGTAAAATTCAAAAATGATATCCTTTATGAGGAGCATCCAGTGAGGATCTTCGACAGTAGAGATAATGTTATATAAGACAAAAATACTCACCTAGTGAATGTACTATGGAATAACCATATGTACGAAGAGGCAACATGGGATCCTTGGGAAGTGATGAAGTAAATTACCGGCACATATTTACCACAAAGAATGTTAAAATATATTTTGAGTGTGAAATTTTATAAGGGTGGAAGAATGTAATGACCCAAAATTTTAAGAATGAAAATTCCCATCTAATAATTTTATTATTTACTATAAATCATATAAAATAAAACTAATAACATAACGTAAACATTATAAATTTTGGATTATTGAAATAATAATTATTTATAGAAGTTAATGAACTTATACCAATGATATAGTAACATGAACTTTTGAATAGTAATGTGACACTTATGAATATTAAACATTCCAATATAATACAAACCTTACCATTTAATGTATAAATAATATATATATATATATCCTATAAATTAAAATATGATATACTTATAACATTGTTTATGTAAATAAATGTTTTAAAATTTTAAATTAAGTGTTGGTTTTTTATAAGTCCTAAATAATTAATTATAATTTTATTAATAATTTTATATTTTAAAATAAAATGTATTTTGATAATAATTATTCATAAATTTATATTGTGAAATCTTATTATTGTAATATAATTTTATTATACAATATTTTATTTTTCAATGTGTCCAGAAGTTAGTTATAATTTTAAAATCATTACTTTAATGTAAATGGAGACCTTTGTTAAAAATTTAATTTTTCATAATCAGAAAGAAAATTCGTAAAATTTTGTTCGTTTTTGAATTATTCAAATAAAAAATGGCTAGGGTGAAATTTTGGTATTTTTCTGAAAAACCTGAATTTTTTGGGAATAGTAAAATACGATAATTTATGGTATTATCTAAATACATGATTTTGGAGTCATAAATGATTTAGGGATGATGTAAGCCCAAAATATCTAACTATAATTCAATATTTTATTATTTTTTGGGTCATTCTAAACTTATTCCATGTCTTCAGAAAAAATAATAATCTAATTTGTAAAATAATGAGAAAACACCCATCTAGTCCACTGTAAATTCCACCCTCACTCCCTCTTTTATCGACACTATCCAATACATGATCTGCGTCAAAATTCTACCCAATAATCATCCAATAATCTCCTTCATGTCCAGTATCCCTTGATCTCATCAATATTCCAAAAGGTTTTCCTTAAGGATGCTTTCAAACAGGAGAAATTCAAGAGGCAAATTCTTCGTTTCTGGTGTTTTCTATTCATTTCATGTTTTTTTAATTTCTTATTCTCTCCAAAACTACCCTCATCCAAATAAAATGATAATTATATTAATTTAATTATTTTTTAATGGTATTATATTTAGGTAATCATCCATAATCAATTCATTCCTAATTCATTTTATTTAAAAAAATGAAAAACATAACTCATGATTTGATAATTTATCACCTTCAAGGACAATAGGTTTTTAATTTCTTTTACCATATTATAGGCTATCAATGAAACCATATTTAAGGTTTAACTAGATTATAATACATGTATTATATCTTTTGTTGTGTTTGGGAACCCTTATATTTACTTGATATTAAATAATTGAATAAATGAGTTATTGTGATAAAAAACACTAAATTTAATCCAAATGATTATCATTAACATGTTATCTAATGATTCATCCTCATATATAAAAAATATACAATACTAATTAAACTTATATTTCATCACTAATAACATATAATTTCAATTATCTAGAATTATACACATTCTACTTGAACATTCATACACGTATACAAGTGAACTAATCATGAAAACGTAGAAAATGAACACTCTTGAATGAGAAATTGGACACTATAAGTCATCAAAAAACCATAAAATAACTTAATAAAATAAAAATAAATATTTAGAAAAGGTTATTGAATAATTTATTAATGAAAATAGTTTTATAATTCAGGACATGAATATCAAGTGCAAAACTGTTTCAGATATAAAGTAAGGAATCCATTCCGAACCATCATATTTCCTCAGGGAAACATTTTATCTCTATTTAACCAATGTAACTCTTATTTATATTTATGTAATTCTTCTATATTATATTTATATTTTCAGAAATCATGTATCCATGTCGTATCTTCCTTATTTAATGGGGAAATACATGTTTTAGAATGGTTCCCTTCTAAATTCTTCCCAATAAGTAAGCTTGATTCTAGAGATCTATATTTTTTTACCATTTTGAATTTCACTTCATAATATATTTTAGGATTTCATTATTTTTCAAAAATCATAAATCTTATTGAGAAAAACATTGTTTTTATAATTTTTTTTTATACATCAATTATTCCATTTTCATTTTAAAGAATCATGAATAGTTACTTAAACAGTACTAATTTATCTTATTTCTATAGTTTCATAGAAATTATTTTTACAATATTTTACATCAGTTTGAAATAAAATATCATCATCTATTCTTATATTACCTTATGAATGTCCATCTACTATTTCCTTCTATCCTTTCATATATACCATTATTATAATCATTTTGTATATGCCTTGTGATAAGATTATGACACCTAATTCATTCCATGGGTAACCCATATAATTATGTATGATTTATTATGTAGGAATATTTATGTTGAAAAAATATTCATGGACATTTTATGATGTGTGTGAACATATAGATCTCTAATTCAGTTGATAATGTGAATTATCAGGAGATGTAATGTGCAATGGTCTTAGAGGTTAGCCTTGAAATGTTCCCCATGTGCAACAGTCCTGGTGATTAGCCTTTACTCGTGCCCCTCTATGTGAAATGAGCCTTGACTCAATAAAAAGTAATTTTTTATATTTATTCCACATTACTATGAATCCATTATTATATGTTTCCATTTTTTACATGTTATGATTCAATATGTTTAATCATGTTCCATTCCATTTTATATCATTATGTTATGCCTTCAAACCCATGTGCTGAGATTTATTTTAATGTTTATTTTCATATATGGATTTTTAGCTCTTCCATTTTGTCATGTATTCCCCCAGTTTATCCTATAATTATTTCAGTGATCAAATGAATTTAGATCTATGAATGCATATTAATTAAAATTTGTTATAATTTTGAAATCATAATGTTTAATTATGCACTTGATCACTAATAAACTATACATTACGATCCTTGGATTGTAATTTTACGTTTATATGTGATCAAAATCATGTTCTGATATGTGTAAAAGTATAGGGTTTCCTTATCACATGACAATAGGTTAGGGTAGAGAACTAGCGGTTTGAGGGTCTGCTATATCCTTTACCTATTCCTCTATGGAAATGGTAGAAGATATCTTTTTATTTTTGGAATTGTCTCCTAAGGATGGTTGGGAAACATGATTCTATATACGTGATAGTGGATTGGCTCAAATAGTTCCCCCATTTAATCCCTTTATATGAAGATCATATAGTGGAGGACTTGTCAAAAAATATATGACTAAGAAGAGGTAAAAAACAATGCTCTACATATTCCAATAGTATCAAAACGATATCCTTTTGGACCTATGACACTCCTGAAAATGGACCAGATACCCTACAAACCACTAACACATGACTACTGTCAACAGGGCCACACAACTAGGCTAATTATCACATATTTTCCCCTTCCATATGGGGACTTAATCATTCTTCTTGGGAGATTCAAACCCTGAACCAACATTCTTAATAACCACAATGGATCATCACTGGTACCACCAAGATGCTTTCATTATTGTACAAGATATGTTCCTCGATGGATATTAAGGATGTGGGTATTGAGTTTGAATATATGGTCTGGTAATTAAATCTCTTTTTGGCATGAGACATTACCTAATACAAATCCCAATTGAGCCCAACTCAGAGTTAGTGAACTGTGGGATATCTGGTCCATTTTTAGGAGTGTCACTGGTCCAAAAAATCCTTGGTTTACATCTCATTTCAGAAAGTGATTGTTGAAATCCCTTGAAACTCATTTGACTAGTATCACATTGTATATTCCTTAGAACAATGAAATTTGAAATGAAGATTCGATCACTAGAATAAATGCCTCATGCATCTGTAATAAACTTTTTTGTCTCATGGTAGGATCATGTATCATTAGTGGAACAGTAATATATCAAATGTTATCTAGAATTCATTAATATTGATCACATTGAAGAAATTTTTTGGAATCCTTTTTATTCTCTACTTTGTTCATTGGATGTATGAGAGACATAACTAGTTGAACCATGCCATATGAAGGACACAATAAAAGATATTCAGTTGATCAAAAAATGAGGGAGACTAGTCATCATCATCATAAATTGCATGTGGATCATCATTGATGGTTGTTTTCTTTTTTAGGTGAGTGATCATGTTTTCTTTAGAATCCCCCCCAAGTCTTTGGAATCATTTTTTTAAAACATTTTACTGTTATATCCTCAACACATAGGTGATTTTCATGTTCTTGAATCGGTTGTGAGGTGGAATATCAATTGGATTCACCACCAAGGTTCAAATCAGTGCATAATATGTTTCATGTATCCTAGTTGAAGAAGTATCAAGATAATCATGACAATGTGGTTTGTTTTGATCATGTAAGCCTCGAGCCTGATGATATGTTGATTGATGTGCATGTTTAGATTGTATATAGGGAAGATAAATTCTTATGTTCAAAATGTTTCAGCCTATTTCTGGTTTTGGGAAACATGTTAAAGGTCATAAATAAACATCAGATCATGAGAAGGAAATGTCCAATCAATGGCCCAAAATCTTTTATGAAAATGGTGGTTCTCAATTTTATGGGGATGGAAATTTTAATTGTGGGGAGAATCTATCACCATCTATTTCTGATAATGAACCATTTATACATTTATTTTACATATATAAATTAATTTGGTTATGTGTTGGAAGGTTGAGATGTGTTTTGGAATGATTTTTGGGTTTTATGGAGGTTCTCCATTTGAAAATGGTTACTAGAAACTGTGAAACACATATAAGAAACCATGAAATGGGAAACCAAATTCATTGGGATGGTGCACAGTTGGGACATAGTTTGGAAAAATCATGCATCCACCCATGGGAAACCAGGTGATGTTGTAAATAGGGGTATATCAGGGTTTCTGCATATTTTTTCTATCTATGTGAGGTAACCATGTGAATGGTGATTGGATGTAGTTTTTGGTGCACAGTGTGTGCACAGTTTTCCTAACTGTGTACTTAAACAGTGCATCGTTAAACAATAGATCATTATTATTTGGATCTAATCCCAATAACCTCGTAAAATTATTCCCCCCATAATCTATCTATAACTCAAATTGAACTCACACACAAGGCTTCATATGACTTTCCTTTTGATAAGATAGTGATGTGTTAGAATACCTTATTTAATTGCACCCCTGAATTCTTTAGTAATTACTCATTTTATTTATTTCACTTCATTTTATTCATCTTCCCTCTCTTGTATTCATATATCTAATCTATCATGGGATTTATCCATGTTGTTTCATTCTGATGGAAATGAGACATGGCTGTGTTGATGATTGGGAACACGATCTAATGTGGGTTTTAGATGATCTAAGACATGTTTTTGGAGTTCTTATACCTATAATGTCTCAAATTTCTGTGTATTTTTTTATATATTATTTTTTTGAGATGGTTAAATTCAACGTCACATGATTTTGAGGCACGGATAGATCGAAACGGATTTATGTAATTTTTTTATTGTGTGTTTAGTAAACATGTAATCTATTTTTTCTATCATTTGAACTATTTCTCATATCAAAAATCTAAGGGCCCTGTTGAATTTGGAACCCCATGATTTTCCCAAAAATGACATAACATTGGTTGGAAAGGGCCGAGCTGAAAAGTTATTTTTTGGACATTTTGAGAAAAATAATAAAATAATTTAATGGAATTATTTTATTTCTCTTTCATTGTAGGGTAGAGGATGAAGATGCTATGGTTAAGAAATGAGGCATTGACGATTCAATTAATGGAGAAGCAATAATGGATTGTTTGAATTCACAACTCTATTTTTATAATGACTTATTAAATGTGTCTCAATAAATGTGGCCCATTTAAGGAGCATCATTAATTGAAACAACGAAGAATTTTTTTTATTAATAAAACATGTAGAGTATGGTAATTAAAAACATGAAATATTCCTTGAATAAACTCTGGCGAATCTCCTCCCCAATGAATAACATTGAATGTAAGCAGATCTCTATTGCCTTTGACGAACCTCGAAGAACAGAGATGGATTGGACAACGTCGATGCCTTGACCTCTCGAGGAAAAATTCATAGACATTAAATGTCAAAGAGGTATGGGTTTTATATGATATTGATTTTCTTCCTCATCCTTTTCTAGAAACGAGGAATGTGGATCAACCCACGAACAGGTTGACCCACACTTCATGTGTTTATGCTGGTGGGAAACACTATTGGGGATTTATATATCTAGGACTATGAATATTCTTGTATGATCAAACACCAATCCCTGAGCCCCTTGATTATAAACCTCTATCACAGATGGGACAGGCCTACAAAAACGAGGATCAAGCACCTCCGCTTGTGTGTTCTTGGTGGAAGCATTCTCAAAATGATTGAAAGGGTGATTTAAGTACTTCATGGTGAAGAAGCCGACTCAAGAGGACCGTTGGTGTAGAGAGTGAAAAGAATAAACCAACGGAGTGGTTCTGGTGGTCCGTTGATCCTCCTATCGGTACACCTGTGATGGCAGCGGCGGCAGTAGTGACCCACATGTAGTAGAGGTGGTGCGCCCTTCGGCACGCCACAGTAGCAGGGAACCACAGCCTACTGGTCATAGTGTAATGAACTATGGTACCAAGCGGTCACTGCGTGAAGGAAGGAGGCCCGCTTCTTGGCCTCCTAGTTTGGCTGGTTGAGCCATAGTCTGTCAACCTCAGCTTGACGAGGAGGACCTACGGCATATCATGGGGGCATAGTAGACCAAATGCGATGCAACTAACGTATTTTGGTCAGGCAGCACACCCCGGCCACCCCATGTATCTAGGCCTCAAGTTGGAGGGCCAGATCTACACTGACAGTCCTAACCCACACACAGTTTTCTCCACCCATGCAGATAGGCTAGACCTGCACCCTTTGTGTTGGGGAAGACTATCCCAGATCACTGGGTGGCCCGGCGGGCTGGAACCTCGGCCAAACCGGGCTGCGTCTAACGAGGCCCATTGGCCAAACCAGACAAGACCAACCTAGACTAGAACCAGGTCAAGTCGATTTGGTCGACGTTTAGATGGGGTATGTGAGACCCCCCCTGATAGGGTTGGTTGTGTCAGTCCGACAGGGTCAGACTGGGCCTTGTCATAACAGTCACCCCGGAAACTAAAACACATGTATCTTTCAAACAGCAAGTCCAATTGACGAGTCTTTTATGGAATTCTAACCCTATTGATGAGGTGGATATTTTTACATTCTATATGGTAAAATTCATTAAATTAAAGATGAAACAAAGGGAATGAGGAGTGGTTCGCCCAGAATAGTTATTTACTGAAGCTAGTGGTTGGCAGAGACCTAAGTACTATAGTATTTTGAATCTGTATGACGTGATTATTGGCTAGTGGGATGAACTTATCTTGGAAATTTCAGGCCCATGTTGGGAAGCACTTCTCTATGACTTTCCAGGCCCATGGTACGTCATGGGGAGGAAAACCTCAGTTAGCCACGACTAGTGGGATGCACTTCTCTCTGACTTAGCTGGCCCATGATACGCAATGGGTAGGTGTGACAATGTAGTCTAATGTTAGTTGGAATCACTTCTTTGTGACATGGCAGGCCCACTGTACTTGTTGGAGGAGGAGTTCTCAAATAGATGAGGTGTTCAAAGATGTCACTGATGTTTCCACTGTTACCACCGTGAACATATACCTTGTGTGAGTTTTCTAGTGATTATAGCCATAATTTGTGGAATTTTTGTGTGGAATTTCCTTTTAGTACTGGTTTTCTAACTGAGTACTATGTTACTCACCCCAGAATAGGCCCCTCATACACGTGTTTTTTCTAGTGCAGACGACTGAAATTTTGATAGGGGTTCTCAGGGAGATGGGACTGACGGATGCTACAATGGTGGACTTGGTGGCCTAGGACAAGGTGGAGCCTAGTAGGACTAGGTAGACCGAGCATACTATTTTGGCTTCTAGTATCTTCACCACTCTCATGATCAGGTGGGGTTATCTACTAATGAACATCTGAGTTTTCTTGTGTACTTTATATTTTCAGTTATTTATTGGGTTTGTATTCTAGCCCGCTTAATTTCAGTTGTACTTGCACTCAACCTTTTTTTAATGGTACTTGTTTCCCTAGTTCAGTGTGTTGGGATGTGTATGGGAATGTTTCTATGTATATGTACTCAGCCTAATGCCTCCCCTTCGTAGGCTGACGCCTAAGATGCTAGTCTCCTATCCCCAGCCTTCGGGTGGTAGTCTCGGGGTTGTCACAGCATGTGACCTAGGGGACGAGTCGTAACAAACTGGTACCAGATATTGGTCGGTCCTACCACAATAACCAAGAGTCTATTGTTTTTTTGGGGGAATAGTGTTATGTGTTGTGAGTATGAAATTCATATTCAGGGAGATCTGTGCTTGTGTGGTGACGGACATATCCATACACCAGGACCTTTAATTCTGTTTTTGACTCAATACATGAAAAAATTGGTTTCATAAGTGTCTCCTTATGTTCTTTTTGAGTAAAAGTCATCTCACTAGGTATAAACATCTAAAAATGGTACATCTTGAGCTATATCAGGATTAATAAACATGGATAACCCAGTAGGATCCCAATATATGGTCGTGAGGATAGCCCTCCTAGCAATGTGGTGTCCGTTCAGGGACCAGTTCTAGAGATGACCCCACATGGTGTTGCACAAGTGATACCATCACCCGATGGTCATCATCTACTGCAATTGGATCCGGAAAAGGACTTTCATCAGCTCAGGGCCCTAAATTAGTTTCTGATATAGAGTCCTCCCAGTTTTAGGGGAGAGATAAATCCTCGGGTAACTGAGGACTGGATGGAGGCTGTGACCCTGGTATTCCGCTTAATGAGGACACTGCCAGACCAGATGGATATCACAGTAGTGAGCCTTATGCAGGGCTCTGTAGGGAGATAGTGGATCATGACCACCCAGATGCATGATGAGGTTACCCTCACCTAGGAAGACATTGATCAGCTTTTCTATGTGGAGTTTTTCACCACGACCTTGCACTCTGTGTGCATTCAAAAGCTTGCATCTCCTACAATAGGGTAGCATGATGGTGGCTGAGTACTCGACAAGGTTCATCGAAATTTCTTGCTACACCATAGAAATGTTTTCAGACCCATTCTTCATGGATCAATCCATTGATCCGAGATTCAGGTGGGACGACAGGGCATCCATGTTGTCACTCAAAATCCCTACCTAGACCGTGGTGCTGGTGTGAGGCCATAGGGTAGAGAGATTCTTGGTAGAGTAGGCACCGACAATTATAGCCTCTGGTAGAACCAAGGCGGGAGAGACTTCAGCATGTAGTAGATAGTATATGTGAGGGCCCAAGAGGGATAGCTCAATCAAAGAATGACCACAGGACTTAGGGTAGTAGTGCGGGGCTCCCAGACTAGAGGGAGGCACTCGAGGACTAGGATTAGAAAATTGTGTGGTGGGTAGGGATACATGGCTTGTGACTTCTTTACTTGCCACACAGCTAGCCATAAGATGGTTGAGGGGCCATCGAGATAGTGTAAACGGTTCAAGTGAGGAGATCCGCAGGGCATAGAGCATGGCAGGGGAGATGGCCAAGAAGCCGGCAGTGTGTGGTGGTTTGAGTTGTTATTGTCAAGACCCCCATGTCATCCACCCTGACCTTAAGGAGCATGCATACATGGGAGAGCATAGCTTCTAGATGTAGTGGTTTATGACCATGGAGTTCCATAGATGATCTGAGGTACAACCTAGATGCAGTACCGATAGACATAGGTGCTAGTAACTCCCTCTTTACCATGGATCTCATTCAGAGATTGAAGATACCGGTGGAGACGTTGGATCGATCCTTAAAGTTAGAGACTTCTATGGGGGGGATTCTATTATTACACCCTGGTGTCTCAAGTGTGAACATTCTCTAGGAGGAGAGAGATTATAATGGAATCTTCTAGTAGAAATGTCAAGGCCTTTGGAAATCATCTTGGGTATGGACTAATTATCTATAGTCCATGCTCAGATTGAATGTTTTTGGAATATAGTGTGGTGTGTCCGTGGAGATGGGACATGGTTTTCCTTCACCGGAAATAATAAAACCCTTGTAGTGTAGGTCATACTCTATCAGAGGAGGGTGAAAGAGACCACTCACCAATTGGCTAGCCTTACCCAAGGTGTAGTGGAGTAGAGGATACCAAGATTCCCTATAGTGGTGGAAGGGTATAAGGATGTTTTTCCTGAGGATGTTCTGAGACTACCCCCTTGCATGGAGGTAGACTTCTACGTCGACCTATTCCGCAGAATGACACAGATATCCACACCATTATATCAGCTGGATCCCATAGATATTTTTGAGAAAATGGTATAGTAGGAGGACTTGCAGAAGAAGGGGTTTGTAAGGCCCATTCTTTCACCATGGTTAGCCTGCATGCTTTTTTTCAATAAAAGAAGACAACTATTGGAGGATGTGCATAGACTTCTGGTGGCCGAACCAGGTGACCATGATGAAAAATTATCCACTAATATGGAACAATGACCTCTTATACCAGCTGAAGGGAGAGATGTGGTTCTAAAATATAGACCTTAGACTATTCTATCACCATCTTCAGGTACGGGAAGAGGTTGTACCTAAGATAGACATCAGCTGCTAGTACGACCAAGATGAGTTCATGGTGATGCCTTTTGGTATGACCAATTCCCCATTAGTGTTCATGGGACTCATGAACATGATCTTCCAACCATACATTGACTGATTTTTCATGGTCTATATTGATTTCATATTGGTGTGCTTAGCATCAGAAGAGGATCATGCTACACACTTAATGATGGTCTTGGATACACTCCAAGATCACTAGAATTATGGTAATCTCTTAAAGTGTCACGTTATGATTTGAGAAGTGCACTTTCTAATACAAGTCGTCTAAAAGTCTGGATTTTCAGTAGATCTAGTGAAGATAGAGGTATTATGTTATTGGGATCTACCCAGGAGCATTAATTAGCTGCAGATCTTCATAGGGATGGCTAGTTACTATCAGGGGATTATACCAGAAATTTCCTGGGTAAAAGCACCCATATCAGTATATACATGGAAGGGAAATCCCTTCTTGTGGATGGAGAAATTATAGAATATTTTCAAGCAGTTGAGGTAGAGACTAAATAGTCCATCTATCTTGAGACCACCAGAGGATGGTGTTTGGTATGTAGTTTATTGCAATGCATTAGAGAACAAACAAGGTTGTGTCCTGATGAGGGATTGAGAAGTGATCGCCTATGGCTCCCGATAGTTGAGAAGACATGAACTGAACTATGTGACCCACAACATAGAGTTAGAAATAGTGGTCTTTTACTTGAATATGTGGCAACACAACTTGATGGGTGATCGGTTTACAGTTTACTCCAACCAAAAAATTATTAGGTATATGTTCTCCCATAAATTCCTTAACCTGAGTAAATGGTGATGGATAGAGTTCCTCCAGGACTATGAATTCGAGATAGCCTATAATCTTGGGAAAGGGAATGGGGTGGCATACTCACTCAGTCGGAGGACCGGTTTGTAGCTACTGAGTGAGGTAGCGGGGCAGTTAGCTGCGATGAAAATATCTGTCATGGATGATGACGATGAAAGTGTTTATCTTCAGTCGATGACGGTTACTCCCCCACACTTACGGTGAGTCAAGGAGGAACATCTGGTGGATGTTAACTGTAAGGCCCGACATGCTCAGTGATCCCCCAAATGGGATCCTTGTTTATTTTCAAGAGGTGGGGAGCACACCTTCCTTTTCATAGGATGCAATATCATTCAAGTGACATTGCAGGAGGAGATTTTGAGATAGTATCATACATACCCTCGGGTGGTACATTCTGAAGTGGAGAAGATGTAACCGGACCTCCGACATCAGAACTGGTGGTCATAAATGAAGAACATGGTTGACGAGTTTGTTTCACAATGCCTTACATGTTAGTAATTGAAGGCTGAGCATCAGGTTCCAATAGGCTTGGCCTATCCCCTTGAGGTACCATAGTGTAAGAGGGATGGTATCTAGATGGATTTTGTTATGTGGTTACCACACACATCAAGGATCTATGACTCTGTCTGGGTGATTGTTGACCAACTCACCATGTCAGCTCAGTTTATACCCATCCATGAGTAATGATCGGTAGAGGGCATGAGATTCATATGTTTATAATATAGTGCATCTTCATGGGGTTCCTTTCACGATAGTATTGGATCGTGAAACTCACATCACATCCCATTTGTGGAGGGGATTACAAGAGGAATTTGGGACACATCTATGCTTGAGCATTACTTTTCACCCCCAGGCAGATGTCAGAAGGAGCAGACCATACAGAACATAGAGGACATGCTTCATGCATGTGTCTTCAATATTAGTTATAGCTGGGAGGACCACCTGCCAATGGTGGAGTTTTCATACAACAAAAGATATCAGTCCACCATTGGAATGGCACTATTTTAGGCCTTTTACAGGCAGCCTTACAGATCACCCATATGATAGAAATACCTAGGGGAGTCGGCACTCTTGGGTGTACAGTTGCTACGGGAAATCACCAAGAAGGTGAAGATCATCTTTGAGTGTATGGGGACTACACCGAGAAAATATTATTCTTATGGAAAAGATATATGGAGACCCTTGGTGTTTAACGAGGGTGATCTTTTTTTCTCTCGGGTCCCACCCAATGAGGATTACATAGATTTGCTCAGGGAGTCAATATATTTTTGAGGTTCATCATACCGTTTCAGTTACAAATAAGAGTTGGAAAGGTGGCGTACTACCTAGATCATTACCCACAGATGCATTGGGTGCATGATATTTTCCAGGTGCCACAACTGAGGAGGTACGTGCATGATCCATCACACATCATCGATAGGGGATAGATTGACATTCACGATGGGGTGATGTTTTCAGAGTTCTTGGTGGAGATCGAATATCAATAAGAGTGGATCCTATGAAAATGTTCTATTCTTCTAGAGCGTGTTTGGGGGAAGAACATGAATCTCTAGGAGAGAACATTGGAATAGGAAGCTCAAATTCATGCTCAGTACCCCCATCTGTTTAAATAGTTTTGTTTTGAATTTCTGGGACATAAATAGAAAATTTTGGGAGAATGTATTGTCTTAATTTTTTTGTAATTGTTTTTATTTAAATGGAGTTATTTCAAGACCAAGAAATTCAACGATATGTGATTCCTAGGCTCGGGGATCCTAGAACAAATTTTAGATCTTTTTTAAGGTAGTTTTAGTAAAAGTGTGAATGTTTTTTTCTATCTATTCAATGGATGTTCAGATCAAAAATTCAATGGAACTATTGAATTTAGAATTCTGGATTCACCTAGAAATGGTATAAACTGGTCCGACAAGGGCCGAGGACAAAATTTATTTTTCATACTTCTCGAGAATATTAATAAAAGAATTTAAAAGAATTATTTTATTTCATTCTCACTGTTGGGTGGTAGATAGAAACTTTGTGGAGAAATGACAGGGTGGCGAAGAGCTTCATTAATGGAGAACCAATAATGTCTTCTTTGAAATGGATATTTTGTTTTTATCATGACTCGTTAAATGTGGCTCATTAAATGTGTCCCATTTAATGAACATCATTAATTAATACAACTACACAACACATTTATTTTCATTTAATAATCCAAGGTGTAGAGTTTGGTTTTTAAATTTGGATTATTCTACAATGAAACTATGGAAAATCTATTCCCCATTAAAGAATGATGAATGTTGGTGGATCTTCATCGTCTACGAGGAACCTCAAAGAACGGAGCTGGGAGGGACTACATCGATGTTATGAACTCTCAAGAACAAACTATTAAGTAGAAAAAATAAATGAAGTAGGGGTTTTATATGATTTTGATGTTCTTCCCTATCATTTTCTAGAAACAATGATCATGGATCAACTCATGAACAGGTTGACACATGCTTCATACATTAATGCAAGAGGGTAACACAATTGGGTAATTCTTTATATGGGGTTAGGGTTATTTTTTTAGGATCAAAAAACAATCCTCGGGACTCCCCTTTTTTTATAATCCTCTAATGTGGAGGGACGAGGCCGACACGAACCAGGACCAAGCACTTTTGCTTGTTCATTCTTGGTGGCCTCATTCTAAATATAATGGAAATAGGGATTTAAGGCATTTTTGATGAAGAAGATGACACGAGAGGACCGCCAGCATAGAAATCATGAAGAAAAACCCACCAGAGCACATTTGTTGGTCTGATGAACCTCTTTTTGGCACACCATTACTTGAGGCGGCAGCAGCAGCGGCACGCGGGTGGGGGAGGCTGCATGGAAAAGCTGCCAACTGACCGAGGTGGTAGGTATCATGGCTCTAGGATGGCGCCGCGTGAAGGGAGTTGGCCCACATCTGGGCCACCTGGTTCGCCTAGACGAGCCACGTTCTGTCAAACATGGCTAGAGGAGCAGGCCCCGTTGCATCACATGGGGTAGAGGAGACAAGATGTGGTGTAACATTCACATCTCAGTTGGGCGGTGCACCCCTACCACCCCATGCCACCGGGCCTCAGGCCAATGGCCTGAACCCACCCCAAGAGGCCAGACCCACACTAAGGGGGTTGGACCTGCCCTGGAGGGCCGAACACGTACAAGACATGCCAGAACTATGCTGACAGTTTCGACCCCAGCCCTACTAGTCGGCAAGACTAGACCGGGTCATCAGGCTGGACCCTCAGCCGAACAGGGCTGGGTCCAGTGAGGCCCATTTGTCCAAGCCAATTGGCCAGACCGACCCAGACCCAAACTATGTTAGGTCGAGTTAGTCGATATTAAACCTTGGTATGTGGGACCCTAAAGCTACATTGGTCGTTTTGGTCTAATTATATCAGATCAGGCCTCATCACAACAGGCCCCTTGTTTATCAAAATGCTTGTGTTTTGCAAACTGTGTGTCTGATTAATGAGTCCTTTGTGGCGTTGGGACCCTCTCGATGATGTAGATCTTTTGGAAAGCTATATGGTGACTTTCATGGAAGTAGAAATGAGATGAAGGGATGGAAGAGTGTGTCTCCTAGGCACTCTATGTACGAAACCTACAGTTGGATGTGACATGCATGCTTCTAACTTTCAACTATGTATGACTCGATTATGGCCTAGTGGGATTCACTTATTTGTAAATTTGCAGGCCCATGGTGGGAATCACTTCTATGTGATGTTGAAGGCCCACAATATGCAATGATGAGGAGTACCTCAGTTGGAAATATCTAGTGGGAAGTGGTTTTCTTTGAATTCACTGGCCCATGGTACCTGATGGGGAGGTTTACCTCTATAGTCAAAGGTTAGTGGTAAGAACTTTGTTGTGACTTGGCTGGTCCACTGTACTCATCAGAGGAGGAGTTCTCCAGTAGCTGATGTGGTCGACGATGTAAATGATGATTCCACCATTACTACCCTAAATTTATACTTGGTGTGAGTTGTCCTGTGTTTCATGCATTACTTTGAGGAATTATTGTGTGGTATTTCCTTTTTGTTTTGGGGTCCCTACTGAGTACTGCATTTCTCACCCCAACATGGGATTCTCCCACATGTGTTTTGTTTGGTGCAAATGATGAAAGTTTTGACAGGGGTGATTAGGGAGATGGGACTGGCAGACACTACAACAGTGGACTTGGGGGCCTAGGACCTGGTGAGGCCTAGTAAGACTGGGCAGATCGAACATACTTCATTATATTCCAGTACCTTCACTACTCTCATGATCATGTGGGGTTTTATATGGATTTCCATTAGAGTTTCCTTTTTTACATGCTTTTTTCGGTTCTATAGTGAGATTTTATTCTGGCCCACATACTTTTAGTTTTATTTGCACTCAACCTTTTTTTAGTGATATCTTTTCCCCCTTTTAGTGAGTTGGTATGTTGTTGGGCATGTGTGTGTGTACATTTACCAAGGAAAATGCCTCCCAATTTTATTTTGATTCCTTCATCTCTAGTCTCCAGTCCTGGGCCTTCATGAGGTAGGCATGGTGTAGTCACGGCATGGGTTAGGGGGGACAGGTCATGACAGTACCAAAATTCATTTTTGCATTGTTTGTTTGGTGGGTGGATTCACACTCAACACTAATTTTTATAAAATAATGTATTGATATCAAATTGATTAAATTTCATGATTTTAATTGTGAAAATATTTTTAATTTCATGATGAAAACCCTCATTAGTGTTGTTTTGTTATGTTTTTAAAATTGGATGTTATGCAATGTAATTCGATTCATGGTTTTAAAGTGATTATTTTAAAAAAGGTATTTGATTATATTAATGTGAATGGTTTGATATAAATTATATAAATAATTACTGTTTTTTGAAATGGATTGTAATTGATGGTTGGAATGGGATTTGGCATAAATGGTAAGCATGTGTTAATTTTCATAGATATGACCTTGTGGAAGGTGTGTGTGCCATTTGAGAACTTGGTAGATGGTTATGTTGTGTCAAATTAGTAGATAAATGAGAGTGATCTCATGAAACTATTAAACAATATGCCTTTAATATCACTAAAAATAGAATTTATCTATTCGAAGGAAGAATGATAACAAACACATTGAATTAGTTTTGATGATGTGATTTGTGTTTTAATGTCACTAAAAAGTAGAATTTATTAATGTGAATGGTTTAGGCTTATTTAATCAGTGTTTACGGTGTGATGTGTGTTTTAAACTAAAATGACAATTATGTATTGAAATGATGCACTTGGAGACATACTGATCACATAATGCATCAGATTGAGGTGTGGATGATTCCAACATGTCTAAAATGGCTTATCGATCATTTCCTAATGTATAATAAAATCAGAATACTGTTGGTCAGTTTTGAGTACATCATTTCTCCTCTACACTAAAATGTCATTTTAAAATGGAGCCATGCACCGTGTCTCATACCGCTCACCTCGTGTATATGTTTGACATGATTATAATTCCTCCAAAACAATTTATTAATCATTTCACTAAATTATCAAGACATTCTGAGAAAGATTTCTCTTTTTTTACTGAGTGGCAGTTTTTGAAATAAAATACTGATTTTAAACCTATAACGAACACTTTGAGTCATACCAGGAACATCATTTATTGGATTGATGTGAAGATGACTCCTACAGTTGAAAAATGGCTATTATTTTGTTAACCTAACATATCAAAACAAACCTATGGTTTTTTCTTAGTTTAGAGTTAGTCATTTGACTTTTTTAATAATATTGATCTCAATTTTAATAGATTGATACACTTGGATACATATCCATCACAATATGAATTAGATTTAGATTTGGATATTTTATACGTGTCTCAAATGAATTATATATCATTTTATTAATTTTTTAAGGAAATCGGAATTAATTTTATTAGTTTTAATACATCACATGTATTGTTTTAGTAAAATTTCATTTTAAACTCAAAACATGCACTATTACATGCTCTGTTCACAACGTGTATTGGATTGATGTTAGACTTGTTCCTAGACATAAAAATTGATTTATGAATTATTTTCATACATTTTTAAATTAATCCGAGTGTGTTTGTACTATTTTTATTGAGTTACACGTTTTGAACTAAGATATTGATTTCAAACTGATAACAAACACATTGAATCATATCAGACACATTGTGTATTGGATTGAGGAGTAAATGATTGTTTCCTGGAAAAAATTTCTTTTGTATCATTTTCCTAAAATATAAATACAATTTGAGCATGTTTTCTCAGTTTTGAGTGTTTAAATAGTATTTTTTACCATCATTGATGTAAATTTAAAATAAAAAGATGATCTCTTAGTCTTAAAGGTCAAACCATTTTTTGGATTGAGGTGTGGATGATTTCTACACATCCCAAAAGAAAAATAGATAATTTTAATAAAATATCAAAACAATCTGAATTCATTTTATTGGTTTTGAGTTTGTCACTTGTCTTTCTTATGAAAATGTAATTTTAAACAGGAATCATGCACTTTCACTCACACCGGTAACATCATGTGTCATTTTGAAGTGAAAAAAATCCTTCACATCAAAAATTATTTGGGATAATTTTCCTAAATTTTTAAAACAATCTATCCTTTTTTATTGGTTTTTAGTGAGTGAAACTTATTCCAATATAATGTCTATTTTAAGATAATAATGGACATTTTTAGTCATACTGGGCACAATGTGTAACGTATTGATGTTTGGTTTATTAATACCCATGATAAAGGATGTATTGATAATTTTTATAAATCATTAAAACAATAATAAATTTTTTCATGGTTTTGAGTACGTTAGTTTCCATTAGTGCTATAATCAATGTCATTTTTAAATAAAAATGAACATATAGAATCATACCGGTCACACCATGCTTTGAATTATGGTGAAGCTGAGTATTACACATCTCAAATGACCTATGTATCATTTTTTTGAATTGTTAGAATAATTCAAAATTTTCCCCATTTTAGAATATTTCACTTGACTTTTATACTAAAATGTCATTTTAAACTGGAAACACACACTTTGATTCATACTAATCACATTGTGTATCAGTTTGATTTGAGAACAATTTCAATATGTCAAAAATGATTTACAAATAGTTTTCATAAATTATCAAGATAATACAAAGATGTTTTATATATTTTCTATGAGTGATACTATCTGAATGAAAATGTCAATTATAATCTCATAACGAGAACACTAAGGCATACGAGGAACAACATGTATCATATTAAGGTGTGCCAGATTCCAATACATAAAAATGACTTATGGATAGTTTTCCTAAAGAATCAAATAAATATAAATTTATTTTATAATTTTCAATACATCACTACTCCTTTATACAAAAAATTGATTTCAATTTTAAATAAAAATACGCACTTTGACTCATACCGGTCATACGGTGAATCAAATTGAGGTGATGATGATTAATAAAAGTATTAATTAACATAATTATCATATTACTAATATATAGAAACAATACAAATGTTTTTCTTATTTTTTAGTACATAACTGGTCCTTTTTACTAAAATTGATGTCAATTTTAAATAAAAAGATGCACTTGGAGTTATACTGGAAACACTGTTCATCAAATTGAGGTGAAGTTGGTTAATACACATCTAAAATTTTATATGGATTGTTTTCCTAAAGTATCAAAATAATCTGAATGTGTTATAAATTTTTAGTATGTAACATGTATTTTTTAGTGAAATATCATCTTAAATTAGAAATATGATCATTGAATCATACTAATCACATAATTTATCGGGTTGATGTGAGGCCAATTATTACATATCAATTTTTTTATGAATTGTTTTTCTAAATTATCAAGGAATTTTGAGGAATTTTTATTTACATTCAGTGAAATGATATTTTTCAACAAAAATGTTCATTTTATGCGAATAACAAACACTTTGAGTCATACTAGTAACATAAAGTTTTTACTATGGTTTGGCTAATTCCTACATGTAAAAATTGAATTAGAGATCATTTTATTAATATATAAAAAACAATCAATATGAGTCTTATTAGTTTTGAGTACGTCAGTTGTTGTTTTTACTAAAATTGATGTTAATTTTAAATTAAATTATCTTCTTGGAGTCATACTAGTCACAGGGTGTGTTGGATTGTGGTGAGGATAATTTCTAAATATCTAAAATTACATATGGGCCATGGTCCTAAAGTATTATAACAATATAAATGAGTTCTTTTATTTATGAGTCTTTCACTTTTCTTTTTTTTACTAAAACTTGATTTTAAAATAAAATAAGATCTTTAAATCATATCTGTCACATCATTTATTAATTTGATGTTAGACCAATTCTTAAATATAAAAAATAAATTATGAGTTATTTTTTTAAATTATCATGAAAATAAAAGCGTGTTTTCAAGATTAATAGAGAGTAAATTTTTATAACTAAAAGTTCTATTTTAAAAAGATAACATACAAATTTATTTAAACCAGGAATATTATTTATCAAATTGAGGAGTGGCTAATTTATACACATCATAGATGACATATGATTCATTGAATAAATGTATTTTAACAAATTAATATTTTTCCTCATTAAAGACATTTTCATTTCCCTTTTTACTAAAAATAAGGTCAACCTTAAATAAAAAGATCATATTTGAATCATACTAATCATATCATGTATCAAAATGAGGATTACTAGATTCTTACACGTCCCAATGTCTCAAAAAAAATTCAAAAATCCAATGTTACCTTAATTTATATTGGATTTTCTATTTCAAACTGTCAAAACATCATACTGACACGATGTTATTAACTGAAAATCCATTATTTATATTAGATCTTTAAATCAATATGTATTTTTGTTAGAAAAATAAATTCAATTTAATGCAGGGTAACATTGGTAAGAAAGAACATTTTATATCTTTGGTGGCTTTTTTGTAGACAGTTTAATAAAATATATGAAATCCTAAAATATATATGGAAAAAAAGTAATAGGTAAAAATGATAAGTAAATTAACTCAAAAATATTAGATAAAATGACTAAAAGAATTAAATAGGTTGTAGTAATTCACCTTTTCAGGATGGTTGTGTACATTCATAACACATTTTGTTGTTATCATTATCTCAGTTTTTGGATAAATGTCTAATATCTCATAAGCAAGAGAAGCTTCGAACAAACCACCCCAAATTGAAAAAAAGAATACACCTATATAAGGGAACCATTATTATATGAGTAATACAAAAAATAAATAAATTATAAATTAATATGAAACAAGACATTGATTTTATTGACAATGATTTTACTTTACAGTCATCAAGATAACCTGTGTTATTGGTAAGTTGAGGTAACATGAATGAAAGTGATAAATTCCAACACATCGTGTTTGAAAATATATTTAAGGAGAAGAAGTATATAGAAATTTTGGTTGATAATGGTATGAAAGATGGACAGAAATATTCTATAATAAATGAAATGTGAAATTATAACTTCTCAAAAGATCTATGAGAATAACTAAATAAGTATCAGCTAAACATTGTAAGGAAATGTACTTACAAATTATAGTTAAAATGATGAAAATTTTAATTAAAAAGTATTTGTAATTCAACTTTTTATGATGGTTATATACAATCATGACCCATTTCAATGTTTTCATTATCACAGTTACAGCCTGAAAGTCCAATATCTCAAGAGTATGAGCAACTTCGAACAAACCTCCCCATTAGGAACAAAAGAATCCACCTATATCAGAAAAAAATTCTAATTTTGTTAAAACAAAAACTATTTAAATTGAATATAAATATTAATTAATATATTAATTCTATGGACAATTATTTTACTATTCAATAATCAAGAATATCTTTGTGAATGAGTAGTGAAGGGAACTTGAAGGAAAGTGATTATTTTACCACTGCAAGGGTGAAAACGTTTTGAGGGAGATGAATTTTTTTGATGTTTGGGTTATGAAATCAATGATAGAAGGATAGTGATATTAAAAAAATAAGAAAACACTATAAGTGACAATGAAAATTAAATAAATGAATCCTTGTATATATTTTTAGATAAATAGAGAATGTAAATAATAGATTTACCTTTATATATTATAAAAGGGTGTAATTAATTATAGATTATTCTTATATGGTATTGGATAAAAAATAATGTGTAGTAGACACTATCACCATGATTAGTCAAAAATATAATATATATTATGTTAATGAAATAGATAACAAATAATATTATGAGAAAAAACATGGTATATTAAAAATATATTTGACCTTATTGTTGAACTCTCTATCTTTTTTAAAAAGATTTAGTGATTTAGTTCCTTTAACCAGAATATGAATCACCTCTTTTTGGTCCAATATAATAAACAATAAATTTTCTATATTTGAACCAATATGAATTTATTACGTTCTCTTAATGGAAGATTCATCATTGATTTAATTTTCCTCTAACCAGACATTAATTTTAGTCACCTGAAACAAATACAAACTATTATTATTGATGGATATGTGCCATAAAATACATTCCCAACATGTGATTATATTATGAATGATTAATCTTTTTCCCCTGAAAAAATAAAATTAACCTTCATGAATACAATTTTAAAAACCTTGACTACACTCATACTGTAAACCCATTTTCTATGGAAAATTTTCACGTGAAATTTATTATAATATAAATAGTATATCAATTAAACAATTCCAAAATATGTCATATAAAAATAAATTAGATTATTGTCCCTAGAATTGGATATGTGCATTGCTTTATCAATAATAATAACACCATTATTTTTCATCACACTATAGTCATCATGTATATTTAAATATAAAAAATTACCATTGATTACAATATTGGTATATGATGTTGCATTTTCACTAGGTCCCCAGTTATCCAACATAGTTGTTTGGAAATTTAATTCAAATTCATAGATAAATACTTGTAAATTTGATCTTGAATCCATCTGACAAACTTTTGATTATGTATATTTCATATCCATCCTTTAGCCATGGATTTTATCAAATAAATAAGATTTTTTTGAGGGGTTCAATGAATGAATTTGCATCTTCACTATTATTTGAAATGTAAAGATGTTATTACTCTCAAAAAGTCAATGTAATTGTAACAAAATCTCTTCTAGATGTCCCTTCATCCATAAGGCATCTACATTGATGAGAAAAAGTTTCTCGATGACATAGGATCCCATATATAATTATTGTATCTTCATTATATGCCAATTTTATCACAGTTTCCTAACATAAATATTATCTAATAAACTAATGATTTATTGTAATATATGAATCAAATTTTGATGGAATTGATTCATTTTCCTTGTATCGATATGCGCCACACTTATAGAATTTTATGTGTGATTCATGGTACTTACATTATAATATGAAATCATTTGGACTAGGAAGTATTTTTTTAGAGGTCAAACATAGAATTAATTTAGAATAATATTTTTGACATGTTATGTAATTTTATTCTGGTAGCATAAAATTTAGGATACCATGTTGTTCAATAAAGTTGATGTCACCCCAACCACTACCAAAATTCCAATTGTATATCCTCAATATTGATGAAAATGTTTTGTATTTAGTATAACTTGTATATAATGGTCTCTTATAACAACTACATAATGACTCACCGAACATTGGAAAGTCACTAAGGTCATTTTCTATTTCTATTTTCATTTATTCCATATAGTCTTCGTCGTTATTTACACTGGCCTTAATATCAAATGATCCATAAACTAATGTACCATCCCATTCGGTGTCAATGTTCAAATTTTCCCCATATATAGATCAATATTTATAAATCTGATCTATTAAAATTAAAAATATAAAATTCATACTACTTTTATACAATATTTTATCATCAATAATAATAATAATGTAAGTAGGAACAATGAATTTGAGAAGGTCGTATGCATCCTTTATTGGAAAAGTGATGAACTCTTTAAATATATCATCATACTTATTTAAAAATTGATTTTTGGGCATCCTTTTTAGATTCATATCTATTGTATTGGTTTCATAAAATATTCACTTTTTATAATAAATAAATAAATACACATAAGATATTTATTCTCAAAGTTTATTTTTATTGATAATTCTAATAAGGGAAACACTACATTTGGTTGATTCAATGAATTTATGTAATCATTGATTGAAATGGGTAATTGAATTTAAGAAAAAAATTATTCCACTATAGTAGATGTAATCTTATCAATTTATCTGGTTGTGAAAGTTATAGATTAATTTCAAACTCACTAGAACATATCTTGAATAGTTATCATTGCATTTTTTTTGTTTAGAACTCATCCCCCATATCTTATGGACATGCACCTGTGTTTTTGAAAATAATCTTTGAAGTAGTCATACATGGAATTTTTTCTGATCAGAGTAGTTAAATAATCCTAAAAGATATTATTGATATAAATTACCATCCTTAAAACAATAGACAATCTTATGTTAATTCAAGAAGTTTACTTTATCTCACATTGAATATATTTTCCTGTTATTGGTTTTAGAGAATTAGGCCATTACTAATATATTAAAAACAATAAAATATTTAGTGGAAACTTTTGAGTAGTATCCCTTTTTACCAATTTAAACATTGGAAAAAATAAGATCTGATATCTTTTATGGAAACTCATTATGTATATCAACATGAACTCTTCTAATATCTTACTCATTTTTATGTCATATGAAAAACATTAAAATCCTGGGATGAGCTTAAAAACACATTACGAGATATAAAAATAATGAAATTGTTATTCCATTTATAAATATAATTAACTTATGAAAACTTTAACATAATGTAATACTTTTAACCGTGACAATTATTATATAATTTTTTTATAGTAAGATAATTCCATACATTTTTTATAATCAAAATATATCCATATAAACAATGAAAATAATTGAAAATACTTAAAGGTTACTTGTAAATTCATTATACTTGTCTCTCTAATAAATGGAATAACCATTCAGTTGATTTACACATATCCCACAACTAAAAATGTAATAGTCATATAACCGACTTCCATGTCCATTGCAATGGAGGGCTATCAGGGTCACACCCATCATTGGATTATCACAGAACAACCCATAAAATTTCAATGTACACATTATATAACCATAACACATAAAATATTTCAATTTTAACCAATTCACTGAAAAATTTCATTTTTATTCTCATGATAAAATTTCAAGATATCAAAATAATAAATCCATTTAAAATACCCCTTTTGAATTATAATATACCCAAAAAAGGAAAAGAAAATATCTCATTTATGAATACATGAAATCCTTTAAAGGAAGAAAAAAATAATCAACATGGTGGAATAAAAATCATTGCCACTACATAAATTAATAAATGAAAATTCCTTTTTTCACTTTTTCAAAACTATCCATATAGATTATATAAAAATATTTCTTCTTGATGGTATTTGAACAAAATTAGAAATAGATATAATATTATCTTTATAATATATTTATATCCATATAAATTAATATGTAAAATAATACCTGGAATGTTTTCATGGAGAAAATATTAAGAAATTATGTCTTTAAACATTCAAAGTGTCCCATCCCACTTTGATCATTTAAGCCATAATCTCCATTAAATTATAAAATTTAACAAAACATTAAATTATTTGATAATAGATAAAATATGGATATATATTGTTAAATAATATGTATATAATCCTTATAAAACAATAATTTTGTATATAATCACGACATTACTCAATGAAAGGAAATTGAGACAAAATCTCTTACCATGGGCCCAACATGTATAGTGCGTCTTTACCTTCCTAAATAATAATATTATATTAATTTTCTACATAATTTATAACATTTTAATTGTTTTTTTAATTTTATGTCACTTATTAAAATGTTTTATTCAAATACTTAAACAAATAAGTTTGTGTCATGTGTTTGACCATATTTGGTTAGTGTGTCAAAATGACTTTGGTTGGTCAATTATGGTCAAAGTGTTTTTAAATAGAACATACCCATAATAATAATAATTAAAAAATTATAAAATATATATTTCAATTAAACTTTTAAAATTAATAATGGAATATGGTTATGAACAATGACCAATGTTACAATCAATAGGACCGTAGGTCGTACATACGTTTTTGTAAAGTTCTCATATCTCAATGATCATTATGGATAGAAGGTTAGTAACAGTTTACCTTTACAGAATTATCATCATATCATATATATACCATATTATTTAATAATATAAACTTATATATGGGATTAACGTGATTCAAAAGTAATCAAATCATCTTAATGAGGTTCTATTCCACACGTCCATGAACTACGTTATCAATTTTCAATTTGTTGAAATGATTTAAAGAATATTATGTCTAACATTAATAGAAAATTAATAATTCAATTAATATAATTTAGAATTTATGTATTCCAACATATTTAATTAAACACATTCTTAAAATTTTCTATGTAGTGTGTAAGCATATCATATCACTTTGAAAAGATGATAGTCCACAAATCCAAAAATGATGTTATCATATTAATAGAAAATGGAATATGTTAAGATATGTGATATAAAATAATTATGGAAACATTAATACACAATTAATATCCTATATATCATATATAAAATGTATTTACATCATAATTATCAACCATTAAAGGCGTTAAAGGAAAAATAAAAAATGTTGTTTCATGAGGTAGTAGTACACAAGAATGGTAAGTTCGTTACTCATTAGATGTCTTTGTGTGTAAGTGTATATGAAACTTTTATCATAAAAAAATTCTATTATATTTTTGATAATGATTTTTTTATTCATGGAATAAGAATATTTGTATAAGTTGAAAATGAAAATAAGATAAAAGATCTTGAGGGAGGGTGTAACCATTTATTCAAATAACTCCTGTTGGTTTTCACCAAGGGGCTTCCCCAGATGGATCGTTGGAAAAGTTTATTATTCTAGGCTGATGGGAGGGAATTTTAATATTTACTTGGGAAGTTATTGGTCTAGAAAACATGTCTTGAGAGGTTTGAGTAAGTGGGATGGGTGTGTACCTTTTTACATTGTAGGAGGAATGACGCTCTTCAAAATTTTAAAAATGATAATTACACCAATATTTTTCCAATGTAAAGTGAGTAAAATAATTTTAATTCATGAAAAGTGATTATATAGTAAAAATATGGCCATCCAATGGCTTTTTAAAAATATTATTGTTCGTTTGGTCCCTTATTTTTATGATTTAGTCTCTCAATAGGCTAATTTTTCTGTTAATCATTGTAATTAATTTTAATCACTTTCCAAAATATTTTTGGTCAAAAACTAATTTAACCATATTATATATTATAAATTATGATTATTCCAAATTTTGAATCCATTTTTTCAATTCATTTCATCTAAGTGTAAATAATTAATTTAAATTTAATCTTGCAGACATGACGTGATAGTTATTTGTAAAGAAAAAACATTCCAATGTTTGCTATATTTTTTTATTCAATATAAAATTGAAATTGATTAAAATTTCTTACATTAGGTTAATAGAGAAAATATATAATTAAATTTTAATACCATTTAAAAATATAATTTCTCCCTATAAATATATTATATGAAAAAATATTTTGGAAATAAAATTCATTATTTTTTCAATATTAATTAAAAATTATACTTCTCATTAATTTAAAAAAATTTACACTAACCAAATTTTTAAATTTTTCATCAAAAAGGTTAATTTTAAATATTAAATCAATAAAATATCAAAAAATTGTATTTAAAATTTTTTATCCATTAAAGATTGGTAATTCTTCCTTCTAAAAATATAGTGCTTTTTATGCTTAATTTTAGATTTATTATTATAATAAAACTTTAAAATGTATTCGATGAATGAAAAAAATGATAATAGAACTTTTTTAACATAATATAGTTAGTAATATTACTTCTTATTGATACAATGTTAGGGGTTAACTGTGACATAAAATAATATTGTTAAAAATGTATTATGTTTCAGTATAACACAGTCTTATGTGAAACATATGATTTCAAAAACCCTCATTTTTCTGTCCCAAGTACTCTATTAGACATAGAATTCATTATTAGGTAAAATTACTATTTAGTTCATAAATATCAAAAAAAATCTGAAAAATTATTGTTCTATAATTACATATTATGTTACAGCATTCTCCCTTTTGGAAATTGTTTCCTTGAAAATTTATTCACTTATCAAATATGTGGGAGTATTTTTCACCCATAGAGTTTTTATCTTCTAATGTTACCTATTGAAATATATGGGTTTTTCCTAAAACCATAACCATGTGAATTTATTTATTCCAAAACACTTTATACCTATGTTTAAAAATTTTAACACGTTGTTCATCATAAGAATGATTACCTTCCAACTAAACTGCTCCAGGGATTAAAGAATGTGATGACTCTTGCTAATACATCCATAAAATTGAAACAAGAAATTTGTTGTTTAAATTAGATAAACATATAGGTAAGGAAAATTAGTAGGGAACCTCTCTAAGTTTCTCTAGGAATTTTTAAATTATAATGAACAATGGAATAAACTTCCCCTTCTTACCAACATGCATAAATATTTTCCATGGATACAATTTTAAAAATATATGATAACATATGTAAAAAGAATGATATTTTCTCTGTTATTTCACATAACTCCTTTTAAAACCCTTAGATATCCTCATGATCCTAAAATGTAATTAAAATTCTCCTTTTATTTCCTCTTACAGTTCTAGCCCCATTAACATTATTTCTCCCACATCATCCCGAAAACCATACGTTTCAAACGGATTTCCTTAAAATGACTAGAGATGTGACATATTTATATTGAATTGCATATTGTTTTGTTATAAAAAATAAACCAATGGAATATATTGATCCCAAATTCCATGATAATCCCTTGATAATTAATGAATGATATCTTACATTGTACAAATCATCCGCATATAGTTTCCACAAGGTTAAGGATGAAAAGATGTACTTATATTTAATTCAGTACCCAATTACTTTTGAAGTCATTTCAAAATTTTGGGTTTGAACTTAAGATCAAGATCTAATATAATAGAGATAAGAACTCCATTAATCCTCATAATCTATTCTAGATACAATCTAGAAAGTTGATCTAAAAATTTGAATCTCTAACGGGAATTAAATGTACAAATTTAGTTAATCAACAAACAATGACCAAAATGAAATTATTACCTTGAAAAGTCCTTGTAATTAGCACCAAAAAATCTGTTGACATATTTTAAAATTTACACTCTTGAACTAGAAAAGGATGGACTATCCCCTTTAGTAAAAATTTCTCTGATTTCACCGATTGATAAGTCAAACACTTCACGAGAAATTCAACACTATCACTATTCATTCCATCCCACCAGTAATACTTCTGATGGTATCTATACAACTTAGTGTTTCCCAAATGAATGGAAAAGGGTAATTATGTGCTCTATTCAACAACTCCTTCCTCAACTCTCAATCACAAGGCATACATAATATTTTCCCAAATCGTAAAACACCTTCTTTATCAATATAAAAATTAAGAACCTTATCATTCCTAATAGACACTATATTTTATAATAAATATTTATCCACCTTTTTAGATGTCTTATTTATTTTTAAAAAATGTTTGATAAACTAAAATATAAATCAAAACAAAGGATTCACCTATATTAAAACCATATATGCCAATTTTTATCTAATATTAACCAAATTATCACATTCCAAACATAAGATGGTTAATTTAGAATTACTTATTCTAATCAAAGCTTCGACTACCTTATTTTCTTTTCCATTATGACAATGAATCAGGAAATAAAAATCCTTGATTAGTTATAGTGATCATCTATATCTCATGGTCAACTCTTTCTAAGTGAATATGTACTTTAAACATTTATGGCCATTATATATTTCACACTTCACACTATGCAAATTAGGCTTCCAAATTTTTAATGAAAAAATAACACATAATTCTAAATCTCGTGTACTGTAATTCTAATCTGAGTTTTCAACTAACATGAATCATAACCAGTTACTATGTTATTTGAAATTAGGAAAAAAGAAATCACCTTTAATGAACCATCATAGTATATGATGAATTCATCATTTTTGGAATGAAGGGCCAAAACCTGGGCATTCAACACTATTTTTTCATTACATAAAAAACATTAAAATATTCTATCTAGATTAAACTAAACCACATTTTAATTAACTTAGTTAGTGGTTTAAATAACCATGAAAATATTCCAAAAACCCATCTGTAGTAACATAATAATAAAAAATTAAAAAATCTCTCTAACATTGGTAGGTATTGTATATTCTTTATCGAAATTTTCTATAGAATGGTAAATGTTTGTAACATATTTAGAATAAATATTTTCATGGACTACAACATATTTCAACCAAAATTAAATCTTACTAAACAATCCCCATAATTTAAATTCTTATAATGTTTGTAAATAATTTCTATAGTACCATTCAATTTCTTGATTGTTTTTATAATAAACCAAATTGTCACCAATGAACACAACCAAAAACTAATTCCAAAACTGATGGAGGACTCTATCCATAAGATTAATAAATATATAAGGTGCATTAGAAAACCCCTAAGGCATATCTATATACTCATAATTCCCAAATCTCATCCAAAATAATTTCTACATAATGTTATCATCCGTCACCTTCAGCATATGGTTCCCAGACCACATATCAATCTTCAAAAAACATTGATCTCCTTACATATCATCAAAAAAATCATCGATATGTGGAAAATGATAAATTTTTTTAACAGTTATATAATTCAAGGCTCTAAAATAAATGTAATGTATCCTCGAACTATCTTTAATTTCCTAAAATAAAATAGTAGAACTACATGGTGTTTTCTTTGGTCGAATGAAACCATTATCAATAAAATCTTACACCTTGTTTTTCATTTCTACGTGTTATATATAATACATTATATAAGGGGATATAGAAATATACTTTGAAACATAAACTTAATACATAGTAAATGGAACTACCCGATCAAAAACAACACTATTAAAATATTTAGGAAAAACATCCAAAAATTCATTCCCAGTTGGATTGTCACTATTCAGAACTCTTTCTTTCATATCAATAAGATGAGAAATATAAAACTAATTTCCATATTTCATCAATTTTTCATAATCTTGGTCTGTTATGAAAGGTATGAGATAATTAAATAAAACTCCCTTGGATTTGAAATCATCTTTTTCATCATAAAGAAAAATTCAATCCATATCTAAAAAGATATCGAACTTCACTGTGGGAAATTTTATAATATTTTTATGAAATATTGTAGCACTAATGTTAAAAAAATATACCTATAAATATTTGTAACTCTAACACTTCCACTCGGATTATTTACCAAAATTTCTGTCATACTTTAATGAGGTGATATTTCCAATTCTCTTGAAAATTCCACAGAAATGATGTATTTGAAGATCTAGAATAAAACATAGTGTTGGAATAATTTGAATAAACCAATAACATGAATGTCACCACATAGTTTGATAGACCAAAATCAAATGGATTAGTGTAAAAATTTGTTCTCACATACTTTTTCTTTCGGTAATGACGGTTTTAGGCATGGGTTATCAATTTTGGAAACATATTTTCTTAATGGACTAAATCATTTTAACTAAAAAATCATACCAATAACATTCCATTTCTTGTTTGATTGTCTTATTTGAATTCCGGAACATTATGACCAATCCTACAATAATAGAAGAACTTCGCTGACATTAAAATACATTCTCTAGGATTATTTTTTCCTCACTTCTCACATAATGGGAGTTTGGTTTCTAACCACCAAATGTCATTGATGAATTATTTCCAATTTCATGGAAACTGAAGCTCTTCCTTTTCTAGTTTTCATGGGACATAGATCATAATAAACATCATTTCTTACTTCTGAGGGCATTAAACAAGTTTCTCATAGATATTGAACTCATGAGAAACCATTGACATTATATATCATGGCTTCATTGCAGATTAAAAGTCATTTATGTTTTTTTAAATATCTAGGATAAAATTTAGGACATACCATGCCATTCTAGTAATGTTTTCCTTATAAATAGCCACCGAATTTTTCTCTTATTATCTTAATTCCATGAATTCTTTTCCATCATATGTCTAACAGCCTTAGGAAGTAAATTTTCCAAGAAAATATTCTTAAATTCATCATATTACATGAAATCAATATCATCACATTCCTTCATATTATTAATCATTGGCCCCCACAGGTTTTCTTCTCAATCAAAATGATAAATTAAAATAGTTACCTTCATATGATAAGAATAACCATTTACCTAAAATGCCATTTTTTAAGAATTAATCTATCCTTCATCTAACATGGTGATAGATGATCCACTGAGTAATGAGTAATTTTGTAACATAAAATTCTCTACTATTATCACGTTCCACTATGGTTGATATATTTTACCTCTTGAATTTACACCACCAACATTTATATACAAATTAATCTAATCCATAATTAAAAAAAACAACTTATTTTTTATTCTAACCTTCATGGTATGCTTATTCAGAAAGATGATTTATACTTGGTGTCTTTCTACAATAGAATATATGTCTCTCCTAAAGAAAAACATTGTTATCTAACAATCCATAGATTATGGAAAGTTGTAATTTTCAAATTTTATATCATTTTCACTTAAATATAAATTTAAATCTTCAAAGTACATTATACTAATATTAACCTAGACATTATTGTTATCTAAACCTTTCCCTATATAACAACTATACATACCCAACCTTAAAAGGGTATATAATCATTATTTAAGCCAAGAATTTCACATTATCTCATATTGAAGAACTTTTCATATTTAGAGTTTAAAAAAATAAGGAATATTTTATTTTATTTATAAACATTAAAATGTTCTGAAAATTATAACATGAATTATTACTTTTCACATTAAATTGATAATATCCTCACTTGTTACTTTCATTATTATCAAAAAATTACTATAAACCCAGTAAAAAGAATTTAAAATACCAAATGGAAATATGGAACATCATTATACATGTCACCCTTATAAATGGAATAACCATATGGTTGAATTGGATACATGTTTGTCTTACTAATGGAATAGCCATACGACTGACTTCCATTACCAATGCGTTGGAATGATATCACTAACCCTCTCATTGGTGGTTTATCATGAGACTAACCATCATTTGTTTAGTATGAAACATCTGAGAAAATTTCCTATTATTGTTTATATAATAATAACACATTAATTATTTTAATTTTCAAAATTTTGATAATAAAACGTTATTTACCAACATTAGAAAACGTTTCAAGATACTGGAATAACCAATCAATGTAAAACCCAATTTTTTATTAGAAACCCCAAAATGGAGAAATATTTTTTACATTTAATAAATCATGAAGTCATTCAATTGAATCCAAAATTAGAGAAAATCCTAAAGTGGTGTAAAAATAAATTTTCATTGTGTGTGTTAGGAATATAATATTTATTTTTTCGTTTGTCAAACTTTTATGCATAAAGAACCTAAAAAGATTCCTCTTAGAAAATATTTTATTTTTTTAAAAATAAAAAAATCACATTTATTACTCATTTATGTCCATATAAATAAATTATTAATATATTATAAATAATATTTATATAGAGAGATGGATTTGAAATTAACTCTTTAAACATTCAAACTATCTTATACCACTTTGATTTGTTAAACTATATTCCCCATAAATGAATAAATTTAAAAATAACATTATATAACCATAGAATAGATAAAATAGGTATATATTATGTCAATGGGGTTTTATATACAACACATTAAATAATAATTGTGAATATATTCAAGATAAACCTTAATGAAAAGAAATTGAGACAAAATCATTTCCTTGGGTCTGACTGGTCTTGTCTGTCTTTAACTTCACAAATAATACAAATATATAAATTATCTAATTTATTTATAAACATTTGGAACTTTATTTTTAATTTTATTTTACCTATTTCAATTTTTTATAAAACTTCATAATCAATTATGTTTATATCGGGTGTTTTCACTATATAGGGTTTACGTGTCAAAACTAACATGGTATGTCAACTATGGTCAAAGGGGTTATTATGTGAATATATATGAAATAAAAATAATTAAACTATTATAATTAATATACATCAATTATACATTTAAAACCAATTCGGAATGATTTTTTTTGAAAAATGAACCAATGATACAATCATAGGAATGGTTGGTCGTACGTACACATGAGTAACATTATAATTTTTAAGTGATCATTATGGAAAGAAGATGAGTAAATATTTCTATATAAAATGATATAATTATTTTATTTATAAAATATTTTTTAATAATATATAAATATTTATATATTTCTTGTGATATGAAACGAATCACATCGCTTAGTGGAGGGGGTAGTCCAAACGTCCATGAATGACATTATAACATTTTTGTTGTATTGAAAAGTTTTAAAGAAAACAACGTACTATATTTAAATAAAGTTATTTAGGTTATGAATATAATGTAAAATTTATTAAATTCGACTATATTTATTTAAAATCATTCTTAATATTTTCCACGTAGTTTGTGAATGTACCATATCTCTATGAGGAGGAAGTAGTCCACAATTCTACAAATGATATTACAGTATTTACAAAAATGGAATTTATAAATATATGAGATATAATGAATTAAATAAAAAAAATACATAATAAATATAATATATAATTAGTGTGTATATCATTATTTCCCACCACTAAATGTTGTAAAGGAAAAAATGAATTACATCTTTTCGTGAGGTAGTAGTTCTCCAAACACAAGAACGGTATATTTATTACACATTAGATGTATGTTTGTGCAATTTTGAGTTACAATGTTATCATAAAATATAAAAATATTAATAAGATACTAATTTTTTTATTTATATATAGAATAAGATTATTTCAGTAAGTGGAAAATAAAAATAACATAAAAGAGCTTGAGGAAGGGTGTTACCTCTTATTTGGGTAACTCCTTTTGGTTTACACCAAAGGGATTAGTTGGATGTATTTAATCCCAAGGGGAGTCTTATAGGAATAGGGTAGGTATTTTGAGGATATATTTGGGCAAATATTGGTCATGCCATTTTTTTTTGATAAGTGTGGGGAAATTGGAGGGGTAAAGACCTTTTTATAGTAGAGGAAGAGTGGAACTCTAGTACATTTTTTAAAATGGAATACTACCTATATTTATCCCATGACATGTGGATAAAAAAATGATAATTATTAAATAAATTTTATTATATGATGTAAATATTTCCATAAAATTTATTTTGGACACGATTTTAGGTCATTTGGGCTCGTATGTTTATGTTTTACTCCATTTTCACCTAATTTTTCTCTGAATTTTTGTAATTAATTTTATTCTCATTGATTAATCATTCTAGAAACAAATATGTTTCCCTAAAAAAATTATAAATTCTTATGTATAATAATATATAATCCATTTTCTAAAATTAAAATCCCAGAGGTGGTATAAATTTATTTTAATTTAATCCTATAGATGAGATGTGATAGTGCTTTTTTAATGTAAAACTATTCAAATGTTTTCTATTTTTTTTTACAAAATTTCAAAATGAAATTGACTCCAATAACATATCATGGGTTAATTGATAAAAAATAATATAACTATCCATTAAAACAATTTAAAAATATAATTTACTATTACAATGAAATTAGATGAAAAATCAGTTTTGAATTATAATACATTGTTTTTCTATATTCATTAAAAAATAAAACATCACAAAAAAATAAAAAAATGCACACTTACCAATTTTTTTGCGTATATTTAAAAAATTATGTTAATTTTTACATATAAAATATACATGTAATAGCCCGGGTTTTTGGGGTCCATTACTTTGTGAAAATCTTGTTTTGGGTTTTATGGTCTGGGAATCACGGTGGTGTAGGCCTACCGGAAGCTCGGTCTACCGTTGGCCGCAACCAACCGGTAGCTCTGTCTACTGGTAGTTCGGCCTACCGGTAGCTGCGGCCTACCGGTAGCTGTGGCCTACCGGTAGCTCGGCCTACCGGTAGCTGCCGCCTATATGTTGCTGCAGCCTACCGGTAGCTCGACCTACCGGTAGCTGCCGCCTACCGGTAGCTGCAGCCTACCGGTAGTTGCAGCCTACCGGTAGCTCGACCTACCGGTAGCTCCAGCCTACCAGTATCTTGGCCTACCGGTAGCTGCACCCTACTAGTAGCTCGGCCTACAGGTAGCTGCCGCCTACCGGTAGCTCGGCCTACAGGTGGCTCGGGCCGACCCCGTGGGTTATTTCCAGTAGTGCTCCCTTTTGCACAAATAGGGTTTTAAACCCTATTCTTACTTGATTAATCGTGTTTTAAAGACTCGTAATGTGCATAACAGTTTTAATTAAATACTTAATCAATTATTGAGTCTGTTTAAACCACCCGACCCCCTTTAATGACGAGTGGAGCCGTGTGGTCAACCCACGACCCCCGCGCCTTACGCGGTTACGTGTTCTCCCCAAAACCTTCAGTGGCTCTTATAAACTATGGGTTAGCCATGGTTTCCCCTTTCCTCGATCTTGGCTTTTCACAAATAGCTTCTGGTGCATCGAGTGCATCGTTATCTGTAATGTTTCGCGCCCGGCCTAAGCACTGATAGACGAACCAAATTTCGTTCAAGCGAGCCGAATCGCTATCCGTGATCTTCCTACCCCGGCCTTAGCGTAGATCGTTGATCCAACAGGTATGGAATTTTCTCCTCTGACACTTTGTTTTGTTTATCATTCGGGGTGGGCGTTCTTTTGTTTCCATAGAATTGGATAAACCAGAACTAATTAAAGATAATGAACGAATTCTATAAAGAATGAAGGGGGGGGGGGTTGTGATCACTGATGTTGTCTTATATTTTGATGATGTTTCTTTTATGAACATCTTGTTGAGTTGTGCTGGCTTATGCCTTCTGAAAATTGAGGTCGTTGGTGGTCGTTGTTTGTGCACTAATGAACCCCTGCGGATGTTTTAAATGGCTTGTTGTGGTTGTAAACTCCTTCTGTGAAAACGTAAATTGGTTAATCATGCATACCCGGCTGAATAAATTGAAAGCACCAGGATCAATACCTTCGGTGAAAACCCTGGTTAAATGGAATTGAAATCATGGAACGTGTATAATCTTTTAAATCTGAAGATACAGACATGGCCTGGCTTAGTGTTGGTGGCAGTGTTTTGGTGGTTTTCTCTACGAGTCGATTGCTGGAGATGTGGGAGGGGATGGGAACCCCTGTTCTTTTATACCCTCGGTGGTTGTGTGAAATTGGTGGATGGGATCTCCCGTTGGTATGGATTCAGTGGTTGTGAGTATTAAGATAGAATGGGATACTTGTTTATATCACGAATTGGGGTGGAATCCTCTATTGTTGAGAACCGAGTATGGGCGTTATCGTTGTTGCTTGATTTTTTACCTTCCTGGACTTATGAATATGCCTACTAGTTTCCCAGTAGTGCTTAATCATAAACTATATTACTAAACGTGAAATAAGAAAGGGGACAAATGGGTTGTTAGCGTGAGTCGTAACTCGGACTTGAGTGTTGTTGTGATCTATAGGCTGTCTAAAGAAAAACATAGCTTGGGTGAGTGCTTGTTACCTATATATATATACTTATAGCTTTGTGTTTCATATTCACTCCCCACCCATGTTGATCACATAGTGCCGAACACCCCCATTTCATGGGGGAGGGTGTTTTTCCAAACACTATTCTTAGTGGTTGGTTATTAGCTCATTTTCTGCTCCCTTTCCCGGATAGCCCAAGTATCTTCGAGCAGGCTGTGATGGCCTGAGGTGCATTATTGGCCCAATAACCTTTAGGCGGGGTGGTGTGGTGGTTGACCGGGTGTGTCTGGTAGGTGGTTTCCCAGTGTCTTCGGGATGAGGCCCATGTGGTTACGGGCGTGGCAGTGGATTTCATGTCCCAGGTGTCTTCGGCAGTGGGGGTGGTTTTTCTGGCCTAGGTATTTGTAGGCGTGGTTACGTTGGATAGTTGTGACCCAGGTGTGTGCGGGCGGGTGTGGCAGTGGGACTGCGGTGAGAATGGCGGGATTGGTCTGATGTGTAGGATGTCTCAATAACCAGTGGGAATGTGGCGCGGGGTACCCAAACATCGATGTGCTGTTAATATATATATTATTTGACTTGCGTTATTTGGGGAGTGTGCCTTGGTGAGGCCTGGGGTGGATAGTTTACCTTGATAGGTGTTTGGTTTATTCCTTTTCTCACGGGACTTTAGTACGTCCCCCACTTGTGCACGAGAGCCTTTGGTTTTCCCGACTGAGTGTACTTGTATTCTCACCCTACATATATAAAACTGCTTTCAGGTTTCCAGGAGGACTTCGGGGATCGAGAAGGACCATACTAGATCAGACCTTTGGGGAAATTGCAGTTGCTATTTTTCTTCTTTGGTACTTACCTTTGTAGTTGCCCTTTGTACTTTGTGGCTTTACTTTTAGAACACGCATGTGGGAATGGTTTATTTCTTTTGGTTTTACTTTCTGTTTTTCCTTGGTGTTGTTGAGTTTCATCATCTCATCTCTCGATCTTATAAAACAAAAAGAGGCAATGCCTTCTATTTGTGAGAAATTTCTATACCCTTGGTGCTAGTCGCCACTCCGGGACCTATTGAAGGCAGGTCTCGGGGGTAATTATATCTCCTTCAACTTAAAGAAAGAAGGGACTAGAAATCTGCCGACCCTTCCCTCCTTTTGGTGAAGGCGGGTCGTGACAATATAATGTTTTAAAAAATTGTATTTAATATAGGGTCTCTATTAATAGGTGGTAAAATTACTTTTTAAAAAATATAAATCTCTTTTTACTTAATATTAGATTTCTTCTTATTTTAAGCCGATCAATTTTTTTGGATGAATGTAAAAAAATTAATAAAAATGTTTAAATATTTATTGTTAGTCATATTAATTCATTTTGATACAATATCTTTATGATAACTACCACTTAAAATAATAATATTAATAATATATTATTTTCTGTTATAACTCAGTCTTCCATGGAATGCAAGATTTCGGGGACACTAAATGTTGTTTGTGGGGTATACTATGAGACATAGAATACCTTTTAAGGTAAAATTTTTATTTAATTAATATTTATTAATAAATAAGTAAATTTATTATTAAATAATTAACTGGGATGTTACAAGGGATAAGTCTCAAACATCAAATTCCAATAACAACTTTTGGGGAGATGAATCTAATGAGGATACAAATTTTACTCCATTGTGTTCTCTAAAAATTTTAAATGCCTCTAATTTTTTATTATTTCACCATTAAAAACATATTTATATCTTTAATGTCAATTTTATGAACATTAACCTGGACATGTAATCATGTCATCCATTACTGAGTTTGTAAAATAATGATCAAATAACATGTCCAATATCATAGATAATATTATATTGTTCTCTTTAAATTCACACAAGTATTATCATTAAATATATATATCAAATATGTTCTTATATATTAATAAATTTTCACATGATTAAGCACAGTGAAATAAAAATTATATAGATATGTGTTTATAAGTTCATATAAATTATATAATTGATTAACATGAAAATTAATGTTGATAATTACATATTAATAATTAAAATAAATTAAAAAATAATAATAAATCTGTATTAAAAAATGATCATTAAAATAAAAAATATAACAATTAATGTTCAATACTAAATTAAAAAATAAATCAATAACATACAACCTAAATAACATATAATGATGTAAATATATAATTATGATGTTCAAAATATTAACGAAATTAAATATAGATTTCATCTTTTATTTTAACGTCAAGTTTGTAAATCCCTAAGTAGGTATCATACATTTAAAAAACATATAAATTTATAGAGTCTCAACATAAAATTAAATTGTATACTATATGATTAAGCATTGTAAAACATCACACAATATCAGTCATACATTAATTAATATAAAATAAAAAATTAATGTATTTCACACGTCAAATAAAATAATGAATTGCAATCAAATAAAAAATGGAAAACACTATTTAAAAAATTAATAATGAATTCCCATTAAATTAGATGACCATGGGTGCATTCATGTGTAAAACATTTCTTCCCCACAAATTAAAGGTGTATAATATCTTATTGGATTGTATATTTTATTACATCATATTGAAGGAAATAATTTTACTCCCATTTAAATTTAATTCATACCTAGATTGTGACATATAAAAGTGTATAGTCATTTATAAATTCAATATTTGTACATATTCATTGTAATATCCTTATAACGCTTGTTAAAAAAAGATTATGGCTAAAAAATATTTTTAAAGGGAAATGAATCAATTTAATTTCCACTTCTATATTAGATAATGGAATTATTGTTAAATGTATGGGCCTCAATGCACCTTAGCGTGATGCAGGGTGAGGTGCACTTCATGAACCTCTCTACTATTGAGCAGGTGTGTCCTCACAGAACTATTCCAATGTTGAGTGACACACTCATTCAAGGGGAGATCTTCATACGCCAACACTAGAGGTGTCGTACCAACATGCAAAATAATGCCACACCATCGGCAACTAAAATCGAGGGGAACACGGTTGTAGAAATCGTGGGAACAAGGGCGGTAGAAATCAAAGGTGGCCAAAGGGAAATCAATTGTAGAGGTGGAATAATGTTGATAAACAAATATAAATAGTTATCATTAAACAAGAAATCAATGAGTAAAGGGGATGAGAAAATAAGGTAGCATGGATTGAAAATTTGGATAATCCGAAAGAATGTAGATATATCAAAAAACCTAGAATTAATTCAATCCATTGATAAATTCAACCCAAGAATCATTTGAGACATGGATTTGAGTCTTAGAATTGTTCAAGACTTAATTCAATATTGGATTCGATGATGAGGAGTTCTGAATGTAGGTTGATTTTGTGGAATTCTTCGGATATCACAACCGCTTAATGATTTCTACGGTTCTTAATATAGAATGTGACAATTTTATCACTAGTTCCAAAAAGTCACTCATAACGATTTATTTTATAAATGCTTAATTAATAAGTGCTAATAATGTAATTATAACAGTAATTATAAGTAAATAATTTTGTAAATATATTTATACTATAATATATATTTAATAAATATGTATAAATTTAAATATATTAAATATATTCATTCTTTAAATATTTTTATTATAATCTTATAGTTATTTAAATATATAATTATTTATTTATAATTATATAAATTCTTTTTAAAAAGATAATATTTATATAATTATATCAATATATAAAGTTATATATATATATCTATATTAAATAGTGTAAATATATTCACTACTTAAATAAATTTATTATAATTTTTCCATTATTTAAATATATATAACTATTTATATTTAATTATATAAATACTTTTACTTAAAATAATATTTATTTATTCAAAATTAAAAATATTAAAATATACATTTATAAATATATTTATTTTAAAATATATTTTTATCACTATTAACAAATATTTAATTTTATGATCATTCATTATAACAATGAGTGAATTTGAATCAATAAAAATAAGTACATTTTAACAATATTCGAAAAATGTAAAAGTATATTTATGTGGATAAAAATTATAACAAAATTTTGGTATATCCTGAAATAAAAATGAATATATATTGAAAATATTCAAACAATGTAATTAAATATATATGAATAAATAAGAGAAATTTATAAAACCATTTAAAAATTATAAAAACAATTAAAATGAATTAATATTATAATTAATATAAAAATAAATAAATAATAATATCTAATAAAAGTCATTAAATATTAAATGTATCATGTTATAATGAAATTATAAAATGAATTCTAAAATATAAATCAATTACATAATTTTTTTTAATTACATATATATTTATGGGTCTGTTTTATATAAAAGTGCTTTAATTTCATATATATATGTGAAAATAATATAACCTTAATTTAATATATGTTATATTCAAGAAATAAAAAACTCGATTCTGTCACATACTGAATGCAATTTGTGAGTATTATTTGTCATATAAATTTTTAGTTGTATAAAACATTCTTCAAAAAATATTTGACTCTATAATGAAATTTATAAGTATTTTTTATTATATAAAAAATATTTATATACATTCATATATATCTATATATTTAATATATAATATTTATTAATATTATCAATAATTATTTAATTAATAAAATATCTAATATATTTATTAATTTACTTATGTTTATTTTTTATTTTTTTAACATTCATTTAATATATATCTATCAATTTAATATATACAAATTATTAGTATTTATAATTAATATATATTATAATTAATTTATTAATTTTAGTCAATAATTATTTAATAATAAAATTTTAAAATTTTTTTTCTAATAAAATCGTTTTTATTTGTATAATCTTTTCATATTATATGGGACAACTACCATTGTTAAAAATAGAAAAAATAAATGTTCCCTTTATTTTTTTAAAAAATTAAGTTCTAATAAAGGGTATCATTTTATCAGCAATAATGAAAAGTGATGATAAGGGTTATAGTTTATCAATGCTCAAAAAAGAGACAATAAAGTGTACCTTTTATCAATGCAAAAAATTGATTTTAAAAGGTACCGTTTATCAGCACTTGTTTTAGCACTGATAAAGGGATAATGTATTAGTGACTTTTTCTAGCGCTAATGAATATCAACATTATTAAAGGTATGTTTTTTAGTAATTTCAATATTGAACTATCACATGGGAATTAATTTTTGGTTGTGTGGAAGATTATCCGAAATTGAACTTTATAATGGTTTTGTTTGTTTTTCATCATTTCTTTCTAATGAAAATGTTTTTAGTTTTGAAAAAAAATTCATAGAAATGGTTTTGGATTTGAGATGAACTTATTTATATTTTTTTATATAAATTTGTTTACATAAATGTGATAATAAGTTCTATCCTAGCGGAGTGAGTCGGGAATTCATAATGGGAAGTCCTACAGAGTGTTGTACTCACCCATTTCTTGGGAAATTTGGTGACTTTTCAGATGTTGTATATTGAGACACATATAAAGGAAACGTATTAGGTTTCTTTAATTATGCAACATGATACCATGAGAATTGCTAGTATATTTTTTGATTGGAGCTTTTTTGTGGATACCTTTTCGGTGTTTTGGTTTTCTTTGAGGTGTTGTTTTTAGTTTCTGATTTGTACTCTGACATTGTTTATGTTTTAGTTTGTTTTTTTATCATCAATTTATACTTTCATATTGATTTAAATTTTCCTCAGGCATCATATAGTGAATGTTTTATTATTTTTATCTAATTTGGGTTTTTACCTTTAAAATATAAAATAATTCCCCATTTTTTCCTGAATCCCTTTGTAATTATTTGTAGTTGTTGGTGTCTTTGGGATGTCACCTAATGCCTAGTTTCTCCCCCATCACATCTATAGCTCATGTAGACAGGTGTGATGCTACACCGGTATGTTCTGGAGACATGTTGATATAAAGTGGAAAACTATGGTAGTAGTTTTATTTGAAATCATTAAATAAATAGTTATCTAGGTAAAATGAATTGACGAAAATTGTTTGATACTTGTTTTTTATTAGGGAAATATTGGATGGATTGGTTATACATAAAATTTATATTTCCATAATTATGGATGTAATTTTTTTAAAATGATATGTAATTAACCTATTACTACCCATTTTAATCCCTAAACTATTCCACGATTTATCACTTAATAACTTAGTAAATAATTTTCATGATTAATAAAAGGAATTAGATCATACTTGTACTAAGAATATTTAACCTTAAAATATAGTTATTATTTGGAAGATTATATATATATAATAAGAAAATAAAATTTTATAAGTGATTTCAAATTAAGGTAATAGTAAATAAAATTTGATTTTCCCCATTAAACTACCTTGTTATTTCTTTTAAGAGGATTAGCCTTCCATTGAGAAAATTCTCTGAATGTAATGTGGATAATAAATTATATAAGTGTAATTGGAGAGGGAAAATAAGAAAATAGGAAGCACTACATTTTTATTTGAATAATATCAAACTTTTTTCGGTGAATATATCTCCCCATGATAGAAAGTAATTAAATTTATTTTGAGAGGAATATAATAAATGAAATAGAATTAAATTTATTCAGAAACTTGTGTTTTTTGAGAAACTGAAATTTGAAAAAGAAACTTATATTGGAAAACCAAAAAATATGACATTATATTCCTAAAAATAAAAAACTAACCTCCTATTTCATTTAATAAAAATTCCTTAAATAGGTATTTTTATATCATTGGGTTATCCCCAGGTAGTATTATTGGATTAAATTGATTATTTTTTTCATTGGTATTATGAAATTTCGTGGAATGCTGACATTCCCAACTATAACCCAAAATCAAGAAATATTGTGTCTATTATTTTGGACATGAAAAATTTACCATTTAGAAGGATTGTTATGGGTGGATAATAGAGTAAAGATATATTCCCCAATATATCATCTACTAATTGGGTAAATTTAATCAATGTTTTTTAATCTATAATGACGTTATGAAAAAATAGTGGTATATCATTTTCCTTAGTGAAACATGTCTTAGAATTTTATCTTTTTCATGAGCTCCCTAGACCACATATTTCAATATTTGAATTATCAAGGACCAATGTTGAATGTAATATTCCTCATGATTTGTTTTACCGACAGTTGACATTTCAACATCATTAGACATTACATTTATGTTTTTCATTAACCATAGTTATCCTATGATTTTTTTAGTTTTTTTCGAAAGAAATATCATATATGTCCTAGTGTGATCATCTAAAAATATGAATATTCTATTTGTAAATAATGAATAAATACCCCCATAATAATATTGTAACATGATTATGATGTATAAAATTTAATTCCTTAAAAAATAATATTTTAAAATTTATTTTAAAATAAAATGAGATTTATTGTAAATTAATTTTAAATAATAATCCATATCATGATGTGAAATGAACATTAACTTGTAAAATTAAATAAATAATTGTTTTTATGAAATATTAAATACCAAGAATATAATAAAATAATTAATTAAAATCAATATCATTTATTTTTTCTAATAATTACAAAAACATATTTTTTTAGTCTATAGAAAATTAGAGTCCAATAAACATGAAAATTAAAATCTTTAATCTAAAAAAATAATTAAAAAATGCTTCTTATATAGACCATACATCAAAAAAACGCGAAACCCATCAAAATATATTAATGAAATCAATTTTAAAAAATATTATTTCAATACCATAATCACTCCCTTATTCAATGTTATGAAAACCATTAAAATAATTCTAACTAACCATTAAATTTTTTTATGTCAAAAAAAAACACATGGGGATTCAATTCATCAAAGGGAACTTCTTTTTGGGAATTAAATTTTTTATATAAGATTATTATTTTTTAATATGTTATATATATATTATTTTTTAATTTATTTTATTTTCAAAGGAAATTCAAATTATGTCGAATGAAGTAAACCCTTATAGTGAGAGTTTACTTATGACTCCGTAAAATGAAAAAATTAGGTAACCAATTGAATCTCACTTACTTGATCACAATATCATATATAATTCATCAATTTAAATACTGAACTACAAAAAATAGTCTGATAAAGTATAAATCAATTTTAGATGATGAAAATTCTCGGTCATTATGTGATAAAATCCATTTATTATTTCAATACATTTCCCTTCACACGCTTATTTTTATTAATTATTTTTTTTAAATTTTTCAGTATTTAAATTATAATTTGGATAGTCATATTTAAAGGAAAATATTTACAAAAACTAAGTTATTTAAAATTCGGACCCTAAAATCTAAAAAATACACCCTCTAATAAAAATTGGATGTATTTTGATGTTTTGCTTAAATGGATGAAAATTTTGATGGTGAGAAATCGCATCAGGAAACCATGCTTACAAAATTTTATTCTTATAAACAAAAACATTAAAATAAATTTATAACAATTTATTTGGTATTATGTTTTAATGTTTAGAAATGAAATTTCCAAATCAACGGATTATGAAATTTAAATTTTCATTGTTACAAAATTATTCCCTCAAAAATATAAAATTTTTCAAACCCTACATTGAATGATACCTCCCTAACTATTAAATGAAAATTAAAATTGGGAATAATTGTTTGACATATGTTTATAAATGAAATTTGAAATGAATTATTTGATAAAATTACTTGGTCATTTATAGATGAATAGAATATAGTAAAAATTTTATTTTTCATTCACAATGTCACTTGATAATTGATAATATTGGATGAAGAATATGGTAGTTCTGTACAAATAATATGGATATTTTTTAAACCCACTAATCGTTATCATCCCTGGATAAATCACATATACATGTTAAACCACTATGGATTCCTCAACATGTTCTGTTATAAAAAAAAAATGAAAGAAAAAATATTTTAATTTAAATTAAAACACACACACATGATATAATATGAAAGAATTCAAATAAATAGTTCACTCTTAAGGTACTGATCTATATCACACGAATGTCATGGGTTCAAGCTCTTTAGCCTCATTGGATGTTACATGATATTACCAGTCATAAATGATTTACTTTTAAATATTCCTTTTTCATTATTTAGTTTGAAAATACTATTTTTCATTTTAATTAGAATCAAAATCATTAAAAATTAAAATAAGTGAAACTAAAATAAAAAAAATTATTTTTTATTTGGTCACCCAAAAAATATTTAGTTTAATGTCATTTTCATTGCTTTGATCCCTCATCTTTTTAAAATGGTTCTTGTTAATAGGGAGGACCATTTAATTCTTCTTGATTTTCATGTGTATACAATGAATCTATTAAATAACTTTTCTTTATAACAATTAGCCTTAAATTCAGTTGTATTGGTGGTATGGAGACATATAATTCCCCATGGGGGTATTCATGACAAACAAGTTATTGCCCCAACCATCTTGATTATAACATCCCTATGAAAAATAAGGTTTTAAACTATATATGAGAATATATATATTTTTTAAAGGGTTTAAATTAATATTAAATTATTTTGAAACATGAGACACAATTTTTTTTTACATTTTATATTTCATTAAACCTGTATCATGTGTTCTTCAAATTCATTACGGTCTTATTTCTTCATAATACTTTTTATGGAAATTTTTTAATTTAAAATTTTTATATCCAAATAATTCATGTCATAAATTTTAAAAAATTAAAGGAAATAATTTTCATAAACTATCCAATATGGTGACATACCTATGATGATTTTATATATATTTTTATAATCGCAAATGCAGTCCAATATATTCATATATCAGTCATTCATATAGGGTTTTCTAGTTCATTCTAAAATATCTTTTAATTTTATTCTATCCATCTCTTCTTGACATTTGGATAAAGGGTTATAGGTTGTATACATATAATTATTGTTCCCATAATTATAAATGACTAGTGAGAAGGAAAAATTATATAATTTTTTCACAAGGTCAAAATGATAGCAATTGGAATTCCAAATAAGGAAAAGATATTTTACTTCAGAATGAAAATCATTGCGTAGTAATCAATATATATGGTGGAAATGAACTTGTGATATTTATTCAAATAAATAATAACAAAAATGATGTATAGATATATACTTTTGTTTAGGATGGGTAACATAATATAAATTATTGGATAATATAATGTTCGTACAATAATGATTTTATTAAGGAGTATTTGGTTCTTTTTAGTGTTGGATCCTAGTTTTGAAAAAAAAGGAAATAATTACAATAATATATTGGAATCCCTTCAGAGGATATGATAAATTTAAACATGTCAAGAAAATTTTTATTTGATTTTATTTGTGGAAATATGTCATCCAAATTCATCTCTATGAAAAATATTGGTCAACCTCATGGTCACATCTCATAATGACCTAAATAGTAAAAAACATGTAGAGGTATATAACATATGAAAAATTGATTTTGACAACATAAATGAATGAAATCCAACATAGATAGGCTATTTTTTTCGAATGATAGTTCTAAGAAGGAATATTCTTATATAATCTCATCAAATGTAGTCAGTAAAAAAAATTTAGTTTCTCATCCCAAAATTAATAGGACATAGAAATATGTGATGTATTATCCATTAATTAGATCCTAGAAATGTAACCAAATATTTTGTTTTCTACAGAAATTTTAAACTTAATTATATCAAATTCTAGTAAGATAAGGGCCAAACTAAACAATTATTACAGAAATTTTTTTTTCTAAAAAAATATATTATTTTCGAATGATTGCTGCAAATTTGAATTGGGTATCCCATCATATAGTATTTTAATTTCTCCATGATAATATAAATAACTATAATTTTTGTTAAATGGTTAAATAGAATATTTATTCCTCATTTAACTACTTTCTTGTGTGATCAATAAAGAATTGAGTACTTAGTATCATTGTCTTAAGACATATCATAAGGAAAGTCTAGTCACACATCATGAGAGATTAAATGTAATGTTATAATTGGGATATACGATTATTGGTGGAGATATAATACATGACTTGAGTGTTTATAATTATTCCTAATAACCATTAATTTATAAAAATGTATAATATTTAACACATATATTGCAATGTGGTTGTACAATAGAGGATAATTTCAGATAATCCTTTTACAGAAGAATTGTGTACTTAGAATGATCTTAAATATTTTTATTTTTTTTAGAGAAGGAAGGTGAGGAATAATATCTAACATTGATTTATCCAAATCATTCCCTTTAAAAAATATAATAAGTTTGGGGACAAATACATTACCATGCAATTTAATTTCCGCCAACTTAAGGCAATATTCTTATCCTAACATATGTACAGAACCCTCTGAATATTTCACAATAATGTATCCAATGTGTCCCCAAAAACAAAGAAACCATCAATAAAAGAATTTAAAAATACCCCTCTATGTTATAGAAAATTCTTATCATACACCTTAATAAGGTGATAAGGTTATTTCAAAACATGAAGGTAATAAATAAAGGAACAATTGTTAATTAGTTAAGTGGATGTTTTCCTTCGATGATCTAATAATGAAACCTATTTCTAATTTATCCTAAATAACTATAATGGATGTAGTAGAACTCATGTCCTACCACACACTTATGTTCATGATCATTGAAGGGAAATGGAAATTAATCATTATTAATATAATATTTACATATACTATAGTCAATGAAAACCCTACATCAACTACCCACCCTTTAAGAAAGAGGTTTTCCATCACCGTTAGTTATCAAAGTAATTTGAGACTTCAAAGCTACCACTAAAATTGGGCAAACCCACGAACTCTAAACAATGATGTAGATAATACTAACTATTAAATAAATAATTATTTCCTTCTTCTTACCCCTTTTAAATTATGATTAAGTCTATATTGGGTACTATAATATTTTTTATAATCATGTTAAAGAAACATAGTTTGGTTTTATAAAAGTTGGTTAATGATTGGAATATTATAAATGTTTAGAAAATTATATTTTTATGCATTGTCTAGATTTAAATAATAATTTTATCTCAATTTACATAAATTGAAAAATATATATAAATAATAAGTGTTGTGTAATGGTTCTGGCCTCTCTGGTCCATTCTTTGGCTGAAATATGGTGTTTGAGGTGTTCTGGAAGGTCTAAGTGACTGATCCCCCAACACCTTACCAAATTTCTAGTTCTGTGAATAGTATTTCTAGTTTATTGTCTCACAGTTACTGTATCACAGTTACTGTCTCAAAGTTATTGTGTCGCCGTTACTGTCTCACAGTTTCTATCTCATACTTACTATCTCACAGTTACTGTCTCACAGTTACTGTCTTAGACTTACTGTATCACAATTACTTTCTCAAACTTATAGTCTCACAGTTAGTGTATCATAGTTACTGTCTCAGACTTACTATCTCAAAGTTACTAACTCACAGTTACAGTTTCATAGTTACTTTCTCACACTTACTGTCTCATACATATTGTCTCATAGTTATTGTCTCACAGTTACTGTCTCAAACTTACATTCTCATAGTTAATGTCTCACAGTTACTGTCTCAAAGTTACTGTCTCACTGTTACTGTCTCACGGTTACCGTCTCACTGTTACTGCCTCACAGTAACTATCTCAGACTTACTATATCACAGTTACTGTCTCACACTTACTATCTCATAGTTACTATCTCTCAGTTACTATCACACAGTTATTGTCTCACAGTTACTATCTCTGAGTTACTGTCTCATAGTTACTGTCTCACAGTTACTGTCTCAGACTTTCTATCTCATAGTTACTGTCTCACAGTTACTGTTTCACCATTCATATCTCACAGTTACTGTCTCAGACCTACTATCTCACAGTTACTATCTCAGACTTACTATCTCACATTTACTATCTCACTGTTACTGTCTCATAGTTACTATCTCATGAACACTGTTTCCAGAACTGTTTCATATTTCCTTTTCCAAATTTCCAAATTTGTCCAGTTTCACTGATTTAACATTTTATTTGACATAAAATGCATTTATTCCCTTGTTTTAAGGGATTAATGGCTGAATCAAATCCCAAAACTAATATATTAATTTTTCCTAAGGCCAGATATTCTTTTACTTCGTCAAACTGCGTGGTTTAATGTGATCCGCTTTTAATGGGAAATTAAGTGTATCTTAAACTATCTCCCCATTGAATCTTCAAAATGGAAAAGATATCTCCTTCCCTTATTATTCATCTTTGATATTGGCTATGAGACGCTACAACCTTTCAATCTGTCCCGTATGAGTTTCTTAATCAAACTTTAAACCGTGGATTGGTTCCGCTCTGTTTTGATGCAACCAAGCTGTATCGATCATTCTTCGATATAAGGTATGTTTTATCATCATTATTTTGGGGGTTCTTATTCTCCGATTCTACATTCCATATTATAGAATGTGATCTTTATGCTTCTAAGGGAGTTTTCTTGGGTTTGGTTGGTGTGGTCGTACCATGGCATCCTCAGGTGGATGCGGTTGTCGTGAGAGGAGGCGATCGTCAACTGTTGTGTGGATTGTTCTTGTATAAAGAACGTCCAGAACTGTTTGAGGTAGGGGATTCGTTGCTTCTCTTTTCTTATATGTGCTAATATATAGTTTGAATTTTTCATCCCACTGGATCGTATTGGAATTGAAATAATAAATATGTGAATCGTAAAATAAATTGATATCGATCAAATATTATTGCATCTTGTTTTTCTAGGTAGTGTGATATCTATTCTTTCTTCATTTATCTATTTTTTATTGATGGAAATTGGTAAATAATGTAAATTTTAATTAATTGATAATTGTTTGGTTAATGATAAAGAGGTGTGCAAATGAATCTGGTTATTCGTGTTCTAATTTTGATGTCAATCAAAATGATGCAATAAGAATGTTTACTAGTTTGTGATAGATTATTTTTTAGGTTTCCTAAAGTTTTAACCTATGAATAATAAATCAGTTAATCCAAAATGGATCAAAGAACCTGTGGTTTGATAAAATATAATTCTTTTTCGGGTTCTGGGATACCCTCTTGATTGTTTAAGGGACAAGAGATAATTGATTTGATATTGTTTTCCTACTGCTTGTGTTGTAATGTGACCCTGGATGGCTGCTGTGATATGTAGAGGCATGGAGGCTTTTGTTTGTGGCAGCAGATGACCCCTAGAGTGGTGAGATGAATCGTTTTATGCATGTTGGTGTCGGGGAGGACACTAGGGATGATGGAATGTGATGGATGTGATTGTTGGATGTATGCTGATTCTTTTGGTTTTTTATCTGCTTTATTTTTCCCCAATGCTCAAGTTAGCTGGTCTTACGTACCCTTATTCCAAATGAGACGAAAACACGTGGGGTATTCCATGTGTTTTCTATGTTTAGATTCTCAAGGAAGGATGGTTATAAGCTCTTACTATAAGCATCAAAGACTTGATAGGTAGTACATCTACTTACCATATTAAGGCCCCTTGTGTTTAGTAGCATATATTGTTTTTATATTATGCCTTTGAATGTGGGACATTAATAGAATAATTAAAAATTGAATAAATGGTGTTATCCCATGGGGATGGAGTTGCTGGAACATAATGATGAGGTTGTAATTTTGAAGGAACAATGGAGATTGGGTGTGATCCTAATGAAATTTAATGTGGAATTTTTTATTGTTAATTAATATTTAATGAATTAAATAACGTAGTGTGGAACTGATAAGAAGGGAGTGAAGTAATCAAATAAATATCTTTTAATGGTTGTATGATTATAGGATAACAAGTCTTAGAAGTAGCATCCCGGAGTCTAAAGGACATTAGCTTCAGTTGTGTCTAAAACTTGGTTATGCCCATAGTGGGGTTGTGAGATATAATATATCCTATAATTTTTGTGTTCCTATATATAACTCCAACCTGTAAGTAAGGGAAACTAACACCCAATGGATTCTGAGCCCTGGGGGTATTTTCCTAAACATTCTTATGGGAGGATGGATGGCTGACTACCCCCATTGGCCCCGCTCTCTTCTCTTGGTAGTTACATGTGTTGGTAAGGACAATAGTTAGTTTTCCCCATATATGTGTGTAGTTGGATGTAATGACTTGTGCTAATTTACCCACTTATATTCTGGATATAGTATCTTATAGAATAATATAGTTGTAACGTGTATAGGCTGTGATGACTTGAGGATCCTTACTCGGTGTATGGGATGCGATGGATTGAGGTATAATACCCAATGTATGATGCATGTTATGTGAGATGTGGTGGTTCTTGGAAACTACCAGGTTACATTGGTGTGTGGACGTGGTGGTTTTGTGGAAATAGGTGCATATAGTGGTGCTTCACCTAGGTGTTTGTGAGCAAGCCTTTTTGGAGAGAGATGCTCAGGACGTACGACGTTGGGGAAAAGAGGAAAACCAGTGGGGAAGCAGTAGTGGTTTACCCTTGATATTCTTTATTATATGATATAATCTTGTATGTATTACTTAGTGAGAGTATCCATGGTGATGTTGGGAACATAGTATACCTATTTAGGTGATGAGTTAGTTCCACTTGTTTTTTATAGCGCTTTAGAATTCTTTCATTACTTTTTCAAGAGAGGCTTCAGGGAGGATCCTACTGAGTATACTATTATACTCACCCTATGTATATATAAACTATTTTTTCAGGTCACTTGTTGCAGGTTGGAGATGAATCTGGTTTCTAATAGCTTGGGGTTTTCTAGAGCTATTCAGGATAATGTTTTTTGTTTTTGTACCTTCTTTTGGGTACTTGAAGTTTCCCCCCTTCAGTTGTAGTACTTTTTCATGACATTACATATGTTCACTTGGGTTTCTTTTATATATCAATTCTGAGTTGGAGTTTGTTGGTGTCTATCTTATCTCTCTCTTCTACATGTGTTCTCTTAGAGGGAAATGCCTCCCACCCTCGTTGCTAGTCGCCAACACAGGGCCTACTAGAGGTGGTACTTGGGGGACATTATCTCCGTTCTCACACTGCCGGCCCAGGAGGGGTACAATTTGTTGGGAGGGGGCCGTGACAGAGTGGTATCAAATGTCTGGTTGAGGGATAGGATGGAGTTTGGAGTTAGGCACAGGTGAGGTTGCGTGGTTTTGTATGGAAACAATGTCATTCATGTTTAGTAAGTTAGGTAAGCATTGGAGACCAGCTAAGACATAGGCGTTTGGGGCTTTATGATCTGATTTATGGACCATTTTGTTTATAATGTCTACTAAACAAGGTGATACTAGTTTCATGGTAGAGACCTAGGAAAAGATCATGCATCATTCTTATTTGTTTCTATGTTTGAATGTATAGACCTTGGGATAGGTTAACCTAAAATGAATAAAAAAATAATTAATAAATAAATGTTGATTCTTCCATATTCCAGGCTTAGTATCTCTAACGGTTTATTATTTTATAGGTATGGCTCCATGTCGACGTCCTCATCAGGTTTTCGTAGAAAATGTTCAGAAGTTTATTCCAAAAGATTGGTGTAGCGTAGAGGTTGGCGACGATGACACTTAGAGGAATACACTCCGATAGTTTCAGCACTAGAGTCTAAAAAAATATGAGGGCTCCGTTTCATATGCAATCATGGAAGACTGGTTAGAGGAGGTCGAGATCGACATCAGTTCGATTCATGCATGGAAGGAGCACAGGGTGTCCTTGGTTGTGACGATGATGTGTGGAGCAGCGAGATAGTGGTGTTCCTTATTCCTTGATGATCGTGAGGAGTCAACGACCTCATGGGAGGATTTCCAAGACATGTTTAGAGTCGAGTTTCTTTCTTCGACTGCGAAGGTGTCCAGTCACTAGGAGCTTCTTACCCTTCGACATGGGAGCTCCAGTGTTCAAGAGTTTGTAATCCATTTCAGGAACCTTTTACGATATGCTTCGGACTTGTTTCCGGCTAAGGAGGACAAGGAAAGTCATTTTGAGGAGGCTTTTCATCCATAGATCTAGAGCCAGGTCACCCCATTTATGCTAAAAACATATCTTCAGGTGCTGGAGGGGGTAGAGGTTGTCGAGAGGAATTTTTCCAGGACCAAATCAATACGAGAGGGGAATCAACATGATTCTTAACTAAGAAGATATGTGATCAGGGGGGTCCCTATTTTTAGGGAAGACGGGTTTCCATTCAGCTGGGGATAGGTCTGAGCCCTTCACATCTCTTTTCTCAAGAGGCAGCACCTATTAGACTTATGCCAAGGGATCAGGAACTTTTTTTCTTATGGTGGTCGTTGCCATCAGCAATGAGAGTGCCCGACCTTTCATAGAAGTCATCATGCACCATGCGCTATGCCCCAACTTCCTCCATTGAGGAAGTCCCAACCGAGGCAGCAGCAGCCGGTTGCACCAGCTTTAGATCAGTAGAGGGTGGATGGGGAAGGCAGAGGACATCCCCATGATTCTCCCCTTCCTCAGAGATCAATGCGCATTTGTGGAGGTGGTTGTCATCAAGGTCAGAGAGGCTGTGGAGGAGGTTGTGGTGAGATTCATGCTCTAGTGTTTCCACCTCCAGGCATTCCTGACAACATTCGAGGTACCCGTTGCTTTTTTTCAACCTCGGTGTACGCTTTTTTTGATTCAAGAGCGATACACTCGTTCATATCCCCTACCCTTGTCCATACTTTGGGACTTGAGGTAGAGAGGCTTCTAGTGCCCTTGGCATTGACTACGCTAGTTGGAGGTCGAGATGACTTTTTTGAAGTATGTAGAGACTCTGAGCTAGTGTTAGGGAAACACCATTCTTGGATAGATTTCTTATGTTTACAAATACAACCATATGATGTCTTCCTCGGCATGGATTGGTCGTATTCTATACTGGCTATCATGGATTTCTTCATGAAGAAGATCATCTTCATTGGTGTGAATAGAGAGATAGTGGTGTTTGTTGGTGAGCGAGATCCTTGGAAGGGTCACAGGCGCATTCCATCCTTATCATCCATGATGGCTGAGATTATGCTGAGTTCTTCAGAGGTTCAGTAGTTAGCATTTCCTATGGTCGTAGAGGAGTACCCTTATGTCTTTTTAGAAGAGGTTGTAGCATTACCCCCTCGATGAGAGATCGATTTTGGGATCATGCTACAACTAGTATCATCTCCTACCTCGATGTATCCATATAGGATGGCCCCTAATGAGTTATGAGGGCTACGTATACATCTTTATGGTATGTTATAGTGCGGTTTTTTTCCATGGGTGTCACTGTGGGGTGCACCAGTTTTGTTCATAGATAAGGCTGACGGTAGTTTGTAGTTGTGTGTTGATTATCATCTCTTAAACAAAGTGACATTAAAGAATAGTTATCCTCTTCCATGGATTGATGATTTATTAGATCAACTAAAGGGTTCAATTTGGTTATCAAATATCGACTTGCAGTTAGGATATCATCAAACGTGTGAAGGATATGGATATCCCCAAGACTACTTTCCATTGTCATCATGGGCATTATGAGTTCGTTGTAATGTCATTTGTCATGAAAAATGCTCCAGTTTTATTCATGGGATTGATGAATGTTATGTTCTTTGAGTTCTTGGACATGTTCATGGTAGTTTTCATAGATGACATCCTTGTGTACTCCACATCTGAAGTGGAGAATGAAGAGAATTTACAAGACTTTTTTGGAGTTCTTCGTCGACATCAGATGTTTGGGGCGTTTTCAAAGTGTGAGTTTTGGGCTCGATTAGTCCTTTTCTTGAGGGTATGTTGTGTCCCAATAGGGAGTAGCTATGGATCCATCGAAGATATAAGCAGTTGTGTCTTGGGCAGTCCCCAAGACAGTTTCCGAGGTACGAAGTTTTCTTTGATCTCACAGGCTACTACAAGAGGTTCGCAACCAATTTCTCACAAGTTGCGACTCCTCTTAATGCTTTGACCTGGAAAGATCAATAATTCACATGGACTGATCAGTGTCAGGTTTCTTTCGAGTATCTAAAGGAAAAGTTAGTATGTGCTCCAATCCTTTGCATTTTAGTTGAGGGAGTTATGTTTGTTGTTTTCAGTGATTCATCACATCTAGGGTTAGGTTGGTTCTCATGCAGTCGAGGTCATTTTTTACTTATGGGTCATGGCATTTCCATCCCCATGAATGAAACTATGTCACCCATGATCTTGAGTTGGAATTCATGGTGTTTTCCAAGAATTTGTGGAGACATTACCTCTTTGGTGAGCATTTTGTGGTTTTCACTGATCAAAAGGGTTTGAGGTATGTTTTCTCCCAACATGAATTGAACTTACGACAGTGTTGGTGGATGGATTTATTGTAGCAATATGACTTAGAAATATCGTATACACACATAATAAGGAATTTTGTAGCAGATGCGCTGGTTCGAAAGTCACGTAGTGATGCTGTGCGTGAATCCGATGATTCTTGGAGAGTAATGGATAAATTTTCAGTGTTAAATCTTGATATGGGAGATGTTGGGGGTAAAGGTTTTCTTTTTCAGATGATGGTACAATCATCCCTGATGTAGAAGTCTGAAGATTCCTAGTTGGGGGATCTAGAGGTGGAGATATGGAGAGACCGAGTTGTTTGTGGTGAGGCCCATGATGGTTGGTTAGAGGATGAACAACACCAGTGGTGTATTATGGAAAGCTTTTTGTTCCCTTGACAATGCATGAGACCGTTCTCAGAGAGTTCCATATTTTTCCTTTAGTAGTACATCCTGGTGTGAAAAAAGATGTACCGATCCTTGAGGAGTCAGTTCTGGTGGCCTTAGCTGAAGCATGCAGTTTTGGAGATTGTGTCTCTATGTTTAGTATGCCAGAAGGTGAAGGCTGAACACCATGTTCTTGGTGGTCTTCTCCATCCATTAACTATTCCTTAGTGGAAGTGGGAGGAAATCTCAATAGACTTTGTTACCGGTTTATCTCGAGCTCCGGGAGTACATGATGCTATTTGGGTGTTAGTGGGTCATTTAATAAAATAGGCCCACTTCATTGAGATCAAGGAGTCAATCAAAGTGGAAGTTTTGTCAAGGTAGTATGTAGAGAAGGTGGTGAGACTTCATGGAGTCTATAGGATGATCATTTCTAATCTAGATCCTCATTTTACCTCCAGGGTGTGGAGAGGTCTCCAACATGCTTTCGGTTCTCAACAATTCCTTAGCACTACTTTCCACATTCAAACGGATGGTCAGACAGAGCGAACCATCCAAACTAATTAAGAAATGTTAAGCTCTTATGTTCTTGACTTTGTAGGTTCATGGATGAGGAACTTACCCTTGGTGGAGTTCTCTTACAATAATAGTTTTCTCTCCACTATCCATATGACGCTGTTTGTAGCCTTGTATTTTCGGCCTTGACATTCTCTGTTGTGATGGACTGGGGTCAGAGAGTCAGAAATTCTGGGACCATAACTAGTGAATAATAAAATAGAGATAGTCCTGGTGATTCATGAGAGGATGAATATAGTTCAAGAACCTAATAAATCATATGCTGATCAAATGAGGAAACCCTTGGAGTTTAATTTTGGGGATCATGTGTTTCTAAAGGTGACACCCTGTCGTGGGCATCAAAGGATTGGTAAGGGAAGTAAGCTTCCTCCCCAGCTTGTTGGGACATTCTAGGTGTTATCTAATGTTGGAGCTGTGGCGTATCGAGTAGCACATTCCTCACAGATGAGTCAGATATATTATGTTTTACTTGTATCACAACTTCGTCGTTATCTTCATGATGACTCTCACATCATCTATTGGGGAGATGTAGATGTTGATTATGATACAACTTTCAAAGAATAACCTGTGGAGATCCAATAACACAAGGAGAAGTTGTTTCGTGGGTGTTCTAACCGCTTATTTTGTGTATTGTGGGGACACGGTGGCATGGAGGAGACTACTTGGGAAATGAGTCATAGATACGTGCCCAATACCCAGAGTGGTTAGATGTTTATCTCAATTCATGTAAATATGTTCCCTTTATGGTTAGACATCTCATGTTTTATTTATGATGAATTTTTTTGGATTCATTTATGGATGGCTCTCTCTTGAGAGGTATCTCGATTGGTGGTTGTTTGGACCCCATTTTATTCTTTTTTGGTGGTTTTTGAATTCACGTGAATGATAATGTTTTGAGTGGTATCTTATGTAATGGTTCGGAGCTCTATAGTCCATTCCATGGTAGAAATCTAGTGTTTGAGGTGTTCTGGAAGGTCAAGGTGACTGATCCCCAACACTTTAAAAAAATTCTAGTTCTGTGAACAGTGTTTTCAGTTTACTGTCTCACAGATACTGTTTCACAGTTACCGTCGCACAGTTTCTGTCTCAGACTTCCTATCTCACAGTTACTGTCTCAGACTTACTATCTCACAGTTACTGTCTCAGAATTACTATCCCACTATTACTGTCTCACAATTACTATCTCAGACTTGCTATCTCACAATTACTATTTCACAGTTATTGTCTCACAATTATTGTCTCAGACATACTATCTTCAGTTACTATTTCACAGTTACCATCTCACAGTTAATGTCTCGGACTTACTACCTCATAGATACAGTCTCACAGTTACTCTCTTATTGTTACTGTCTCACAGTTACTGTCTCTGAGTTACTGCCTCATAGTTACTGTCGCAGAGTTACTATCTCACAGTTACTGTCTCATAGTTACTATATCATAGTTACTGTCTCAAAAATATTGTCTCTTAGTTAGTGTCTCACAGTTACAATCTCAGACTTACTATCTCATAGTTACTGTCTCACAGTTACTGTCTCACATTTATTGTCTTAGACTTACTGTCTCACTTTTACTGTCTCACAGTTACTGTCTCACAGTTAGGGTGTCACAATTATTGTCTCAGACTTACTATCTCACCGCTACTATCTCATTGTAACCATCTCACAGTTACTGTCTCATGAACTGTGTTTCCAGAAATGTTTCATATTTCCTTTTCCAAATTTCCATATCTTTTCAGTTTCACCAATTTAACTTTTTATTTAATGTAAAATGAGTTTATGGCCTTTTTAAGGGATTTAGGGCCGAATAAAATCCCATAACTCATATATTAATTTTTTCTATGGCTCGGTATTCTTTTACATTGTCAAACTGCGTGGTTTAATGTTATATGCTTTTAATGGGATATTAAGTGTATCTTAAATTGTCGGCCCATTAAATATTCAAAAGGGAAAAGATGTATTCCTCCCCTGTTCTTCCTCTTTGTTCTCGGCTATTATATTCTAGATCATTTCAATCCTTCCTGTAGGAGTTTCCCAATCAAACATTAATCCTTAGATTGGTTCCACTTTGTTTTGATGCATCCAAGATGTATCGATCAATCTTCGATATAAGGTATGTTTTATCGTTGTTATTTTGGGTTTATCTTCTCATTTTTTCCATTTCATATTATAGAATGTGATCTTAATGCTTATAAGGGAGTTTTCTTTGGTTTGGATGGTGTGGTCGTATCGTGGCATCCTTGGGTGGATGGAGTTTTCACGAGACGAGGCGATCATGAATAGTTGTGTGGACTGTTATCGTATAAAGAATGTCATAAAGTGTTTGAGGTAGGGGATTATTTACTTCTCTTTTCTTATATGTGCAAATGTATATTTATCATGTTTTATCCCACTGGATCACAATGAAATTGACATAATAAATATTTGAATCGGAAAATAAATTGATATCGATCAAATGTTATTTCCTCTAGTTTTTCTAGGTCATGTGATATCTATGATTGCTTCATTTATCTGTTTTTTATGGAAATTGGTAAATAACGTAAACCAGATTTAATTGATAATTGTTTGGATAATGATAAAGAGGCATGAAAATGAATTTAGTTCTCCATGTTGTAATTTTGATGTTAATCAAAATGGTGTAGTAAGCATGTTTAATTATTTGTGATAGCTTACTATTTAGGTTTCCCAAAGTTGGAACCAATGAATAATAAATAATTTAATCCATGATGGATCAAAGAACTAGTGGTTTGACAAAAGACAATTCCTAGTAGGGTTCTGAGTTACCCTCTTGATTGTTTAAGTGCCAAGATCTAATTGATGTGATTTTTTTCTTGTTGCTTGTCTTGTGATGTGCGCCTGGATGGATATTGTGATATATGGGGGCATGGAGGATTTTGGTTGTGGAATCACATGACGCCTAGAGTGGCGAGATGAATCAGTTTATGCATGTCGGTGTCGGGGAGGACACTCAGGATGATAGAGTTGGATGGATGTGATTATTGGATGCTTGCTGATTCTTTTGGTTGTTAATCTGCTTTACTTTTCCCCACTACTCAAGGCAGCTGGTCTTACATAACCTTCTTCCAAAACAGGCGAAGACACGTGGGTTATTCCATGTGCTTTCTGTGTTCAGCTTCTCAAGGAAGGATGGGTATATGCCCTTGATATAAGCGGAAAAGACTCGATGGATAGTACATCTACTCACCGTGTTGAGACCCCTTGTGTTTAGTAGCATATAATGTTTTTTTAGAATACCTAGGGATGTGGGAAATTAATTCTATAATGAATAATTGAATAAATTGTGTTAACCCATGGGGATGGAGTTGCTGGAACATAATGATGAGGTTCTAATTTTGAAGGAATAGTGCACTTTGGGTGTGATGCTAATGAAATTTAATGTGGAATTGTTCATGGTTAATTAATGTTTAAGGAATTAATTAACGTAAATTGGAACTGATAAAAATAGAATGGAGTAATATAATAAAGCTCGTTAAATGGTTGTATGCTTATAGGATACCTAGTCTTAGAAGTAGCATCCCAGAGTCAGAGAGAAGTTAGTTGCAGTTGTTTTGAAGATTAAGTTATGCCAATAGTGTGGTTGTGAGATATAATATATCATGTACTTTTTGTGTTTCTATAAGCTACTCCACCCATCTAGAAATGGAAACTATCACCCTAGGGATTCTGATCCCTGGGGGTGTTTCCCCAAACATTGTAGTTGGAGGATGGATGGCTGACTACCCCATTTGGCCCCGCTTTATTCACTTGGTAGTTACTTATGCTGCTAGGCACAAAGGTTTGTTTTCCCTATATATGTGTGTAGAGGGATGTAATTGCTTGTGGTTATTCACCCACATATATTCTGGATATAGTATCTTATGGAGTACTATAGCTGTAACCTATATAGGCTATGATGGCTTGAGGATCCTTAATCGGTGTACGGGTTATGATGGCTTGAGGTAAAATACCTGACGTATGATACAAGTTATGCAAGCAATGGTGGCTCCCTGAAACAACCTGCTTTCATTGGTGTGTGGATGTGGTGTTTTTTTTCACAAGGTGTATATTGTGGTGAATCACCTAGGTGTCTGCAGGCAAGCCTTTTTTGAGAGAGATTCTTAGGACGTACGACGTTTGGGAAAAGTGGAAAACCCATGGGGACGTAGTAGTGGGGTACCCTTGATATTATTTATTATATGATACTTTCTTGTATGTGTTACTTGGTGAGAGTAGTCATGGTGAAGTTGGGAACTTAGTATACCGTTTTAGGTGACGAGTTAGTTTTACTTGTAGTTCACTGTGCTTTAGAATGCATTCTTTACTTTTGCACGAGATGCTTCGGGGAGGATCCTACTGAGTATATAGTTATAGTCACTCTATGTATATATAACCTGTTTTTTCAAATCTCTTGGAGCAGGTTGGATATCAAGATGGTTTCTACTAGTTTGGGGTTTATAGTAGTAGTTTGGTCAACTGGTTGCTACTATCTTACCTTCTATTAGATACTTGAAGTTTTTCCCCATTCAGTTGTAGTACTTTTTCATGACATTACATATGTGCACTTGGGTTTCTTTTATATTTCAGTTCTGAGTTTGAGTAGGTTGGTGCCTATATTATCACTATCTTCCTCATGTGTTCTCTTAGAGTGTAATGCCTCCCATTTGTGTATTTACTAAACCCTCGGTGCTAGTCTCCAAACCAGGGCCTACTGGAGGCGGGACTCGGGGTCATTTTTTCCCTTCTCAAATTGCCGACCAACGAGGGGTACACTTTTTGGGGAGGGGGTCGTGACATATTGGGTTATCCAATAATAATTTTTAGTTTAGTGAGTCATGTGTGACCATACATCCATGATTGAGTTGGTCAATATTTCTAAAGACAATTTTGTAGTTGGGCTAAAAATCACTTGTCATTTGTAGAATTCCATGAAAAATTGGAGCATTCAATAATGATTATTTTAGCACAAAAATGTTTCAATAAATGTGGGAAGTTTCTAAAAACTCATAAATTATGATTTTCATGATGTTTTCACTGATTGTTTATCCCAAAAATCATTATATGAGATTTATAGAATATATTCAATCTATGGATAAAATTGTAACACATGTAAAGAATAAAATTGACCTATAATTTTATTATAAATCATTCATAAATTCCATTTTTAATCCCAAAATTTAATTTAAATACGTCATATCCTATTGACCATAATAACCTTTATACTGTATCCAATTTAAGATCATTCATTTTTGTTGACTATATAAAAGAATATGTTTATGAATCTTAAAGATATCTTCACATTCTTAATTGGGATGAATATATTGAATGTTTATATAAAGGGATAAACATGTGTTATAACATTTTATCCATGTACCAATGTTTTAATGACTATTATGGTCAATGAATTAAATAGGTTGAATAAACATTTCAATTTTTTAGAATATCCTTTGAGAAATCAATACGAATCTGAAAAATATGATTGGTTATTTGGAGAGAGGAAAATTTGGGACAATTATTCTAAATTAATAAAAGATAGAATATAAAAATCAATTGTTTAGAAAAAATGCATCTACAATACATGATTTGTTGAAAACACTTTTTTATCAATGTTCTTTATCTATGTATGTAAATAAACGATATTTAAATTTGGGGCATGGTTCTTTTGATAGTGGTTCTCACATTAGTAAAAAAAATGGCATGGCTTTTATAATATATTTGTTGATTTGCTATAAAAATGTTCACATGATTCTTGTATAATATATTAATTATTTCTATTTCCTTAAGAAGTGAAATTCTATGAATTTTTTGAGAGAGGTTTTCTCTAAAGGTGTCATTCAACTCATGCTTAGAGATACCTCATAGTCCGTAAGGAAATAAATAATATTACTCTAGTGTTTGGGGTGGTGTTGGTTCCTCAATATTCTCCTTAGAATTATTATATTGACTGGTGGTTTTAAATAGTGACCATTTGCAATACCAATATATTTTTATGTGGTATATTTTTTTAAATTTCATTTATATCTTCCCTTTTACACCACACAAAGATAATATTGTGAAATACGCAACACCAGCTTAAATTGTGGTATACGCAACGCTATGATTAGATAATTTTACACAAACTATAATATTATTTTGATACAATTAATTTCATGCAATACTATATTTATACGAACAACTAAATATTATTATGTTACTTGTAACCTTGTCATTATAATGGTGGGTATGAATAATATTAATTTTCGTTTGAAAGACAATTTAAATGAACATGAGGGAGTTTATGAAATAATAAAATTACTCATTTTATTAATGAAAATATGGGTAATATATTCAATAAAATCATTAAAATTAATTTTATATATTTTATATACATGGTATAAGAACAATATCATTTTTTTGGATAAAAGATGTATTTTTAAAAAAAATGTAGTTTTGCCACATTTTGATAGTGATTCAATTTAAATATACTTTTTGAAAAAAAATTATATTCCATTTGAAAAAATAATCCTCTTTTTTAATTTCGTTATATAATAAATTACCTTTATTTAATTTCTGGTATTTATTAAATAAGTTTCATTTTTTGATGAATAGTGAAAATATGGTTTTTATTGGAAACATTATTATTTTTTAATTTCATTACATAGTAAAATTATGTTCTAGATTAATTTTAAATTTTAATTAGTTAATTTTATCAAATTATGTTTTTTATAATGATTTTATACATGAATTTAATATAGAGAAATTTTCCATTTAAAATGGGGAATTATTCCAAAAAAACTATTTTCTGCGACATTTTAGCAGTTTTATTTTTAATTTAAATATTAAAATTCTATGTTATAAATTTTGTAAAAATTAATCAAAATTTGAATTTAAGAGGACTAAATTTTTTAATTACGTACCTTTTATTTTTTATCAATATGAATAATAACCATGGTAAAATTTGTTACCACGATAAAGAGTAAATTTTGTAATTTGGGTGAAAAATAAAATTATAATGATTATAAAATGACCAAAACAAATGAAAAAAATTTATTTGAAAAATTTAATTCGACCATTTACTCTTATGTATAAAAACTAGGTCATTTAACGGAAACATTTCCATGAAAATTACTTTAACAATACATAATTCAAATAAATACACAATGTGTCATTTCTTTTGTCTTTAATATCAATTATATACAACATATGTGGAAATGGGTGGTATCAACAATCTAAATCATAATTTTTAACTTAATAAACATATTTCCCTAATATAAATTTATATTCGATGTTTTGCGGCTATTTTGGAGATATTATGTTATTTATAATATTTAATTTAATGAAAATTTAATGTATTCACATTCGTGTATTGAATAATATATTATTGTTGAAATAAATATATACATACTATAAATTAGCCTATAAATTATCATTTTAAATATAAAATTTATTTCATTTTTAGGTTAATTTTTTTTTAATTTTTATGAATGAAATAATTACCATTAATGTTTACATATTGATGATGCATAAATTATTTAATTGATGAAAAATCATTGAACTAATTTTTATAAAAATAATAATAACCCTTAAAAAGACACAAAACGTAGACCAAATTTTATTTTTAGTGTATATCTCAACCATAATCTTTTATGTGTTGACTTATTTTCCATTTTGAGCCTTATTGAAATGATTATGAAACTTGTATTTTTTTTATTTAATGTGACGTTAAACTTTTTAAATTCATGTTTTAATAAGTATAACATTTGTGGTCATTGATTTACAAAACTATATATTCATATAAATGTATTATACTGAAATATGTTATATTTATCTTCATCAAAGTTTTTTTATTTTATATTTTTACCCACCAAATAAGTATATTAAATAATTACACAAAACTGATGTAGTAATTATTTTATTAATGATAATATAAATTTTATAATAAAAATATTAAAATAAATATTATTTTGTATAATTAATATATATAATGAATTTTTTAGTTGAACTAGTCCCCAAATGGAGATAATAAAATATTTTATTCTAGAATAACTTTTTATATTATATTTTTAAAATTATAATAATTGAATAGTGTCCAAATTGACACTATTGTTGTTTTGACAATAGAATGGTTTATTAAATTATTAAAAAATAATAAAATATTTTTAAAATATAAAATAATTATTATATGATCTGAGATGATCTAAATATATATTTACAATTTAATTTACATCAAATCATAACATATTTCACCGTTTCAATACTGAAATAATTGTAACCCTAGTTAGAATGGAATAGAATAACAACGTGTTTAATTAATGATAAGGTTTAAAATAAAATTAAAACATGTCAAAACTATATTTATAGAGTATATTATAACCTTTTATCATATAATATTAGAAATTGTGTAATTTTTTATGTTTTTTGAATGGGTTTAAATTTGATATAAATTGAACTTTTTAGTGATTCCAAATGTGCCGCTTACCTCATTTATAAAAGTGTACATACTACCTCCAAATTTAAATTAAAATATATCCTTATATCTCTTCCATAACCTACCCATTTCAATTAAAACTTCACTAGTTACATTCTATAGGTTCTTATCTTTTCAAAATACCAACTCTATAGTATTTAAGAGAATATCTAAAGCGAACTCGTCGAATAATAGGTAATCTCCTTTGCAAATTCATTCAAATTATTTATACATCGACGATCTATTCATGAGTTGTTTCCATTAAAAATTAATACCTATAGTATAATGTATATTATATTGATTTTTTATTTAGGTTATGGAACAACCATATTCCTCCTTCTATCCATCCTATGAAAAATTAAATCATCATGCGTGCGTACGTACGACTTACCATATCCACGTCATGGTGTAATATGTTTTTCACCACTAATTGACATGGATGGGTATAATGATTGAAATAGTAACTACATTTGATTATTATAACAATGTATTTATTATTTAATAATATTTATACCATCCAGTTCGATTCAATTTCATAATTAATGGAGTGATATCAACAATCGTGTGTGCGTACAACCCACCTACCCCATTATGTAATTATATTAATTCAACATGATATCCATTAAAAAATGATTATATAAATGTATAGAATAAATAAATATGATATATATTTTGTTAATATAATTTTGGAATGACATATTTATAACCTAAGAAGGAGAATCAGAACTTATTCAATATGAAAATGAAGTAGTTAATACCGGAATAAAAAGTATCAATGAAATCTTATTACCAAATAGATGATAATATGATCATATATGATATCATAAAAATTAATATTATTCTGTAATAAGTCAATTAAATGAATTAAAATAATTATGAATGAGTTTATGATACATACAATGTATAATGGAACAAAGGTGATGGATAATTTTCCAATCTCAATATTATACAAGATTGTTTATTCGTTCGTATTTAGTATTGTATATTTACCATCCACATCCATGTTCCCTAAATATGTAATAGTGTTTATATTCTTCTAATATTTTTTAAATATAATATTAACCTTTGGAAAAATTTTACATAACGGTATGAATGAAATTTTTTCTCATTATTCAATATGATGTACTTTTTGAATTTTCATGAAACAGTATGAGGGAAAAAAATTAACTTATATGATATGAACAGATTTTAAAGTATTCATAACAAATTATTTCCATGAAAAAACCTCTATAGGACATTAATTTTATCATAAAATAAATTATTTTCAGTTTATATTTCATTGAATATTGAAAAAGAAAATGTTTTTGTGGAAGAAATTATATTTTTCATCAAGAATTAATATAATGTGTTTTACCAAAATTACTTTTCATATCAGATGACATTAACTTATAGGGATATTTTTTATCCCTATTATAACTGAGGTCTGATTTTATTTATTATGGAATGCTATTTATGAAACCCATTTGTATTATATGGACTATGATGGAATGATGTATAAGAAAAAAAATTTATTTCTTGGGAAATGTTCTAATGAATGATTTATGTATTTGTGGAACATATAATAATTACTTCATTATGAGATGGGTGGGACCTATTGATCCCTCAAATTAATTATTTAAATATTTTTATCTCATTATATAGACATGAATGAAATGAAATGTATATCATGTTCATTAATACAAGGCTATTACGAGGAGTGAACTCATTTCAGTAATGGACTTTGCCCACTATGGTGGTCTTGGAAATGAGCCGTGGATAATATGGAAATTATTTTCTATACTTATCTGTTTTTTAAAATTCCATGTATTATACCAATTCAATTTTATCCTGGTTCATTTTCAAATATAATTTATTCCTTACGAACTACAAAGACATATTTTATTTCTCAAGACTTCGATATTCAATGTTTATGTTCATGTTTTACATTATCATGTTTATGTTTTTTTATGTTCTCCTTGTTCACCCTTATTGAAAATATGAGAACAACCCTTTTCTGTTTTATTTTCCCAAAAATATAAAGATAGTTTTTTTATTAGAAAAACAATGTGGATGATCTTCATGGGAGATTTTGATGATCTTTCACCATGTTAACAGAATGTATTCCCAGTTTCCAAAGATAGTACACTAATATGGTCTTTCGGTCTCTCTTTGTGTAATGTATTAATTATTCCACAAAAGTAATGCAATTTACATATAAATTAAGCATTGGGTCATTATTACATGAATTTTTGAGAACCCAAATGCTTTAAAAATGGTTTGATTTGATTTTTTAATGGATTTCCCCTCGAAAAGATAAAAATACATTTGAGTTTTTCATGAGTGGGTCTTATGAAACTACAATCTCCCATTGAGGGTGGGGATGTGAAAATGTGAGTGATCATGGTTTTATTTCTAGTTTTATTGTTATTTGATTACAATTTTAGTTATGAAACCATAGAACTAATATCCCCATATTAAATTATAGTTTCTTATGTATTATTGGTGGAAATGTTTGAGAATGGGGTTGAGTTATTTATATCATACAAATAATATATTAATGCTATTATAAATGAACATGGTTATATAGGAATTGGTTTGAATTATACTCAATTTTGTGGTGCTTTTTAATTTTAATTAAAAATATATATATCAATTATTCAAATGATTTTATTATTGATTATCTCTCCAATGAACTCATGTATGTTAATTCTACCTAGGATTAAATATTTTATTTTTACAATGGATAAAAAAAATTAAATAATTTACTATTATAAATATTTCCCATAGAATAAAATCACCTTTTATGGAAATTTTAAGAAAAAACTATCCTTATGGTCATGTTTGTGATGGATTATGGAAATTATGTCAGTCGATTGAATTTCATGGACTATTTAAGGATTAATCTCCATGACCATACTATAAGGGTATACAAGTTTATACCTATGGATCTCATGATTTCAAATAGTATGTTTAACATTGAATTTGGGAGTCTTTACATCATTGGTTTTTATACTACATGTGTGGGATTATTTATTCATACCTTCCAGATAATCGATTGAATCATTATGTTCATCTTTTTAAGGTCACACTATACATAATTTATTTTTTAAATTTTTTGTTTCCTATACCTAAGAAACCATAAAAGGTACATTTTTGGGATTTTAAAATAATTTTGATATAAATACTTTATGATATTTTTTTAAAAATATGATATTTCATACAAAAATTCTTAATCATTATCAAAAACAATTCTGTATACCCATTTTTATATAAGTAATTCTAGGGTAAGGGATATAGTTTTAATAGAACTCTATACATAATTGATCCCAATAATTAATGGGTACTGGTGTCAAATTATTTTTCCAATTAATAGCATGATTTATATATGTTGGTATTAAATTATTTATCCAATTACTATTTTTTTACTAATCTATGTACCATCTTGAGGAATACATATGTGTAAAATGACTAAAAAGTACTTTATTTCTATTTTTTATATATATCATGGATGTTTTTATGGGGAGTGTAATTCATATTAGAATTATTACATGATGTTGAGTAATCAAAATAAAAAATAAAAAATTAGTCTAGGAATGAGATTTGGGCGTGGTTAGGGATAACCATACACACAACTGTGTGATTGGAAAAAGACATATCATTTGGTTCATTACACCATGTAAATTGAATTTGAAAACCACATGGACCCTGCAATAAGATACATGTGTATATTTTATTCTTTTATTATGGTTTATGAAACTATTTAGGACAACCATGTGATGTGTGGTTCCTAAAATAGTGTGGATGAACATGTTTTTTGAAGGATTTAAAACCAGTGTGTCTAAATTGTATGCTGGAACCTCTGCCTCAAAACTTGAAATTTTACAATCATTGTCATTTGATTTTAAAACATCCTTAACCCTTTTTCATCCCATTGAATAAATAAAAG